>OX596010.1:62821811-63343974 GCA_951394025.1 Heteromyza rotundicornis | reverse complement strand
AGAGAAAATTCATCGTATTTCATTTATTTATTTCATATATTTTTAAAATATAGGAAATATTTTTTTAAATCTATATATATAAAAGAGACGTGTATGTTTGGGACCAGTAGACGCGAAAACTACAGCACCGATTCTCACCAAAATTTATATGCGTGTTCTAGGGGTCGTGAGTCGTGACATAGGATAGGTTTTGACACGCCCACTTTAACCGCCCACAAGTTAGAAAATACGTATTTCTCTCACATTTGTGAATCTTTTGAAGCAAATACCATATGATCAACAATCAACTTGGTTGCCACCTAGGACTTAATTTTTCCCCACCCAAGTGTTACCATATCTGCGGGTAAAAAACCTTTCGGTTTCTTTCAAAGAATGAAATCGATTAGCTAAAGTATTTCAAGTCGATGTACGGATCACAAATTTCAACAACTTCTGTATTTTCAACATTAAATGCAGCGGGGAGTAAAAATTAAGGTTATTTCCATTTGATTGCATGTAACTTTTCAACAATGGAAAAAACCTAAGGCAATGCCAAAAAAACGCGGCTTCTCCTTGAGTATTACATATTCGCAATTCCATAATTTGCCCCAATCTCCCAGTGCACATTTTACGCCCACTTTCACAGTACGATATTCGGCTCGGACAAATTTCACAAAAACAAAAACAAATGCATATCATTCTAGAACGCACTATTGTATTTTCAAGAAAAAGGACCACGACACCAACGAAATTTTGCATTCATGTGTGGCGACCTTAAATGCTCACTGCGAAAGTCGCCCACTTTCACAGTAACCCTACACACAGTACTTCATTACAACTTAAAATACCCAAAATTCCGCCGCCGCGGTACTTTCTCGAAAATTCTTCCAGCAAAGATATTGGAATAAAAAAATTTGTTTGCGGTGAAAAATTTCAAAGCTACAACTAAAAATGTATATCATTTATAAATTTTCTTTAAAACAACGCAGTACCGCATGTTCAAGTTCCGCACCGGCTGCGGAATTTCGCGTTGGCTTATGGGGACCTAAATGCAGGCAAACCGTCATTAATATTACGAGAAGACGTCCATTGCGAATGAAAATTAAACTTGACTTAAATGCACACACTGCAATTGGCCTTTTCGGCAAATAAGCACTGCAAAATTGTCCCAACAAGTTATAGAAATCACTTCTTCCCACAAGAAAAATTTACAAAAACGCAACAGAACGTCTCTCAATGTGGCAACACTCCTCACAGACGGGGCGCTCAACCAGTGCAGCCAACTTAAGGCAAATTTCCCTTCCTAAGGGAATTTTTGGTTTAAGTGTTTACACTGCCGGGCCATTTTGTGCGAGCATTCGGCTACGTACCAAAGCTCAAAGATCGTAATCCAGTCGTTTGCACCGGCCGGATTACGGGATTTGTTTCAAATACTTATACCACATGTCATTTAATTTAATTTCAATAATCTTCCAAACATACTTTACTGCGCTACATACATACATACAATACGAATCATTCATTCATTCATCAAAACCTATTTCAATACCGATCGCTACATCAATTTTCCTCTCTATAAAATTGTATAAAATTAACTCCACAGTATAAACACCAATTAAACATATATATTTAAAAATTACTTTCATCCATTCATCCATTACATTGCAGACAATGCAACAACAAAAAATTATTTAGGCCCAGCGAAGCGGACCGGGCCCAGCTAGTATTCAATAAATCTTTTTATAAGGCCGGCGCACACAGAGGCGATATTCGCTATATAATTTCAGAACCATTTCCATATTTAAAAAATCTAGCTTCGAAAACGCAAAGAGCCTCACACAGGCAGCGATCTCACCGCAGTAGATTTTGTTTGTTATTTATTATATTGCTATGGAAACAATCAAAAAGTCTGACTGAAATGGTTCTGAAAATGACTATTTTGTTTGTTATTTAGTAGACTACTATGGAAACAGTCAAAAGGTTTATTTTTAAACTGATTCCAATTGGTTTTGAAACTGGGTTTGTTATTTATTGTATTGCTATGGAAACAGGCTGTATAAAAAACGCTATATTTTGAAAAATACAATTATTTGTGACAAAATTAATTTCGAAACCGCCTGCGGCATGAATAACTCCTCTGTGTGTGCAGGCATTTTTATGGTTTTTGAAAAGACTTGGAAAATTTTCGCTATTTTTTCGTAGTTTTATATGGCAGCCTTTTTCGTCCGATTTAGCTGATTCTCGAACTTGATCTCAATTCGGAGATAAAAACGTAAACCGAAAGTTTCACATCGATGTCTCAAAAAAAAAAACATTCCAGCCTGTATGGTGACAGAAAGACGGGGATATGGCTAAATCTGTTTTCGATGCTGATCATGAATATATATACTTATCCATACCGGATATGCGTCCTTATGGACGTTTCAAACGTTGTGTAGGGTATAAAAACTAAAAATTTAAGCATAAATTTGTTTGAAAATGCGATTAGGTAATGAAATTCGGTAAATGTAGTTAGATTCAGCACCCTTGATTTATATTGAATTGGTATAAAATTTCCTAATATTGGGCCATCTAGAAACCTTTTAAAACCGAAACCTTTTCAATCGCTCCAACCAACCGAAACCTTTTCAAAATCAAGGAGCGAAACCGATAAACAAAACCGATTGGCAAGTGGGAGTAAAACCGAAACCGAAACCTTTATTCGATTCGGTTGCCAACCCTGATATTTATTATTGAAACCACAGTCTTAAAGTAAATTCATATGTCGAGGTTAAGGCATTAAATCCCGAAGTGTTTTTAAAAATCCCGGGATTTCGGGATTTGAAATTACAATCCCGGGATCCCGGAATTTGTTTGGGATTTTCGGGATTTTCCAATTAAATACAATAATTAATATAAAATTTAAGAAAAAATTGTTCCAACAATATTTTAAGTTTAATTTCATTTTGATTCGACAAAGAAATAATATTTATTAAATATAACATTAAACAAAACAAACAATATTTAAAATAAATAATTCGAACAAAAAGTAATTCTTTTTAAATTACATTGATCGAACAAATCATTTTTTTTTGCCACCTGAATCTGAATATAATCATGAAATTCTGCCAGTTCCATTTCATGCTACACACGAAAAAGTTACTTTCAGTAGTTTTAGTATTATAGCTGGATCGGATACACGAATTGTTGATTAAAACATATCTTTTTTGTAAAAAAAAAATATTGTTTAAATTCAAAAAAAATTTTATTCAGATCGATAAAAATTTATTGTTAACCGTTATTGACAAAAATTTTGTCAATTTTTGTGTGTGTGTAGCACTAAATCTTCAAAAGTGGGTTTTTTTAATTTACCAATTAGATTGGATGTTAATGCACGGCTGTATTTTTGTAGAAAACCGTCAAAAATATCTAAACAATGCTTAAAAAAGCCTTTTTTGAATCCCGGGATTCCGGACTGAAAATCCCGGGTTTCCGGGATTGAGAAAACGTCCGGGATCCCGGGATTTCGGGATTCGGGATCCCGGGATTGAATGCCTTAGTCGAGGTTGATGAAATAGCTACAAAATTCTGATGGAATTCAGTCTGTTAAATTTGTAAAGTATACTTTGTATGTTTTTCTATACTATTTTTCAGAACCAAAAAAGCAAAAAAACTACAAAAAATTCAATAAAGAAAAAATTTGATATTTGCCCAAACGGCGATATTTGTACAAATCCCTAATACTAAAGCCTTATAATCTAAGCACAAGAAAACCAGAGATATCAAGATGCTATAGCGTTGGTCTTCTTGTGTACATTTCGAATACTATCGTAATTCAATTGTTATCACTTAGGAACACAGTAGCCAAAAACCCTTAATTTTAAATCGAAATTGCGGAAATTAATTTAAAGGAAATTTATTTTCTGCTTTTTAGTCGGTTTAATGTTTACTTTTTCACTTGTCATGTTAGCAAAGTGGCGAAACATCCAAAAAAATGGAAAGAGTGTTTAAAAAAAAAATGTTTTTGTACAAGCGAATTTTTTTTGTTTTTTTTTAAGTTTTGAAGCCAAATTTAAAAAATTTTGCGAAATACCGCAAAATATGCAAATAACTGAAAATATGCATAAATGTTCAAAAATGGCGAAATATGCAAAAATATGGAAATGCACATCGGTGCCATTTTAAAGGAAATTTTCTGATTCGTAAAGATACTTTTAGCTTTTAGTTTTGTTTTAGCATTACGCTAAACAAATATGCATTTGCATAAGATTCCGCACCCTAGGTCGCCACAGAATACCAAATATAGTGTTAATATCCGTATGCTTACATTGAGAGATAACAACCCTGTCGGAATTCAATCAACTGGTTTACAAAAATACCTAACTATCAAATATGCGCGTATTTTAATATGGAAATATTAGAATTAAATATGGAAATATTAGAATTAAATATGGAAATATTAGATTTTTTTATTTATTTAAATTGCACTTCTTTAAAGTTAATTTTTTTATTTGGCAATTTCCTTAGGAACATTTGTAACAACTTTTCCACAAATTCAGTTTTGCCGGAATTCGAACCGACAACCTCTGGAGTTTGGAGTGCGCTCTAACCGTCTATTTCCGGCATTATTTACATGCGTCTACATGTTTATATATTGCTCAGCAAGTCTTATAAATTGAAGTTTTCAAATCTAAAAAAAGAAATTTCAATTTTATATTGATCAGCAAGCGTTGATTTTTTTCTTCTAAAAATGTAAACTGCAGTTTTCGAATCTAAAAATAGAAACTCACAAAAAAACGTTGTGTATTTTCCAGGGTTGGCAACCGAATCGAATAAAGGTTTCGGTTTCGGTTTTACTCCCACTTGCCAATCGGTTTTGGTTATCGGTTTCGCTCCTTGATTTTGAAAAGGTTTCGGTTGGTTGGAGCGATTGAAAAGGTTTCGGTTTAGGTTTTAAAAGGTTTCTAGATGGCCCAATATTAGGAAATTTTATATCAATTCAATATAAATCAAGGGTGCTGAATCTAACTACATTTACCGAATTTCCTTATCTAATCACATTTTCAAACAAATTTAAGCTTAAATTTTTAGTTTTTATACCCAACACAACGTTTGAAACGTCCATAAGGACGCATGTCCGGTATGGATAAGTATATATATTCATGATCAGCATCGAAAACAGATTTAGCCATATCACCATCTGTCTGTCACCATACAGGCTGGAATGTTTTTTTTTTGAGACGTTTACGTTTTTATCTCCGAATTGAGATCAAGTTCGAGAATCAGCTAAATCGGACGAAAAAGGCTTCTCAAAAACCATAAAAATGTCTGCGCACACAGAGGCGCTATTCGTGCCGCAGGCGGTTTCGAAATTAATTTTGTCACAAATAATTGTATTTTTGAAAATATAGCGTTTTTTATACAGCCCGTTTCCATAGCAATACAATAAATAACAAACACAAAAAGCCAGTTTCAAAAACAATTCGAATCAGTTTAAAAATAAACCTTTTGACTGTTTCCATAGTAGTCTACTAAATAACAAACAAAATAGTCATTTTCAGAACCATTTCAGTCAGACTTTTTGATTGTTTCCATTGCAATATAATAAATAACAAACAAAATCTACTGCGGTGAAATCGCTGCCTGTGTGAGGCACTTTGCGTTTTCGAAGCTAGATTTTTTAAATATGGAAATGGCGAATATCGCCTCTGTGTGCGCCGGCCTTATAAAAAGATTTATTGAATATTTAAAAAAAATATTTTATATATTTTAAAAATATATGAAATAAATAAATGAAATAAATAAATGAAATACGATGAATTTTCTCTTAGGAAAAAAAAACTTCAAGTCAATTTTGTGTACGAAGACCTTTTGAAAACCGATGAAAAACCCGTAACCTTTTCGATTGGTTTTGGTTGAACCTATTCAATCGGTTACAACGAATCGGTTACGGTTTAGGTTTCGCTCCCTAAAATGAATCGGTTTCATTCGGTTTCGGTTTCGGTTGCCAACCCTGGTATTTTCTGCTTCATACATATTTCAATTTAGACACAGAAAAATTGTGACTGTGATAGATCAGTGTGAATTTCTTCTTCCCAATTTGCAGAGGTCGTAGGTTCAAGACAGGCTGGCGGCAATGAAGTTTTTTATTTAAAGAAAAAATTTAAATACGCGCGTATTGAATTTCTATATGAGATACTGATTTCCAAATATTTAAATATTCAAATCACATTTAAATAAAAAATATTTAATTCTACTATGCGTTTGTTCGCTCAGTGTATGACAACTAGTTTTCAAGTGATGAGATAATCAGTTTGATAATGGAATTTCTGTGTTGTGCTTTGTTTTATTTCAATTCGAATGTAGTAAAAATTGGCTTTTAGATATCTAAAAATACTGCTTGTATAGCCTAGAGTGTAGGCACATTGCTAAAGTCATTGGTTCAAGCCCCGGAAAGTTCAATTGAAATTTTTATAAACATAAAAAGGTTTAAAAAGTAATTTATAGAAATGAGAGAGAGATGAGAGAAAACAAATTCGGCTAAAATTTGTTATGAAGCTTAAACTCAACCAAGGCATATTAATCAAAGTATACCCAGAAAGCAAAAACTGTTGGGGCAGCAGAATTTTCGGCCAACCGAATGCTAGCGGCTGTCACAACATCTACTTTCAGATGTTGCATCATCTACTATCTGTTGTCCCAACATCTACTGTCTGACGCAGCAACATCTCTCTGTAACTGCAAAAAGAATGTCAAAAAATATACAAATAAAAGTATTACGTAAAACCATGGCTAAAGAAAATAAGGTTGATCCACTGCAGACAAAATGACAGAAATAAGGATTCTGACGTTTAATTTAGTGTTCACAAAGTTGCCACATTATTTGAAATTTTCTAAGAAACTCTTTCCAAGTATTTTTTTAGTTTTGCTGGCATAAAGTAACATTTAAGGGTCAGATTTTACAAATGTAACTTCGTTTCATGTCGCCAATGCATAAATTCGTCACAAAATCGGGGTTTAAATTGGCAAAATTAGGACTAATTGCCACATCTGGCAGCCCTAGAGAAATAATTTTATAATTCAATTTCATATATAAACACAAGACTATTAATGCGAAATAATTCTCAATTCTTACACGAATTTGATGGGCAACATACTTTTTACTGCAAATACATATGGTATTTTATATCCACAATTAATTCATATTTTTTTTCGACGTCAGCTTTAAGGTGGGGTTATCAGTCAAGAGAGTGTTATTTTAATTGCTAAATTTGTTAAAGAAATACGTAATGTAATTAAAGGACGCTATTACAAATGAATGTTTTAATGAAATATTTTATGAATCAATTCAAAACATATCGATCTTCATCGAAGAAAAAAAGAAAATGTTTGTACATATTGATTAAAATAATCTCTATGGCCCCGAAATTGTCCAAAAATAACTTCCATTACCCCCATCTACATTAGCGAAATTCTCGCATACTATACATCGCATACGATAAATCGTAAGTGTAGACCACTTATAGCAACTCTTTTGTGACATAAAGATAAAAGGTGTCAGATTGACCTGGCGCCAAACATTTTTGCGTGTGAAACGCATCAAAAAATTAAAACAGCGTAAAACAGAGTAAAAATTCAAATAAATAGATGTCAAAGGATGCCTGTGTGGCATGGGCTTAAGCCTTCAACTATTTTTCTGAATTAGTTTGCAGCCTTCGTAATGGCTGGTCAAATGATTATTTTTGTGAATTTTGATAAAAGAAACTTAGATTAAAAGGAAGAAATCAATAAATAAAAACACAAAAGTTAAAAAAAAAATTGATTTGCAACACTGGTCTTTTGCTTCCTACATGGCATCACTGTTAGTTGTCAGGGTTCACAAGCGACTTTCGGTTGTGGTAGCTTTTTTATTTGAAATGTTCTGTCGGCTGAAAAAAAGTGGCTGCTTCAATCTACTATTCTGTTGTTATATCCGAGTTGAACATTTTAGCGTTTCTTCTGGTATTTATTACAAGCGAATTTGGGTCTCTCTCAAGCGAAAACTAGAGCTGCAGACGAATATTTGTTACCACAACCTCGCGCCAAGCGATTATTTTTTTGTGTGTAGGAGTGATTTTGACACTTCTCTCTTTCTCTCAATGCATATAATGTCAAACTTAAAAAAATCTTAACCTAAAATAAACTTAAATTTTCCAATTAAAAATAAGAAATTTTTGTGGCAATTTTGGTTTCGGGAAATAAAATGAAGAGAAATTTAAATATAAAGCGATGTGCAATGCGGTAATGGTGAAAGTGTGCAGATGTTCCAACCGCCTTTTTTTTGTAAATAGCTTTTTTGTAAAAAAAAAGCTATTTTGGTTGATCGGATTTTGGACTGATACACACAATAAAATCATCGCTTGGCACGAGGTTGTGGTAACAAATATTCGTCTGCAGCTCTAGTTTTCGCTTGAGAGAGACCCAAATTCGCTTGTAATACCAGAAGAAACGCTAAAATGTGCAATTCGGATATAACAACAGAATAGTAGATTGAAGCAGCCATTTTTTTTCAGCTGACAGAACATTTCAAATAAAAAAGCTACCACAACCGAATCCACGCTCGCGTGTAGCAACTGAATTCGCTTGTGGACCGTGACAACTAACAGTGATGCCATGCAGGAAGCAAAAGACCACAGTGTTGCAAATCAATTTTTATTTTTACTTTTGTGTTTTTATTTTAATCTAAGTTCCTTTTAATCTAAGTTTCTTTTATCAAAATTCACAAAAATAAACATTTGACCAGCCATTACAAAGGCTGCAAACTAATTCAGAAAAATAGTTAAGCCCATGCCACACAGGCGTCCTTTGACCCCTATTTATTTGAATTTTTACTCTGTTTTACGCATTTTAATTTTTTGATGCGTGACACCTTTTATCTCTATGTCACAAAAGGGTTGCTATAAGGGGTCTACACTTACGATTTATCGTATGCGATGTATAGTATGCGGGAATTTCGCTTATGTATATGGGGGTAATGGAAGTTTTTTTGGACAATTTCGGGGCCATAGAGATTTTTTTAATCAATATGTACAAACAATTTCTTTTTTTCTTCGATGAAGATCAATATGTTTTAAATTGATTCATAAAATATTTCATTAAAATATTCATTTGTAATAGCGTCCTTTAATTACATTACGTATTTCTTTAACAAATTTAGCAATTAAAATAACACACAAATTGAATGAAATAATTAAATATTGCGTTTTATGAAAGCGCGTTAATTGTGGATATAAAACACCATATGTATTTGCAGTAAAAAGTATGTTGCCCATCAAATTCGTGTAAGAATTGAGAATTATTTCGCATTAAAAGTCTTGTGTTTATATATGAAATTAAATTATAAAATTATTTCTCTAGTTTTACAAGACAGCATCAAACACATTTGCTTTCTTTTTCGTAATACTTTTTTTGTATATTTTTTTTCATTTGCACAATTTAAGTAAATTGTTGTCTCGCTCTTACACGTTAGCATTATTTTTGACATTCTTTTTGCAGTATCAGAGAGATGTTGCTGCGTCAGACAGTAGATGTTGGGACAACAGATAGTAGATGCTGCAACATCTGAAAGTAGATGTTGTGACAGCCGCTAGCATTCGGTTGGCCGAAAATTCTGCTGCCCCAACAGTTTTTGTTTTCTGGGTGTAGTGAAACCAATTTCACAATTTTGTTTCTCTCTAATTTTCACATTCATATTTTATTAAACGGGTTTATTTGCAAAATATTTAAATGGAATAAACCTTAACATAATCAATGCGAAAATCACTATATTGTAGCCATGCATGCAGATTGTTTTTAATCGACTGCCAAAAATTCTTCATTCCAAGTGGCTGCAAATTTTCCCACGGCTTTGGTGGGTTCCATGCATACAAGTCGTCCTCGAAGTCCTTATGTCCACCAATGCCAACGCCCAAAGTAATATAGAATTCCTGATCAAACGGTGCCAAATAAGTACCGGTATCAAGCACGTCTTTGTTGGGCAAGCCCTTGCCGTTAACATTCAAATTGCGCAGGGCATTAGCAGCATCTGGTGTAAAGCGGCAGTATTCCTCGTTATCAACGGCTATGGCAATTAAATTCTCAGACCACGTCAATTTGTATACATGAAAATCACTAGACCAATCATTCGTTGTAGTAGTGGGCTTGCGACACATCTTCGCAAAACGGTACGGCTCTTCTGAATTCAAGATAACTCCGCCGAATAAATCGGTATTGCTGCCATTATGACGACTAAAGGCTATGCGCATCTGACCTGATTTGTAATCAGCTGAGCCGTAAGTCGGGTCTACGGGCTGTAGCCACATCTGTGGAAATACCCAATCTGCTTTCGGCAATTTGGCACGTATTTCAATGCGACCGTATTTAAATGAAAAGTGGCCTTTGGTGGAGAACTGAGATGATATAAACGGAGGTATGATGAACTGTTGAGCACCACTGCGCTGGCAATCGTCGGTATCCTGGGCTCCAGTGCAACTGAACCCTAAATTATGGTTGCTCGTTAAGGGTTTAGTTCCAAGAAAGTGTTTAGTGGTTGCTTTTGGCTTAACCGACGCCAATCCATTCTTCACTTGCAAAACATCCGGTATATCATTTAGGTACATAACAAACTCGTGGTCAGGCTGTCCGGAGAAACGCCTTTCCAGCTTCCACTTATTCGAATCCAATTGCGAGCCATTAAATTCATCTTCGAAAATTAATTGGCCAGAGCAGGTGGCTGGTATCTTATTACTGAACTCAGTGGGAGACGACGGGCAGGATGGATCGCCATTTGGACCTCCAGATGTGGAACCTGGTTGACCTGTTGACGGATCTACTCTACCCGGTACGGGTATAGACGAATTAGTATATTGCTTGACTACAAAAACCCCATCATCTTCACGGTAACCCAAGCCATTATAAATGACATATGTCCAATAGTAGAGTGTATCGCCGTTTTTAAGCGCCGTTATTCGATCTGTGAATGTCCAACGGCCATTTTTAGCTTTTGTTATGTCTCTCGCCCAAGTGCCTGCCTCAAGTCCCTCCATCTCTTCATTTAGTTTTCCATGGAAGGCAAATAGCGTAATGCCTTCCTCGTGTGGTATTGAAACTTGAAATCCCTTTGGATGGAAAACTTCAATCTTTGCTGTTGGCACTTCATAGCCACTCGTCGCACTCAAGAAAAACGTAAGCGATAATGAAACGATAAGAAAACTAATCTTCTTAGTTGAAAACATTGCGAAACGAGTTTTTGAACAAGATCGATCTACGACGTTGAATGCTGTTTCAGAACTGAGCAATTTCATTGAATTCTAATTCGTTTATACGTTTATTCAGAAGCTTTGCTTGGTCGGCGATACTAATCAGTGAAGCTGCACATACATATGTATGTACGATTCAGGTAAGAGATTAACCGGTCTTTGATGCTGATTACACTGTACAACAGTAAACAAGTGTATCCATTGTTTCTCCACTTATCGTTTGGTCAAAAAAGTTATTTTAAAGTTTTATCCTTTAATATCCTGAAAGGTTTATTAAGAAATCATTTCGAAAAAATATATCTTAAAAACGAAAGTGTGCACCGTAAAATTGTTCAATTGCATCTCAACAACTTGAGAAACCGATGAGAAAACGGAAATTGTTGAACAGTGTTATTAAATAGCAAACAACGTTTTCTGAATTATTTTCATACTTCTAAATAATAGCACTTTTTACTCATAATTAGCTACATGGTACTGATGCCCGCCATATTGTTAGTGCATCCATTTTAATTTAATCAAATTAAAGTTTATTTCTTTAATCAAATATAGAGGCAATTGTAAAATGAAGATATTGTATATATTTATGGTTACACTCAGAAAACAAAAACTTTAAAATCACTTTAAAGTTTAAACCCAGTACAAATCTAAAAGTCTACATGTATAATTGGGAGCGTAAAAAAAATCCCCAAACACAAAATCCCCAGCCTTAAAATAATTCACAAAAAAAAATCCCCAAAATCAAAATCCCCAAAAACATAATCCACAAAAGCCCAAAACCCAAACTTCCAATCATCTGTTTATCGCTGGTTTACTTACCACCCAGATCGTAAACAAATGTATACCCCCAGCCAATAATTTTATCGTTAAAGAGCTCGTAAACGAAGATTTTTTCGATCGAAAAGCGGATAAAACAATCGTAGGCGACACACGATAACGATACGTATACGAGTCCGACTTCGTTCTTAATTTTGCATCGAAACGAGTTATAGTTATCGAACAAAAAAGTGCTCGTTAACGAATTCGTTAACGATCATCATTACGATATTTTTAACAAATCTAAAAAAATATATTTTTTTTTAACTTGGAATTTTTTTTATTTTATTTTTATCGGCCGACTACTTTTCCTTAGAATAATTTTTAATAACTTTTTCACTGAGTCGGACCCGGGATTGAACTCACGTCCTCCGGATTTTAAATTATGTGCCGAGCGCTTAACACATTCACCTAACTCAGCCATTATTGAACAAGCGCTTAAAAGTATAACTTAACAAACGTTTTAAAATTGTTTTCCTAACAGTTTGAAAAACACTGATTCTAAAAATAGAAATTATCTTGCTGAGAAATCGTTATACAACTTTTTTCTAACAGTTTGAAAACCATTGGATCTAAAAATAGCTTTTCAAAACGATCATTTCGTTCGTTAATGTACTCGTAAACGAAGTCGTTAAAGAATTCTTTAACTAAGTCGTTAACGATTTCGATTGCGAAGTCGTAAACGATCTTTTATCGATGAAATTACGACTATCGTAATATACGAGTGAATGTCGGACTTTTCTCGAATATTTTTGATCGAGAAAAGTTCGTAAAATACGATCTTCGTAAAAAGTTCGTTCAATTATTGGCTGGGCCGTTATCTTGTGTATTCATTCATTGTAGTTGTCTTACGTGCTTACACATGTAATATTAGTTCTTATTACGTTGCTTTCAAGTGAATATTGTGGTATTAATCTTGTTTTTTTTGTTAATATAATGGAAGTTGTTATTGAGAAGTCCAATAAAGGCAATGAAAAATTATTTATGGATTGATATGCTTAGCATTTGCAATTTTTGTTTATAAAAAAATGTTTTGTTAAACAATTATAAAAAAATGTGTTTACTTTGGTATATTTACAACTTCTTTTAAATGAATTTTCGTATTTGATCATATACAATTTTGTGTAAAATTATCATAAATTTTGAAACACAAAATCCCCAAACGCAAAGTTCCCATTCTTTCGTGTGAAATACTTTTAGATTCGGTAAGAAATCGCCGCGATTTCTTTCGGGGATTTTGATTTTGGGGATTTTGATTTGGGGATTATTTTTGGTGGATTTCGTTTTTGGGGATATTGTATCCAACCCGTATTATTCCGTGCTGTATCGAAAAATGTTTAATTTCAAAGTTTACACTTTGAATTTTTTTTTTATTAAAGTAAACACTTTTATAAATGATATAATTGATATTTTAATATTTTATTTGCTGAGGGTTATTTTATATTATACATATTTCCGAAATAAAGAGTTCATATACATTTTTGTTTACTTACTTGGTCTGACGAGTTTTAAACCCAGGCCATTTGAGTTATGATGACTCGCTTTGCAAAAGAATCTTAGCACGTTTGACTACTGCAGGCAATATTTTACAATGTTTTAACTTTATGTAACTGTATATGAATTTTTCATAAATTATTTTTGGAAAGGAATTTAAGCTTTTAAGTAAATTTTATTTTGTAAATAATTTAAAAAACCTCAAACTTATAACTTAGGCTATTAAGTTTTTTTTTTTTATAGATTAAATTAACAAAAATATTTTTGGGAAATAGGTATTTACTTCAAATGTAAATTTGAAAAATCCTTATAAAAAACATATAAAACAAAAAAAATAAAAACAAAAGAAAGAAATTAAAAAAAAACTTTAAAAAATTCGGCTCCTGCGCGATTTGAACCCATAGACCATAGAAAACATAGACCATTTTTAAAAGAGTTAAAATTTCAATGTGAACACTTTAAATAAAATAGTAAAAGCTTTGAATTTTAACGTAAACATTTTATATTTAAAGTGTCAAAATAAAATTTCAATTTAAAATTAAATACACACAAAAAAAAAAGTAGGTAAATCTAACCAAAAAAGACAGTTAAAAATGCAGCAACCAAAAAACGTGGTAAATGGAACCAACTCAAAGTTGTTCGCGTACAATGAAAAGTTGTTCGCGTACAATGAAAAGTTGTTAGCGTACAATGAAAAATTGTTAGCGTACAATGAAAAATTGTTAGCGTACAATGAAAAATTGGAGAGACCCTTTAAATTATTTTTGAAAGTGTTCACATTTAATTTTAAAAAAAATATGTATTTGTATCGGATATCATCACATTATATAAAAAGCCATTGTTTGGCCGTGGCAAGAGATTCCAGAACCGGAACTCTCGAAATGTGTGCGTGTTAGTTAAAGAATGACTATATGAACTTTGAGAATTATAACTTTTAGAGCTGCAATTTCACATATGTACGCTGTGAGGCCATGGCTACAGAGTCTCGGATTTGTTATTTTTCCAAAATGGGGACTGGCAGTTCAAACTGCAGTGCGTGTCAGCTATACTATACTCTCCCTCAGCTAACCAGTGGACCTGGGGAAAGTGTAGTTGCACATATGACATGCTCAGAGGAAAAGAGCGATAAAATGTACAGAAGAGGGCGTGCTAGATCACAAAATGAGCGTAATTCACAATATGTTGGGTCCAAAATGGTTCAAAGGGTGGTCGAAAATGGAGTTTTAGGTGGTCCATTGGTGTGCAATATACATATATAATGTGCGAAGTCAGGGGTGTTTTATTAGTATCTTTATATATGCAAAATTCTATAAGCAAAATTCTTGTTTTCATAAATGTAGATTCTGATCTCTTAAGGGGGTATTCCGTTCGGCGTGAGACATTTGTTCTTTGCTACTTTCAAATATTAACAAAAATTTTATTTTCAAATTATAAAAAAATCTCACTTCTCACAACCATAAATAATGTCAATATGAGCAAAATCTCACAAATTTGGCAACCGTGATGGAGTTCCCTATTTTTAGGTTTTTGTGTGGATTTTTGATGCAAAATTCAAAATTCTCGTTTTCACTACCTCAGTTCTTATCCGCTCTTTGTCAGATTTTCCGTCATGCACATGATAGTGTACATTGGCTCCTATAAGTTTTCATGATACTGTATTTTGATTCAAATAAATATTCCTTATTGGTTATAAAAATCTGGCAACACTACTTCATAATTATATCTTTTACTCCATTCGCATTCCAGCTAGAAAAATAAAGGGGGAAATGTTGAAAAATTCATATTTTTCATTTCTCGATTGGATTTTATGCGAAATAGTTGAAATTTGTGTTTTATACCGTGGATCAAAGAGCGCTTTTTTTTATATAAAAAGTGTCTGTTTCGGAATTGCGATATAACAAAAGAGAAAGATAGAAAAAGAATATAGAAGAACGAAAATTGAATGGTAAGTGCCTGCCAGGGTTCGGACTCTACTACGGTCGTAGTATACAACGTTCGTCCATACAACGTGAAGCGGTTTAATATATATGGGGTTGTTCCTTTATAACTCAAGAAACACTTCACCGATTGTAATGAAACACATGTCAAAATGTAGGTAATTTAATTGGCCTCGACATAGGCTATATTCCAATTCATGAGACGCAAATGTTGTTTTTGTTTTGCGACTGAAATGTTTATGATTTCATGAATTGAAAATACAAAAAAAGGTTATTGGAAAGACCTATTTTTAGAATTACCTAAATAAAAATGTATTTTCAAATTTAATTTAATTTTGTATTTTTTTTACTCTAAATTATTTTTTTAAACAACATTATTTATTGATATTTTATTGTTATATTTTATTTACGAAATAAAGAAATGGTTTAAATTTTTGTTTACTTACCATGATTTGAACCCTGGCCATTCGGATTCATAAACGCTCCCCTTAGCACGCTTGCCTACCGCTGTGTGTATTTTGCAATGTTTTAACTGTTTTTAAACGGTTTCAGTTCTGAAATATAACTGAAAACAGTTTTTTTTTTGGGATAGTGGGTTCGAATCTCAGTCGATGCAATTTATATTTTGTTTCCCTTTTAACACATTACTTTTTGTATTCTTTTTTTTGAGGGTCGCTGGTCACGAATCCGGGTTTTTTTTTGCTGCGCTAACTCTAGATTTCTTGAAATCGACGTTCAGTACCTCAAAAATGCAACAAAATTAAAATCGACAAATACAGATGGGTTTTTTGTTGCACAAATATATAAAAAAAATTCTAAAAAAAATAGAATCGAAAAAAAATTTGGTCCGACTGAGATTCGAACCCACGCTCCAGTAACTCATACCATCTTCAAAAAGTGAAACTGTTTCGGTTGTGGTTTAGAACTGTGCGCTGTTGAATTTTTTTTTAACGATGGCCGTTTCAAATCATAATCATGCAGTTCTGATTTTTTTTCCTCTGTGTACATAAGGGATTTCGCGGGTTGGTGAATGTGCAGACTTCAACTCCCTAAAATTTTGAAAAGGGTTTAGCTCAGGCTCTTTTCTAAGAATTGTGTTGAAATTTTGTTTTTGTTGCTGGGTGGTGAATGGGCAGGGTGACGACTGGTTTCAGTTGCTTAAAAAATACATAGTGTATTTATACATTGACATGAAAATACAAGCTGTGCGTATAAGCTAGTACACAATAAAAAGTCACGGTATTTAGGCTACCAAGCCGTCACTCAAGGCTTCTATCATAAAATTGAAATTTTGCAAGCACTGTGCCAACTATACAAAAAAATACCTAAAATAAGTCACATCGTATCAAAGTCGCATCCAATTGCGTCCAGTAGGTATGCCACACCAACATCAGCAACAATACAACAACAAAAGGGTAAACACTTTTTAAAAGCTAAAAACAGAAAAATCCCCATCGTAACTTGACTTGAAAACTATTTTGCATGCAACTGTTAACTCTTGCATGCGCAGAATTTCAAAATTCACGACGAACTTATAATCTATAAATTTCCATATTGCTCGTATGTAGTAGGTAGTGCTCATGTTCATTATTCGTTTGGAAATTTTATATTTCCAACTTCAATGCGAATAGCACGTGGTTGCGATAAAACAAAAAAACAAATTAAATCTAAGCCACAGCTGACAGCTCGAAAAATTTTGTACACAAATTTGTGTCTAACAGGCGCACTTTGGTCATAAAACATTTTCCATTCATAAGTATATGAAAACAATTGAATTGTTATAGCATTTGTTTATTGAATTAAAATGTATATACTCAACATGCAAAAATGATATGAACATGAAATAAAGAATACAATAACATTAATTGAAAAAAAAATTTGTATGCATTTATGCCGAGATTTAGAAAAAACTCCTAAAAAAAATTAGTCAATTACACAATACTATTGAAATAATAATAGAAACTTATTGAATTATTTGGAAAACTGATTAAAATGCGTATTTGATAGTATTCATATTTAATAGTATTTGCATCCCATTTGACTCATTTATCATATATTTTTTTCTAAGTGTATTGAATCACAATATGAGTATGAAGCGCCCAGTTCCATTGTGGATTAAGCCCATATTTTTCTGAAACTGTGTTCGATGTGAAACCCAAACTAAAAATTAGAGCAATAACTAGCAGTCGAAAAATCCCTTGATTACCATATGACTTAAACTTAAACTTTTCTCAGAATTTTTCTTCCTGGACATAATTCACTATGTAACTGAGCGCTGTTTTGAGGTTTTTCCTCTATACCGCTTCTCAATTTCAACAATCTTTGAGTGGAATCTTTTCCAATGTTCATCGCTGAAATCACCTATGTTTTTGACAGAGTGGGGAATAGTACATTAAATTTTCTGTGCACTATAGTTTCCACTACCAAGTTTGGAGTTTTTTCCACTAGGGTAGAGTGGAAAATAACCAATCATCGTTTCTTACAAATATTTTTACAGTTCGAAACTTACATTTATTAACTTTAATATTTTAAGTAGAGACCGAGCGAAATTCGGTTTCAATGTTAAATGGAATTTGAAAAATTTTATGGAAGGTTATTCAACTGAAAATAAAATACAAATTTTTATTTTTCCTTATTGCTTTCCTATCAACTAAAATAAGCCTCCCCCCTTAATAAAGTGTTGCCTATTGAGAACTGAAAAATTTTCGTTTTAAATTATGCAGGTTTTTGGGATCATAAAAAACCTTTTTTATTGTAAAATTTATGATGTTATGACCAACAAAAGATTAATAAGTCACCTTATCAGTGTGGCCAGATGAAGGGATTTTCCCCGAAAGAACGGAGAATTCTATCAAAAAACGCGAAAAATGTTATTAAATTTTCGTTACAAATTTAAAAAAATGATTTTAAATTATAAACGACTCTTTGGTGTTTAATGTCACGATGGTAGTGATGTGCCGCGGTCATGTGGCCAGTCATATGACGGTCACATGACGGTCAATGACCAAAACATTTATGACAATTTTATGACCGAAAAAAAATCGTATGAAAGAATGTCTTACAAACATTTTATTTATTAATTTTGACAAGAAATCTGAATTCTACAAGAACCAAAATTTGCTATACCGAATCAACATGACGAAAACTTCGCCAGTGTTACATTTTTCATTTTTTTCTTTTACTTTTTATTAAACAAATTTTTTAAGTTGATTTTGATTTAAAAAATTATTTAAATTGTCAATGGACTTAACTTGAAATGACATAAAACTACACTAAATAAACTGAAATTTTTAATATTTCAATAACGGCCCACATTGGAAAAAATTGTGATTTTCATGTTCAGCGACCCCAAATTAGATTAGAAAAAGTAGTTTGACTAAGTAGGAACTTGATTTTAACTATGAATATTCAAAAAATACGGTCAGTGGTCAAATGACATCACATGTCGCCATTATGACGGACAAAAGACCAAAAAAAATGACCGGTTATTGCCCATCACTACTCGATGGCCATAACTCAAAGAAAAAAAATTCAGTTAATGTATGACCATCGTTATGATGTTACAAATGCAGCTACCTTTTTGGACCTTTTCGGAAGCGCTTGAAAATGTTCTGACAAATATGTTCCAAATACATCTAATATTATACTTAAAAAAAAGTTTAGTATTTTGCGGTAACTTCAATGGGCGCTGTAGTTGATGGTAAATTGTCCCCGTGAAACTTTTACCCAGGAGTACGGAACGAAACGACAAATGAACTGTTCCCAATCGGTCCGGCATTGATCGAAGATAAATGATTCTTTTATTTTCGCTCTTTAGTAGGGATGTGACGGAGTTTCGCATCCGCATCCGCACCCGCGGAGCACCCGCACTAAATTGGCATCCGCATAGACATTCGCACCCGCAAATCACACATTTAAAACATCCGCGACATGAAATCCGCATGTATGCGGATCTTTTCAACATATAGCTTTTTGCAATTTTTTAAAACTTGTTTACTGTGTTTTGGTTTTGTCTCAGAAACTATAGACGATCGTGCAAAATTTTGTCAGATTCAGTTTCAGAACGTCAAAAAACCCAATACAAAAAAAAATGCAAAAAATTAATTTTTTTGAAAAAGTTTTTTAAAACATCCGCATCCGGCTCTTGGTTTCTCATTTAAAATAATTAAAATAAAATATTTTGAAAAAAATTTATCGATTTTTTGTCGATATTTTTTTGATATTTTATTTATTTATTTATTTTTTTTTATCGACGAATCTTACGGCCCACTTACCCGCCCGACCGACCGAGAGGCGCATCCGCATGACGCACGGACCGGTGACCGAACAGCAACAGTCCGGACTGTTCTGCTTCGAAGAGTCAGGCGATAGAATGAGTCCCGCGTTGGGAATATTCCACTAAGCATAAAGGCTTTATAGTGGAAGTAATTAAATATTTCTTGTTCCGCTAAGCATGAAGGCTATAGCGCAGGTAATTGTAAAGATCGACGTTGAGCTAAGCAAAAAGGACTTTTAGCTGTGTTTATTCTGCTAAGCATTAGAGCTATAGCGGAAGTTAGATGTTATAGATATGATAGTTATTTATTAAATTTAGGTATTTGAATTGTTGTTTGTTAGGAAAAGAAGAATTTCCGATTTTGTTTTTTATTGAAAAGGTGAAATTGATTTGAAGATACTTGAGTTTATTTGAATGCAAATAATTTGTTCAAAAAGTTTTGCAATTGCACTTAATTTTGCTATTCCACGATAGTTTGTAATACTTGATTTGCTGCCGGATTTATGCAGTGGTATTATGAATGATGATTTCCAGGAAACTGGAAAGTTTCCACATGAAAGGGAATGTTTTAATAATAAAGTGATAGGTACAACAAGCTCTTCAGAACATTCTTTCAGAATGTACGAAGGTATGTTATCTGGACCACCTCTGAAACCAATCTTTAGTTTTTTGAGATGTTCCAATGCTATAACTTCATCAATGACAGGTTGTAAAACATCAAAAGGTGTTATATCAAAAGGATAGGAATTGTGACGGTAAGAATCCACAGAATATGTTGTTTTGAAAAAATTGGCAAAAAGATTGCATATAGTTTCTTCATTATCGGATTCAACATCATTATATTTCATTAGCGATGGATAGCCACTATCTTTACGTTTAATATTGATAAAGTTCCAAAAAGACTTTGGGTCTTGCTTCAAAGATGTTCTCACTTTGTTTAAATAGTTGTTATTATTTAATTTGCAAGTAAAATTATATTTATAACGTAGATATGTATATTTCGATAAGTCAGTTAATCTGTGATGTTTTTTATACAATCTGTAATATTTAGTTTTAGAATTTCTTAGTTTTCGCAGATCGTTGTTGAACCATGAGGGGTCCTTAGATTCCTTTAGATTCGTGTTAGGAATCGCATACTCAAAACAATCATGAACATTTTTGGTAAACGTTTCTACTAATCGTTCGAGGAGATCGGCTGTCATTAAGCAATTTGTTTTAGTTAAATAAGACTAGTTAATATCAGATATACGTTTTTTTAGTTTTGTGCAATTAGTTTTCTTGAAGTCCAAAACTGTTGTAGAATTGTTATTGTTATAGGAGAGTTGTGTATGGAGAGTTATTGTAATTTCTAATGTGGGATGGTGAGCCTCTTCAGGCAGCGTTAGAGGAACTGACCGCGATATATTTAGATTAGAGAAATGTCAACCAATATCAAATCCAGGATTCGGTTGTTATACCCCTACACTCACTGTGGCAGGGTATACTCACTTTGTCACAACGTTTGTAACGCCCATAAGGAGGCGTGTCCGGTATGGAAAAGTATATATATTCTTGATCAGTATCACCTCCTGAGTCGATTTCGCGATGTCCGTCTGTCTGTCCGTCTGTCCGTCTGTCCGTCTGTCCGTCTGTCCGTCCGCACGATAGCGGTCGCAGTTTTGGAGATATCGACTTGAAACTTTGGGTACATGTTTTTCTCGCGAATACTGAGATCAAGTTCGAGAATCAGCCAAATCGGACAAAAACTGGGCGTGGCTCCCATACACCGAAAAAAAGGTAAAAATTTTTTATTGTTGTATTCGATTGGAAATGTTTAGAAACGAAGCCACATATATAAGGGTCTAAATGGGGTCTTGAGACCAATTTTTTTTTTTTTGTGGATTTAATTGGATATTTTTAGAAATGGATTTTGGACATGGTCCGGGCTCCAAAACCACCTATAATTGGCTCAAAACAGGGTCTTGAGACCACATTTTATGTTCGAGGTACTTCTTCCTACTGTGTGGGGGTATTTCAGCTTCGGTATAGCCGAAGATAGTCCACTCTCTAGTTTGTATTAAGATTTTGGCTGATTTGTTATAAACCTTGTAAGGCAAGTGAGTTAAGGAACTCAATATCGTTTAAATTATTAGATGATGCACAGAAAAAAAAGGTCGGTAAAATTAACCGAAAAAAGTGGTTGACGTACAGCATTTCAAAATGTATGAAAATTGTACATTTTTTTTACCGAGCTCGTCGGTAGATTTAACCGACAAAAAATGGTAAAAAAAAATAGTTGAAATAACCGAAAAAAATTGTTGTTGTACAGAAATTTTAGGTTCTTTTACAGCAATTGTTGGTTAAATTTGAATTTTCACTAACTTGTGCAATTTACCATTCGCGCATGTTCAGGTTGAATCGTTGGGATTCAAAGAAAAAATAATTCCCAATCGTGTTATGAATGTTGTGCCTTATAGAGGCAGCTTGAGCAGAGCCAAACAGAGTTTTTTGCTTGTAATACTACTTTTGGAAAATAAGTGCTTGTGTTATGCGTTCAAGCTAATATTTATTTTTTTAAACATGCAATCTTGCATTTTCGAAATATATTTTTGTGTTTAATATGTTTTTTTTTGTTGCAACATTAAATTTGCAACAAATTTAAATGGTTTTCTTACTAAAAAATATGTATCGAAACAAATTTTTGCTGTATGTTTACAATTAAAAATTGTAAATCATTAAAGTAAATCAACCACTTCTCATCGGTTAGATTAACCGACGAAAAAGGGTTGGAGCGTTTTTAACCGTTTTTTTCGGTTAAATCTACCGACTCTTTTTTTTTGTGTGGAAGCAGTTTAAAAGGGTTATCAATATCGCTTTCCCAACAATTACTTGCCAGATTGAAATCACGAAACAATAACATGCTCATTTGGTTTCAGTCTGGAACAAATTTCATTAATAACTGATAGGTGTTTTAAGTAAATTTCACTGGAAGAGCTCGGAAGGAATATATGAGCACGTAATGAAAACATTTAGAGACTGATACTTTACTTTGACACGGCAAAATTCAATATTTAAAGCATCTTGTAAAATAACTTCTTCTGAAAAATATCTACAACTTTTCGAAAATTTATCGATATGTTATCTATAATTTTTCAATATTTATCAATAATTTCCATTTCCTGATCCATTTAAAAATGTTGTTCCAATTCCATTTCCGTTCCAATCTGTTCAGTATTTCTCAAGATAAACGAAAATAATACAAATTTAGAGGTCATTTCGTGTGGGAGGTAGGCGTGGTTCTTATCCGATGTTGCCCGATAATACCATTCATTCGCCAAAAAGTTTAAAATTTTTTTTCAGCCCTACAACTATTACGTTTCAACTGGGTTGTCGAAAATTATAATATTTCGAGTTTTCCCAAGAAAACTATTACGATTCACAGTTTTGCCACGAGGACGATAACATTTAAATTTTTCTTACGAAAAGTAATATATTTAATATATTCATCAAAAATTCGTACTACGCTTCGTTTTTATATAATTCTGCATTAATTGTATTATTCAGAGTTGCTTTTTTGAGTACTTTGGAGAGATTTTTCGACAACCCGCACAGCGAAATTGATGGAATGACCTCAATTTCACTCAATTTTGTTTGAAAACAATTTATATTAGCCGCCCAACAATAATTTTTTCACAATTTTTCATATTTTCATTCAATTTTTAAAAAATTCAAAAATGAAATGTTAGAAAAAACTTCGCTCTACACATTTCTCCAAAACGGAATTTTGACGCATCTGCATACCGGGCTTAATTTGTGAAAATTTTCAATTCGTGTGAGGTTTTTTCAAATTTTGTGTGAGATTTTTTTGAGATATTTGTCTGGCAACTACTGTACTACGAGGTTAGGGTTGCCACATGCAAAATGATCTTCGTCTGGATTTTGAAAAAAAATATCTTGACTTTTCCATTTTCAACTGGACATTCAAAGAAAAAATCGGAAATTTTTTTCATTTTAATGGCATAGTAAAGTAGGAATTGGATAGCAATATGCAAGAATATACATTGGTACCTCCTCAAATTAAAAAAAACAATTAAATTACATAGCTTATTATGCAAAAAAAACACCTTTACAAGTCTATTCTGGCGGTAAGATGTTTGTAACCGCCTTTATTACCTTCTCATTGGCATGCAACAAACATTTTAACTTTTGTCCCGCGCCAGAAAACCCCTGTACATTTTTCTTTTTCAGTTTCGAAAGACGTTGAAGCTTTACAACTTCAGTTTAAAAACAGTACTATTCTATTCTTTCCACAAATATTTTGTAGCTTGTAACAATTTACTGTTTTTAAAAGTGTGTAGAACTCTTTACAGTTTTATAGTTTAGTCTGACAATTTTGTGGTCGAAAGCAATAAGCACTTAAGTCGAAACAAAATTTCAAAATGGTCTACTTTTTAAAAAAAGGTTGTGTGGTGTGATGTATTTCCATAAATATTTCAGAAGACTCTTCGAAAACTGTTTAGAATCATCCATCATTCTACTGAAGGTAAGGAACCTAAGTTATTTAAATGGCTAAAAACTCATTGAAAAAAATAAAACTATTTGACAGAAAATTCTATCTTTATAATAACTAACGAAAACGCTATTGGGTTTTCTGACTTATTTTAGTTTTTTTTAATGAGAATTATCAGAGAAAATTTTGTCTGGACAAATTATTGAAAAACTGGACTCTGGACACATGACAAAAAATCTGGACAATCCAGACGAATCCAGACCGTGTGGCAACCATATACGAGGTACATATTTTTCGAAGACACACACCAGTTACTTATCCACTTAACAGCGACCCACTTAAAAGCGGATAATGGCTTACTTGGCTTTGCTGTTGATGCTACTACTCCCTAGATGGCGTTATTTCGCATTATTTGGGCCACTGTCGAAAAAATTTGGTACTTACAACATTTTTCCAAATGTTTCGTCGCAAGTTCGTGAATGATAGTCACGACGATTTTTTTTTAACATTTGTTGTTTGTTACGAATTTGAAAGAAACGAAATAGCGAAAGCTTTTACACCTTTCGAAAAAAATCGGCTTTTGGTATCAATTCTTAAACCCGTTTAAATCGCATTTATGCATTTTCCATTTTTCTTATGCATATAATAGTTCTTTAAAAATACAGTTTTGATTGGATTTTAAATATATAATATTCATTTTATAGGGGAAAACATACATTTGAAAGACATGTAAACTTTTTGCAATCGAATGTAAACTCATCACGCTAGACTAGAGACAATTCAGAACTTTTTAATTTTTTTATACATTTTTTATATTTTAACATAAGCTTTTTTGTGAAAAAAAATCCGATTGTAAACAGTTTACATGTTTTTTTTTAAAGATATGAAGTGTATTTTTAAAATCCAATCAAAACTTTATTTTTTAAGAATTGAATTGAATAAATGCGATTTAAACGGTTTTGAGAATTGATCCAGAAAAACTGGGAACACGGGTACTCTTTTTCAACGCCTCAAACAGAATCTGTCAGTCCCGATCATGTGTGTTTTTTAGTGTCGAACGGTGTTATAATGGAGATTATGGATCAAAAAGGGATCAAAAAGGGGGGGGGGAAAAAGTCATAAAAAAAAATACAAAAATTTGTAAAAAAAAAAACCAACATAAAAAACAAAATAAATTTTTTTAACAATAAACGAAATGCGGCTAATACTGATGTTCATAGGCGGGATTGCCCAAATTATGGCGGTGGAATTCTTATTGCTGTTAATATCACGCTGTTTCTATCACGCTGAAGCCATTGGTTATGTATCATCATTGTTAGGTGATAATGATCAAGTTATTGTTTCAGGTGATTTTAATTTTGCAAATATTAGGTGGACTCTAAATTATGACGACTACTCGCTGCTTCCCTCTTCACCTACATCTTGGATTCGTGACTTTTTTGATCAGTTGTCAGATTGCGGTTTATTCCAAATTAGTAACTTTAAAAATCGTTGTGGAAATATTTTAGATATTATTTGGATGGATAATACGTGTATTTCTCTGAAACGCTGTTTTTTTTTATCTCTACCAAAAGATGTATATCATCCAACAGTTAACTTGTGCATAAATGTAAATAGAACCTACATGTCATGTTCTTCGAAAAATCTTGAAAAGTTTTTTAATTTTAACAGGCTGACTATACTAAACTCAATTTTCCCTTGTCTAAAGTAGATCTGGGAGATATTTTTGGTAATATGTGCACAGTCTTGAACTTAAATAAAAATATTTCTTTGTTTTATAGCGTCCTAAATGAAATTATGGAAAAACGGTTCCTAAATTGTATCCTGACAAATCTGTTTGTCCTCGTTGGTACACCGCCGAACAAAAAAACCTTAAAAAATAAAAGAAACAAAACATATAATAACTACCTTAATCAAGTCAAGAATGATATAAAGATAAACTCTAAAATATTTTTTAATTTTGCAAATTCTAACCGAAAGTCTACCGAATATCCCTTAAATCTAAAGTACAAAGATGTTGTTTCTGGATATGATACTGATATTGCCAATTTCTTTTCTGACTTTTTTAAATCAACTTTTTTATGGTGTTTGATGGTTTTGGATGTGGTTTCCAAACTGACGTAATCTACACGGATTTCAGCCAGACTTTCAGTCATGTTGTGGTGTATATGCATATACTACAGTGTAGCGCACCAGCCCACAAGAGTACACAAACGAAAAAGTACCGCTAGCAGCGAACACTTGAAACTGCATCAATAGCATACGCTGCTGCCCTGAATAGGAGCGCAGCATAATAGTACGTAAACCAACGTTTGTTTGCTTTTGTCACTTTTCCCTTCGCTTGCATTTCTGTCAGCGCGAGGCAGAATGAAATTTGAATCCTGGCTTTGGCAATAAATGCGATCGGCCAATGCCCTTCTGGCAGCGGTAATAAAATATTGATTCAGAAAATAGAAATGATTTTTGTATTATAGAATTGTAGATGTAAGCATATTTTTTAGGAATTGAATGTAGTTGAAAGTAAATTGAAAAGAAATTGAAAGGGTCGCCAGGGTATAACAGCCATGGCGATTCAGAAATAAATCAGAGATACTTTTTGGCTTTCAAACCGAAAACTTCTTTCATTTGACTAATTGCGGCGCCTTCGCCAAGCATAACTGTCAGCGGAGGACCGCTTTAAACATCCAAACAATAGAATAGGGACTACTGACTAAAACAGATAATACTTAAATATTATATGGCGATCCTGCCAGGAGGGCATTGGCCGATCGCATTTATTGCCAAAGCCAGGATTCAAATTTCATTCTGCCTCGCGCTGACAGAAATGCAAGCGAAGGGAAAAGTGACAAAAGCAAACAAACCAAGCAAGATGCAAATTCTCGAGTTTAATCACGAACAAAATGCCGCAATGGCAAAGGCGACCATGTCCATAGCAGAGGAGGTGGCTAACGAGCCAAAAGTGTCAAAAGCCAATAAACCGCTACGAAACGAAGAAATTATTGACCTACTCACTGACTCGGAAGACGATTCTTGCGAAATTCTGGGCTTTATAACGTTGGACACCGCATCACCACCGGTATGCATCTCGAAACCATTCTATATCTCTGAGCCAGTATCATCGGGAAGCATTGAGACCACAGCGATACAAAGAGCAGACGAATATGCCATCGTACCTGTGAACGCCGAGGAAGCACCAACAATTGGCGCAGATCAATTCGATGATGATGATGATTGCCATGATCAATTCATTGATGTGTCAATGATGTTCGCTGAAGCTGTAAGGCGGGCACACAATGGCAAAAGTGTCTGTTATCTTTTTTCAAATGTTCCATATTAAACTGTTTATCTTACCATCGTCATCCTACAAAACTACTAACTATTTTTTTTTATATAAAAAAAAAAAAATTTGTAAATAAACCCGAATTGATTTAATTTACATTTTAAAAGTTACAATTTCAAAATAAATTTTACGCGCTAATTTAAGTAATGGGCTAATTTAATTGTTAAAAAACATTTCAAATAACCACAAAATTATTGTCACTATATTTTAACTAAATTAATTTTTTGCAAACAGTAAGCAACAAAAAAAAAAAAATTTATTTTGTATATATATTACCATATTGTTATAGGTATAAGAAAAACAACCCTTTATTTGGACAGATGAATGTCAATTAGCTTTTGAACTTTTGAAAGAAAAATTAATAAACCCACCAATTTTAAAATATCCTGACTTTGACAAACCGTTTGTGTTGACAACAGACGCATCTGATTATGCGTTAGGTGCTGTACTTTCTCAAGGAGAAATCGGAGAAGATTTACCAATTTCATATGCCAGCAAATCTTTGAATAAGCATGAATTAAATAAGCCAGTTATTGAAAAGGAACTTTTGGCGATACATTGGGGGATTAATTTCTTTAGACCATATTTATTTGGACGCAAATTTAATGTGGTTACTGATCACCGACCATTAGTTTCTTTATTCTCGCACAAGAATCCATCTTCAAAGCTGACGAGAATACGAGTAGATCTGTCTGACTATGATTATGAAATTGTTTACAAACAGGGAAAGATCAATACAAACGCTGACGCATTGTCAAGGATAAAAATAGACTCAGATTTGTTAAGAACAATGATTCCGAAAACGGAAGATAAGTCCGCGAAGAAAACATTAGTAATGACAAGGGGCATGACTGCAAAGGACATTGCAGAGAAGAACGTAGATAAGGAGAAATGCGAGTCTCAATCGAAGTCTGATCAACTTCATTGTTGGGACTGCACGTCCATTTCTGACGTTAAAAATGTGAAAAAGTTGAAATTTATTATAGAGAGCGATTTGAATATTAGGGGTCCCCAAAGAATTGAAATATTAAATAATTTAATACTGGTACGATGTAGTGATAATCTGAACAAATTCGATTTGTCTTTAGAGAAGCTATCATCGAGAATGATTACAGTAAATATTAAAGAGCTAGCATTAGACGAAAATGACATGATATTTCGGTATATGTCGAAGGAAAAGTTTAAGAATTTATATAATGTGTTGCAACACGATAGATTAAAGAATAAACGCTCAGGAGTCAAGATATTAATATATAAAAGTCCCCAAAGAATAGAAGATGAAGTAATAAAAAATAAATTGATAGAAGAATATCACAATTCGCCTTGCGGAGGGCATTTCGGAATCAGAAAAACCATTTTAAAACTAAAACAAAGATTTGTTTGGAAGAATATGAGCAGAATGGTAAAAAATTTTGTGTCAAGTTGCACAAAGTGTGCGTTAAATAAACAAATAAGACATACAAAGGAACAGTTGATAGTCACAAAGACGCCAAGCACAAGTTTTGAAATCGTTCAAATTGATACTGTGGGACCATTGAGAATTTCTAATGGTTATCGCTATATTTTGACAGCCCAATGTGAATTAACAAAATTCGTTCTGGCATTTCCCATGGAAACCAAAGATGCAGACACTGTAGCACACACTCTCGTAAATCAATTTATTCTCAAGTACGGTTGTTTTAAAGTGCTAAAGTCCGACAAAGGAACCGAATTTGTAAATGAGCTCATGGGCAACATTTGTAAACATTTAAAAATGCAACAAGTATTTTCGGCACCATATCATCACGAAACTATCGGTGGTTTAGAAAGAAACCACAGGGTACTTAACGAATATATGCTTGCATTTGCCGATGACCAAGAATGGGACAAGTGTGTTTCATTTTACACTTTTGCGTATAACACTACTCCAAATGTTGATACGGAGTACACGCCGTTTGAATTAGTTTTTGGTAAATTACCGTATTTGCCGAGTGATGACATTATGAAAAGTGAGCCTGTGTATAACATGGAAAATTACGCGAATGAAGTAAGTTTCAGGCTGAAGGCATCTATAGAAAAGGCAAAAGAAATCATTAATAGAGTTAAATTGAAAAGAAGAAATGACAGCGAAACAAAAATAAATCCATTAGTCGTAGATGTAGGAGATTTAGTTATAGTAAAGTTAGGTGGTAGAAGGAAAAACCAGAGTCCTTACCATGGACCTTATAAAGTAGTAGAAGTAGATGGGGTAAATTGCCTTGTAGAGATTAAGGGACATATTAAGAAACTTCATAAAAATAACTTGAAAAAATATATCGTAGAAACATAGACTTATATATCCATGTATTAATTATTAAATTTTTTTTTATTTTAAAGACTATATTTAACAATATTCAATTTTTAACATTATATATATAATTTTTAAACCAAATATTATATATCATTATTTTTACAATACTTTTAATTATTCCTAGATGATCATTTTAACTGAATTGATATTATTAAAATTAAGATTTCAAATTTGTAATATTTTTAAGGAATTCATTTATTCTTAAAATCAATTTTGTTAATTTTAATTAAATTAGTGTAAACATTTACATTATATATTTTTAAATTTCTTATCATATCAATTAATTCAATCATACTAATATTTTATTTTATAACTTTTCTTATTTTTTTTTGAAAATTATTTCTACACAACTAAAATTTCATTTTTCGTTTTTCCAAATAATTTTCATCTAAAGGGTAAGGGTGTGGTGTATATGCATATACTACAGTGTAGCGCACCAGCCCACAAGAGTACACAAACGAAAAAGTACCGCTAGCAGCGAACACTTGAAACTGCATCAATAGCATACGCTGCTGCCCTGAATAGGAGCGCAGCATAATAGTACGTAAACCAACGTTTGTTTGCTTTTGTCACTTTTCCCTTCGCTTGCATTTCTGTCAGCGCGAGGCAGAATGAAATTTGAATCCTGGCTTTGGCAATAAATGCGATCGGCCAATGCCCTTCTGGCAGCGGTAATAAAATATTGATTCAGAAAATAGAAATGATTTTTGTATTATAGAATTGTAGATGTAAGCATATTTTTTAGGAATTGAATGTAGTTGAAAGTAAATTGAAAAGAAATTGAAAGGGTCGCCAGGGTATAAAAGCCATGGCGATTCAGAAATAAATCAGAGATACTTTTTGGCTTTCAAACCGAAAACTTCTTTCATTTGACTAATTGCGGCGACTTCGCCAAGCATAACTGTCAGCGGAGGACCGCTTTAAACATCCAAACAATAGAATAGGGACTACTGACTAAAACAGATAATACTTAAATATTATAATGTTAAAAAGTTAATTAAAAAGTTATCCTTGATAGGTTTGCCTACGATTTTAGTTAAATGGATGGGTTCCTACTAAGGCATTCAATCCCGGGATCCCGAATCCCGAAATCCCGGGATCCCGAACCCCGAAATCCCGGGATCCCGAACGTTTTCTTAATCCCGGAAACCCGGGATTTTGAGTCCGGAATCCCGGGATTCAAAAAATTTAATTTTTATGCATTGTTTAAGATATTTTCGACGCTTTTCCACAAAAATACTGCAGTGCGTTTACTTTCAATCCAATTGGTAAACACAAAAAGCTCACTTTCGTAGACTTAGTGCTACACACACATAAAATTAAGACAATTTTTGTCAATAACAGTGAACAAAACATTTTTATCGATCTGAATAAAATTTTTTCAAATTGAAACAATTTTTTTTATTTGACAAAAAGGTCGATATAAATTATAAAATTATTTTGTTGACCGTTTGAGTGTTGTACTTTTGATTCAGCGTGGCAAAATAAATAATAAAGCAACTCAGTTTAACACATAAATTACACTGTGCAACAATTTAAGGCAAATTTTGTAGGGCCTCTACGAAATTTTTGTGGGATGATAGTATTGTATGTGACAGTAAAACCCTAGCTGGGTTTTGCTCCACCTCATCACAATTTTTTTTTAGACTTCATAATGCATTGTTAAAGCTTTTCATTAGTAAAAACTGTTTAGCGGTTGAACTGATTTAGATAATCCCGTACTCTTTTTTTTTGTTGGAAAGGTAATTTCTTGATCTTTCCTCCAGTTTTAAGGAATTGAAAATCGAACTAGTAGTTATTTACAAATCGGAATTTGAACGTTTTAATTTTTTTATATTTTTATTTTTTTTTTTTTAAATTTAAAGTTGCAACGTTCAAATTCCGATTTCTCAACAACTTCTAGTTCGATTGTTCGATTTTTGTGTAATGCAATATTTATTAAATATTATTTCTACGTTGAATTAAAAAAAAATTAAGCTTAAAATATTGTTGCAACAGTTTTTTCTTAAATCCCGAAAATCCCGAACAAATCCCGGGATCCCGGGATTGTAATTTCAAATCCCGAAATCCCGGGATTTTCAAAAACACTTCGGGATTGAATGCCTTAGTTCCTACCTGACAAATAGAACTCAGAGAATCCTTTTTGAGAACCGTCTTTCTGAATCTGTTGATGTTGTGTCTGGTGTTCCTCAAGGAAGTCACTTAGGTCCTATTCTATTTAACATTTTATCAACGATTTACCATCAATAATAAAATATTCTTCGATTCTTATGTATGCTGATGACATTAAACTGTTTATGCCATTTTCTGATATAACGGGTCACCGGTTTCTACAAGATGCTTTGACAAGCCTTGGTTTTTGGCGTGAGATGAATCTCATGTCTCTGAATTTGAAGAAGTGTAAATCTATGTGTTTTTATCGAGGTTCTCATAAGAACTGTGTTTATACATTGTTTGATAATCCTTTAAGTGTGGTTGATTCTTTTGTTGATTTAGGTATTGTCAAAGCTGGGCATTAACTAGTTAATTAACGAAGTTAAATTTTTGGTAAACTTTTAACGTTTCAGTTAATTTCGAAAACCATTAACTTTTTCATTTAGTTAGGTTAAATTTCTTCGATTAACTAGCATTAGTTAACTTTAAAACAAAAAAAATTTTTATTATGGAATGTAAAAAAAAGTAAAAATTAAGAATTCATACTATTTTTGAACTGATACATTTAATTTAAAAATTATTTCACTAAACAAATAAATACACAAGCCGATATATTTCGAAGTGATCAATATTATATTTTTATGTATGAATGGACCATTCTAAACACAATGGCGTTCTTAGCCATCACGTGAGGTTTACATCGTCAGGATGTTAACATTGTATTTTCCATTTCTCAAATTTCTGAAAATGGCGAAAAACTGAGAACGCCATTGTGTTTAGAATGGCCTGTGACATTTGTTCTTAACCAACCTTCATTCATTTCATTCTTATTATTTAATATTCTAATAAAATTTGTATGCCTTTATATGAATATAAATAAATTGTTTCATACACAAAATTTCGCTTTGATAAAAATGTTGATAATTTATGCCTGCAGTGTTTTTTTATGTGTTTTTTTGTAAAATTTTGTTTTTTATAGAAAATTTAACTATTTAATTTAACTTTTAACGAAGTTAACTTTTCGACAAAATTAACTTTTTAATTAACCGAAGTTAAATTTTTGATTAACTTTTACCGGGTTAACGAAATTAAATTCTCGATTAACTATGCCCTTCTTTGGGTATTGTTATGAATCATAAACTTTCTTTTGTCATACATTTTAACAACACCATTCAGAAATCTAGATCTGTACTAGGCTTACATAACTAAGACTCTATTTACATCGTTAGTTAGAACTATTATTGAATTCGGTTCTTGCATTTGGTCCCCTTAATAGGAAAGACTCATTAAGCACTTGGACTCAGTCCAAAAGCAATTTCTTTTATTTGCTCTTAATTCCTTTAATTGGGATTCTAATTTAAATTAGCCAAGTTATAAAAGTCGTCTTAAATTATTGAATATCCCTACACTGAGTAGCCGGAGAACTATGCTAAATGTAATATTCCTTCTTAAACTTTCTTAAGCTCGCCTTTTTTGCTGAGCCTTTCTTAAGCTAGCCTTTTTTGCTGAGCAGAATCAACTTCAATGTTCCGTTAAGAAGTTTAAGAGCATTTGTCCCCATTAAACTTAATAAGTATAAACTAAACTACCTTAACTTTAACCCCTTTTTACTAATTTGTCAAAATTATAATGACCTATACGTCGACTTAAATTTATCATATCCCAACTATATTATTAAAAACCAAATTTTAACACTTTTAAATTAATTTTTGTAGTGTACTAATTTTCTTACTAATGTAGCGTCGGGTGACAACTGTTAATCTGAAGTATAGATAATGAAAGTATCGCTTATAATTTTGTATGAGTTTTTGGACTTTTAAAAGAGTTATGTCCCAAAATTAATAGATTAATATTATTTAGTCGTATCCAACAGTTAGTGGTAGTTTGGTTGACCATTACTTCTATTTTCAATGGAGGCAAGTGCATAATATGACTCCTTACGAAACATAACATTTATTTGTCGGTTCTAGTCTTAAACAGAGAGTGGTCACTTCGCTTGACCGCTGCTGCTTATTTCCATTGAGGATTCGAAAATTTGGTCTCCAACTATAAAATGTTCCTTTTTATTTCAAAACCTGCCTTTTGAAGGGGTGTGCGCGACACTTGACCGATGGTGACCGCGTATAGCATAACTATGTAATCTCAATTTAACTTTACCATAAAGTATGCAGTTGTCGTTACCGGCAAGCAACGACGGTATCGGTCACTCTCGAGCCAATTGACCGATACCACTTGGCCACTAGCGAGTATCTCTAACATCTCAATTTAACATCAACCATTCACTCAAGATAAGTAAATATTCTTTAATATGAATGACTAGCTTAATAACACAGCGTTGCTCGGCCACCATATCAGATCGGACATTTGGAATTAATATTTATATTTGTCCAGGTCTGTCTGTCTGTCTTTCTGTCTTTCTGTCTGTCCCTAACGCTAACCGATTCAAAATTTACAACTTCACTTAAAAAATTATTTTTTTAAATTTTAGCCATTCTGGTGGTTTGACGCTGCGGTCGTGAAATGGAACCAGAGCCACTTACAATATCACATATATTATATATTTTTTTTATAAATTTTAGCCGCCCTGGTGAGGAATCGAACCCACGACTCAGCGATCGTAAGTAAGATGAAGTAGCCAATTAAACTCACCAAAGCCACTTTACCAATACCTTTAGCTAATATCGACTAACTTCAGCAAGCTATATGCACAACGCTTTCATGTATATACACTAGGGCTTTTGATCCCGAAGGCTTTTCGCAATCCCGGGATTTTCGGGACTGAAAATTGCAATCCCGGGATCCCGGGATTTTTCGGGATTTAATATTTTTACAAGCAAAATGCATTTTAAAAAAATAAAAAAAAAGTTTCTTATATGTTTTATTGGAAAACTGATAGTTTTAGCGTAAATAAATAAACATAACCATTAATTTCAATTTATTAAATGAATTTTTTTTTTATTTTTAGTATTCGAGTTTTCGTTTCTTTAGGAAAGACACAATTCAATTACATTCAAAAATATTCTTAAGTAAGGTTTCTGAAATTACTTTTGTATCAGTTTTCAGTTTTACTTCAACATTTTTGTGCGTTCGCTAAGACAGAAAATACCAATTTTCTTCTGAAATAATAAAATTTTTTTTTTCTTAAAGAAAAAATTTCAAGCACAAACAATTTTATTCGTAATTTTTTTAATAAAAAAAAAATTTTTAAGTTTTGAGTTTTCTATTTTTTTCATTTTGGGTTTGTCCAAATATTGTCATAAACTATTTTTCTGCTTAGACGATTTTTTTTATATTTTATGAGCGATGAAAAGTTGTATTTTTCTTGTATTAATCTTTTTTTATGGACTAATTTATTTAAAATGTAGTCCCGAAAATCCCGGGATTTAGGAAAAAATATCCCGGGATTTTCGGGACTGAAAATGGACCGGGATCGAAAGCCCTAATATACACACACAAAAAATCATGTTTAACATAGACAAAAATAGCTTCGACCTAAAGTTGACACCTTTAAGAAAATAACACTGCCACGAGACTAGCGTTACCACCTAACACTATTTTCACCTATTGCATGCCAAATGTGGAAATGGAATCGATTGTTACACAACCGATTTTGCAAAAAACAATCGTGAACAAATCGATTATCAAAGCACGTAATCGATTAATCGAACGATTAATCGGTTTTTTTTAAATAGGAACGGTAAAAATATCATATTTTTTTCAAATCTGTTTTAAAAAATGAATGTATCTATATTTTTAGAATATATTTACTGTAATAGCAAGCTTTTACAGTAACAATTTTTTTAAATTCCCAAACAAAAAATTCTACAAAATTAATGGAGACACCTTTCTTAAAAGTCACTCAAGAAATTGTATAAGGGAAAACCGAAACTTAAACTTATTTTTGCAGCAAAAAAAGATTTCAGATTCGGTTTTAGGACGTCAAAATACATAATACGAAAATAAATTTTAAAAATGTTTAGCCGTAACAGGTGAAAACAGTGTTAGGTGGCAACACTAGTCTTGTGGCAGTATAATATCCTTAAAGATGGCAATGGTGAATCAAAGCTACTTTTGTTACTGTCAAACATAATATTTTTGTGTGTGTATACCATCCAGCTTGCTGAACTTAATCGCCATTAGCTGAATAAATTTCTGAACTGGTTTGGGGCAGTTGGGTAGAGCTCGCGCTTTCTCCGCGGCAGTCGTAGGTTCAAACCCGGCAGCGGTTATATTTTCTTTTTTGCTTCATATTTTTTCCCCCCTTTTTTTAATCAATCTTTTTTAATGTAACAGTGCAACTTCACACATAAGGCCACAATTACATCATCAAAAAAATGTCTTTCTATTCCTTGCAAAATTTAATAAAAGTTCACATATTTCACAAATTTATAAAAAAAAATTACATATAAAACATAAAAAATATTTCTGCATCTAAATATACAAAATATATTTACTAAACATTTAATTTTTCAAATTAGTGTTTTTTTTCCGTGGATGGCACGGGCAAATTTACTAGTTAGCTTATATTTGTTGTAGTCGTATCCACCTTTCCGAATCACCAAATGTCACCGAAATCGGTCCATCAATGCCGAAGTTATGGCATTTTTAGTAAACCATTCCAAAACCTTTTTTTTTGGTAGGCCACCGAGGTTGGACCGTATAATCTATTTTTAAATGACCAGTGATAGCCGCGTACAATTTTAGCCATCAAATTGTTTGTTGACGTCATATTTGACGTAAAATCTTTAATTGTGCTATATTATTAAAAATATAAGACGAAAAGCTCTTAAGTGTAATATTTATTACTTATTTTCAACAAAAGAACCGATCTACATTAGCCAACAATACAATTTTATGCATTAACAAAATTTTTTTCGAATGAATTTAAATTTAACCGTTATGCTGGTTAATTTTTGACGTCAAAAACGTCAAATGAATTTGTTGATGCGTCAAATGCCATCACTGATACAAACCAAATTTCAGAGCTCTAGGTTAAGCGGCTGGGGCGCTGTGAGTTGATATGTTAGTCAATTAACAGAAAAATTTTGGACTTAACTGGCTATGCCGGGAAAATTGGACTTAACTGGTTATGCCGGGAAAATGGGAGAAATTTGTAGTGGAAACTAACCAATCCTATTTTTGTTCAAAGAAGGCTTCTATAAGGACACGATTTCCGGTGCTAACTCGATTTCGAAAAAATGTGGACTTAACTGGTTATGTCGGAAAGCCACCGGTATGTACACTGTACAATGTACGAATAATAAAAAAGCATTTTAAAAAAAAAACCTTAAACTGACTAAAAAACAAAAAATAAATTTGATGTAGCCAAAAACCCTTCATTTTAAATCAAAAATTGCTGAAATTAATTTAAAGCTAGTTAATTTTTGCTTCTTAGTCGGTTTAAGGGTTATATTTTAAGAAACTTATTTTACGAACGTACCACCATATTTCATCATTGTGTCAAATAAAAGGTTCTTCACTTAAAAACATACATGACAAAAAGAAGTTAGAATTGAAGAGCTCTATTCAATGCGAAACCATTATTCAAAACATATGTTGGCAGACATTTTTGTAGCGATACATATTTCAAATGACAATTAACCGAAAAAGAATTACAGTGCATTACATATTATGCTAATCAATTAAGAGAGTATTGCAATAAAGTGGAACTCAATAAAGCGGCTAAATCCCTGTATATCTTATATTGGACCTTTTCATTGAACATTTTTTCACTCAATTTAGGGGAAAAATCAATTAAGTGAGGCAGTCTTAAGCGGAAACAAGTGTACCTTCGTTGACAATTCTCCTCTTCAATTGTTATTCACAACCTGTGGCTTGCTTCCAGCAGTCTGATTGATTTTATATGAACAATGTCAACCACGAACTTTGGTTTTTTTTGCGACGAATCGGACCACTTACCCGTCTGACCGACCGAGAGGCGCATCCGTAAGACGCACGGACCGGTGACCGAACAGCAACAGTCAGGACTATTCTGCATCGAAGAGGCAGGCGAAAATACTGCAGGCTATGATTGCGGGTGATTGAGACGACGAAGAGCTCGATTTCAATAGAGCTGGCTGGTCAAAAGGCGTAAAGGTAGTTGACTGCGGCAACAGAAAGTCACTAGAATTTCTGTCTCGCGTAGTCAATAGCCTGGGCGCTTTTTGGCCAGAAGCTCAATTGAATATCGTGAGCAGAGCGGTGCTGCCACTGAGGAAACTCATATCCGTATGGGTTCCCCCACCAGTGCACTATGGGAAAAATATCACTTTTTCTGGCCAAAACCTCAAATTTGAAGTTTTAAAAAGGCGTGACCGGTATGGAAAAGCATATTTATTCTTGATCAGTATCGAAAACTGAACCTAATAGCTATATCGGTACATCCATATACCCGTATCCGTATATTTGTCTGTCTGTCTGTCCGTACCATTTATAGTAAGTACGATTGCAGGAGCTGCAATTAATCGAGGCTGCCCAAACTTTGGATTTATATTTTGTAGGTCCTAGAATGAGTTGGTACTGCAAATGGGCTGAATAGGGTAACTATCACGCCTACCTCTCATTTAAGTGATTCGCTAAAATAGTACCGAAATTGGTATTGTGGGTTTTTGGGGACGTTGATTTGGGATTTGATATTGAAATTTCTAAATTCAAGATGGCGGATCCAATATGGCTACCGAAATTTCAAGTTTTCATCGAAACAGTATGAAATAGTATCAGGTGGTTTTTGGAGTCGTTGATTTCATTGCATTGCATTTACCGTAATGAGAAACGTTTCTAGTCTTATTATTTGTAAATATTTTGATATAGTTTCGTACTATAAATTGCTTAAAATGAATATTTGAAAAAAAGTGATTTTTTTATTTGTTGAAGGAGGTACACGCTACATTTTTGAAATTTTGGCCAGAAAAATGTTCCCCATACAGTGCCGGAAAGAGATGATTCGATCCTCAAGCTCATCTCCAGACAGAATCGCGACCTGAGTGCTCAAAGCTGGAGAATTATCTCCTCAGCCACGAGCAAAGGCGGGCCGGTCAAGGATTACCAAATCACTGTTGATCCCCAATCCTTCGCTATAGAAAAGCTCAGGAAGCATCAAATTCGGTCTGGGGACGTTGAAGGTAAGGCTCCATCAATGCACAGAATCACAGGTGGCTACAAGTAGTTCAAATTAATTTGCTCCATTGTAAAGTAGCCTCCGATGATCTGATGCTTTTCCTGGAGGATGAGGATGACTACGTGGCCCTGATCCAAGAACCGTGGATCGTCAAGAACCAGATTCAAGGATTAAGGTCGACAAGGTACAAAACGTACTGTTCACAAAGTGAAGGTAAACTCAGAATCTGCATTGTCACAAGAAAGAATTTTAATAACATTTTTCTTCTCTCACAGTATAGTAATGACGACCGACAACATTGGGTTCCAACAGTCCTTCAGACTGCCGGACGCTAGCAGCGGCTTCCAAGCAGAAATCTACGCGATAGCGAAAGCCACTAGAGCCTTAGTTAGTCAAAGCATACGCACACAAAATGTAATGATCTGCATAGACAATAGGGCGGCCATACAAGCAATCACGTCGTACACAGTCAATTCGAAAGCAGTAAAGAGGTGTAGGAATAATTGACAGTATGGTAAACAGGGAAATAAACGATAAATGGGCCCACAGACAAGACTGCAAAACGTCTCGACTTCTATGGCCTAAATTGAACCCGAAAAGAACAGAGGAACTGCTATCCCTGGATAGGAAATCTCTTAGCATACTGACGGGGGTTATCACTGGACACTGTGCCATAGGATCCATGTTGGGGAAATGGCACATAGTAACCACAGATATATGTAGGAGCTGCGGAGATGAGTATGAACTAGAAACTATACAACATTTCATCTGCCACTGCACAGAATGGATCATGGATGAACCAAATGTGCGTTGATAATATAGGAGAAAAATTGAGATAGGTTTTCACATATACGCACACAAAACAATAAAAAGCAACTCACAAATTGTGAGTCACAATGGGCCATGGATGGTCTCCGAGTGGAAATGGTACTTTTTGTACAACACACCCTTATAACCTAACCTAACCTAAGGGTTTTTAGCGACGGAACAGAAATTAGTTTTCAACGATTTTCGTATGTTGGAAGATTAACATTTGGACTCCAAGGCAATCCACGTAAACAGAAAATTAAAGACTGTTTCTGTACTGATTCTATGGTAACAGTTATAACGAGGGCACCACACAATAGATGCGTACTCCAAAATACGACGGACAAGAGAAATATATAAAATTTTAGTGATATAAGGATCATCAAACTCCTTTGACCAACGTTTAATAAAGCCTAGAACACAATTTGCTTTGTTGATAGTTTTGTTTGGGATCCATAGTTATTCCACGATCTTGAAAAGAATTTAATGTCTCAAGTTCTTAATTTTCAATTCTATAAGTGTGTTAGATGGGGTTCACTCTTCTAAGAGTCATTTGTTTGGATTTCTTCAAGTTGAGATTCATATTGTTTATTTTAGACCAGTTACATAGCTGGTCAAGGTCCGTCTGTAAAATTATTGTTTCACGTATGTCATTGAATGCGTGAAAAATGATTGACGTCATCTGCATGGCTGTGATTGATGATAGATGGTAGGTAGTTTGTGAGTAGCAAAAAGAGGACAGGTCCAAGGTGACTTCCCTGAGGTACCCCAGATGTAACATTAAATTGGGTGATTCCATCATCCAAACAAAAAAATCTGCATTTGATCTTCAGGGTATCTGCCAGAGTTAAATTCTGTTGTCAAAAATATAATCGCTTAAGTCGAAAAGCACGAGATATTCACCATTTTGTGGAAATCTGTGTGTACTTACATATTGTTCAGATGGGGGACATGGGAACATTTCCTCCTATTTCATTTAAAACTATTCCAAACTCTCGATAATTACTAACCCTTCATCTATGTGATACAGGCTGATTCAAAAGAAATGTCTCGAATTTTAATTGTTCCTATTTATGAGATACGACTAAGTATGATCATGCAGAGTTCAATTCATTTTGTTGGAAAGTTAGCCTTGTATACCAGAAAACAAACAAAAATATTTTTCCGACATAAGTTATGGTTTCTCAGAGCACTTCGCAGATGGTTTTCTAAATTTGCGTTGGCCACGAAAAGTTATATCTTAATGAGTTCAAAGTCGACTTAAGCGCTTATTGCTTTTGGCCACAGAAATTTCGATCTGTTATGATGGGCATCACTGGAAATATTCACTTGGTGTTAAAAGGTAACAAGTGCAGTTTAACATTACATGCTCACAGTTGAGATGTATTGTGGCTTGGCTTATTACTAATTTGGTTTTGACTGAGATGATGCAATAGTTTAAGAAAACTAATGGTTACATACAATAAAACACAAGCAGTTATAATTTGTATTAAGGTTCTTTATAGTTAAGAGAAATACTGGTTTTGTTACCATCACTGCTGCCACCTTTCGAAGATTTGCTATTAAAAAATTGGTTCGTAAGCTTTTCCGGGCTAATTTTAACAATTTAAGTTTATTTGTAATCGGTGCAACGGTGCATTGAGCTTTAATGGAATATGTGGCCCATCTCGGAGGTTGACTTTTTGACTTTGAAATGGTGGCAGCTCGCTTTACATTTTACATTACAGTCAAGTTTTTAGTTTTCTACGAGTATGTATAGTCTTTTGTACGACCCTAGCTGCTGCTACTGTACGATGATCCATTCTCCATTGAGGCTACCATGTCGGCAATTTCATCCTGCCGCAGAGCTTCCGAAGGCGACGGAATACGTCGTCCGCCCAAGGGCAGTACATCAATGTTCTGCACATGCGCACGTACACTTTGTCCAGGCGGCAGGCCAATATACCATTTGCCCACATTCTTGATGACCGTGGAGTCACGATGGCGCTCCACCCAGTCGCGTTCACGATCGACTTCAAGTATTTTACGATTGGCTGTGATCAGAGGCGGCAGCGAACCCACATCGTCGTCCTTGAGATCGTAATTGTTTGGAGATGCGGGCGCATCATAATTGTAACCGTCACTGGTCAATGAAGTGGATAAAGAGGGCCTAGAGGGAGCAGTTGAATCAGTGCCACTGCTGCTAGAATCAGTGCCAATAGAGATGCGATCACGATTTCGGTTACGATTGCGATTACGTGGTGTGTCATTGCCATTTAAAGAATTGCGATTGCTGGAGGGGCGCTGGCTACCACGGCCCCCTGGTTTCGACAAGCCTCGGTTGCTTGATCGACTGCTTCCTTCAGTCTCAAATCCATCATTGTTGTCGTTTATAGGGCTGCCTTCGTCACCAGTTTCTCCTGTCAGCCCACCTTCTCCAGCACCACCGCGATAACGCGTGCCTCCACGACTGTTGGTTTCCGCTGAGCCTATGCGATCAGTTTTAACACGAGTACTTGAGCCACCACGTCTAATAGAGCTTCCGTCATCTGGAGATGGATCTACATCTTCATTATCCTCTTCATCGTCTTCGTTACCTGGCCGAATGCCATCTTTAGGGCGTACTCTACTCGAACCGGCAGTCTTCAAGTATTCACCGCCCCTGCCACCATCACTACCACTAACGACACTACCGATACCTCCTCTGGCTCCACCACCTGCTCCTCTGCCAAAATCATTTGCCAATTTAAAGTCCGGGTCACTCAGTCTGAACTCTGACACCGAAGGATTTATGTGCGTCCCTGGACCCACACGATTCTGCACCACTCTATATCCAATGCCCGCTCCCGCAATATACTCCACTGTGCGCTGCACGCCTTTATCGTCCAGATAGGAATATGTCCCTCTGACCAATCCATCGGAACCGCGACTTTCGGCGCGACGATGATCAGGGCCAGCTGCTATCAGCTTGTAGCTGCCATTTGGCCCACGCTGCACGGACATTTTACCGCGCGTCTTCGGGTGGGCCTTGTACAGTGGAGCCGTATAGCCTACACTACCCGGACTGTCGGGCACGGAATTTGAGACTTCGAAGCCAGTACCGGCACCGGCTGCATATCGTACACTGTGTCGTTCCCCCACATCATCGATGTAAGAGTACAGTCCTGCCAAAGAGAAATAAGTAAAATTAGGCATTATTTTCATATTATTTTAAATATTTCACAAGCCTACCCCTCACTCTGCCCGTGGCATCATTATCTTCCGTTCGCGATTGGTCGGGCGTTCGAAAATTGAAACTATATGTGGGAACATCGAAAGGATCAGCTAGAGGATCGTCTGGTGTTCCAATTGGCCCTGGAGGAAATTGTGCCAAATCCATTTTACGATGAATTTTGGGCCCATTTACGCGAAAACTGAAGATTTTAGAAGGTAATTAGATGTTTTTTTTAATAAAAGGAAATAAATTTATGTTATTAAAGATAAGATAAAATCGGAGGCTTTTTATTTTGCCTTTTATAAGCGGGGGCCCAAATGATCAAACAAATTGATAACAGAACCAATATTTCCAGCTGTTCCGTACAGTTGCTCAACACTTCTATTTGGATGAGAACCGTCCTTTACAAATATATCATTCAACATCCTAACGCTCGGTTTGTTGGCTTGCATATCGTCAGATTCCAGCAGATCCAGCACGAATTATACTTATACAAACTAAGCATTTAAGATGTTCTACAAAACATTTTGAAAAAAATATACATATAATACCGTTCGACAAAAATCAACTTTTGGTAACGCACACGACTAATAGATTCTGTTAGAGGGGGTTAAAAATTAGTACCCATGTCTCCCAGATTTTCCACATTCTTAAAACCGTTTTAATTGCGCTTTTGCATTTTTCCTTAGCACATAATAATTCATCACAAATATACAGTTTTCATTTAAACCATAAAGTTTATAAGTTACGCACATACACGCTGTGCCACTGAGCTTCTTTCGTTCTGGTCGATAAAAACTAAGCTTATATCGAATTCGATTAAACGTTTATTTGTAAACGTTTATTAGTTTTTAATTTGCAGCAATTTAAAAACGTTTCCAATAAAAGTAAAATGCAATACTTTTATTGGAAACGTTTTTAAATTGTTGCAAATTTATTTATTATTTGCGGCAAAACGACTTAATTTGGAGCAAATGTTTTTTGTTTTGTTTTTTCGTTTGTGTTTGTATTTTAAAGTAGTATATTTGCAGCAAACGTTCTCCAAACATAATAATTCTTTGAGTGTGGTTGAAGTTGGGAAAACTGTGCAACATTTCAGTACATCGAAAAAAAAACAATTAAATAAAATTGCGTTTTAGAATCAGAGGAGGTAGGCAACCGCCTAAAATTGATAGTTATGGTTTTTGCCCGTATTGTTCTGATTCTAAAACGCATTTTTATTAAATTTGTTTTTTCAATGTACTGAAATGTTGCACAATTTTCCCAATTTCAACCGCGTTGTGGCAGTACAAATCGTCAAAATATCGAAAAAGTCCTAATAACATACCTTACTTAGAATCCTTTGGAGCTTCCGTTCCGCACTTGTCGTCAGCGATATCAGCAAAGAAATGAAATCGCTTCACCTTAATGTGCATGGGAAAAAGGCGAAATGCAAAAACGCGATTTAAACGGTTTTAAGAATTGATCCAGAAAAACTGGGAGACACGGGTACTCTTTTTTAACTCCCTCTAGCAGAATCTGTCAATCCCGATCATGTGCGTTTTTTAGTGCTGAACGGTGTAATATTATGTTATGTTAAAACCCAAGTAAGTATTCACCATTGATTGAGAAACGTTGGTGGAATTTGTAAGCAATCTGATCGCAAATATAAAAACAACAATAGCTACTACGTCTAATTGCATCTAATATTCAAAACCTGTGAAAATTTTCTTATCGTCAGAGGCACACATTGAAATCTCCACTTAAAGAATTTGTATTGCCCACTAACGGTGCAACTAATAACAACTTCAGCAATTACAATAATCAACCAAATTGCAAAAGAAAAAAAACCCGCACTACAAAAAATCGAAAAATAAAGCAAAAAAAACAAGCGACCACTTAAAACAAACAAACGGAAATGCAACACATTGATTAGGTGCGGACTTGAAGTAGAGAAGTAGAGAAGAAGCAACAAAAAACATTCGAACTGTGGCGCTTAGACACACAATACATATTTGGCATGTGGCATCTTTGCATTAGATTTGCTGCTGCTCTTGTTGTTGAAGTTGTTGCCGTTTTTTCATTCAATGCTAATAGATAGAATCTTGTTGCATTGCAATACAAAAATCGAACGCATAAATCAAGAAAGGAACACTAGATAAAGTGTAACTGCTATTGGAGGAAGAAGTCAGGAGCGGTGCGAATGTTGAAAGAATTGTTAAAAGATCCCATTTACTGAAAGATTCAAAAAAAAAAAGAGTAAAAAACAAGTTTTTTAAAATATAACCCTTTAACCTACTAAAACGCAGAAAATAAATTTCCTTTAAATTAATTTTCGCAATTTCGATTTAAAATTAAGGGTTTTTGGCTACTTTGTTCCTAATATCATTTCAGATTTAGAAGTCGCCAAAAACCCTTAATTTTAAATTGAAATTGCGGAAATTAATTTAAAGGAAATTTATTTTCTGCGTTTTAGTCGGTTAAAGGGTTATATTTTAAAAAACTTGTTTTTTACTTTTTTTTTTTTTTTAAATTTTTTCCTTTTCCCTTTTTTCCCCATTTTTACTCTTTTTCCCTAATGCGAACCTAAGTAAAAAATTTCAGTCCTGTAGCTTAAAAAATACGAAAGTTAGAACTTTAAATTTGATCCATCCCGCTCCCCTTTGCCCCCACATCCCCCTTTCCAAAGGGTATACAATTTCATTTTGCCAATAAGAACCCACCTACAAAATTTCATCTTTGTAGCTTGAAGAAATTGGAAGTTATGCCATGTTAAAAAAAAGGGGTTTGAGTCCCCCCACGGCCCCCTACGCCTCTGATGGACCCCAAATTTCCAAATTTCAGGTCTCTAGCTCATGTGGAAGTGTATGAAAAAGCTCGCCGCAGATTTGAGGATATATATATATATATATATATATATATAGTCCACCCAAAGCAAGTTAATATAAGGGTTATAAAAAAGCTACGCCTCTTAAATGTAGAGATGTAAAATGGTCTGTAAAATTAACCGAAAAAAGTGGTTAACGTACAGAATTTCAAAATGTATAAAATTGTAAAATTTTTAACCGGTAGGTAGATTTAATTGAGAAAAAATGGTAACAAAAAATAGTTGAAATAACCGAAAATAATTGTTGTTTTGCAGAAATTGTATGTTCTTTTACCGCAATTGTTGGTTAAATTTGAATTTTCACAAAGAAGAATTCTCAATCGTGTTATGAATGTTTTGCCTTATAGAGGCAGCTTGAGCAGAGCCCAACAGAGTTTTTTTTGGAAAATAAGATCTCAGTTTTTTTTGGAAAATAAGAAAATAAGTCAGTTATGCGCTCAAGCTAATATTTTTTTTTAAACATACAATCTTGCAATTTTCAAATTTTTGAAATTATTTTTGTGTTTTCAAATGAAAAAAAAAACAAATTTAACGATAAATGTTTTGTGGTGTTCTTAATAAAACATGTGTAGCGTAACAAATTTTTGCGGTGAGTTTACAATTAAAATTGTAAACCAACAAATTATTAAGGTAAACTTACCTCCATCATCGGTTAAATTACGAAGCCTTTTTGTAGTTATACCTACAATGTAGTACACCAACCACTTCTCATCGGTTAGATTAACCGACGAAGAAGGGTTGGAACTTTTTAAGGATCTTTTTCGGTTAAATCTACCGATTTTTTTTTTGTGTCAGGCATTTTCAGTCAAAATGCTCAAAAACTGTCAACTTGCGGTCAAATTAGTCAATGTCAATAGATTGGCACACCGTTAATTTTCTGCAATTGCGATTTTTAAGCATGATGATATCGCTTTAAAAACCAAGTTTCATTTCACAAATTAATAAGTGGAAATGTAGACTGACTTTTTTAAGGAAAATTCGATGAAATTTTGGAATGAAGTATAGAGAATAATTTGCAATCGAGATGGAAAGAAAAGGATAAAGTAATTCCAATTTCACAATTTAAGGGGCGAGTGGGTGAAATCGGTATGTAACACAAATTTAAAATTGACTTTGATGTGGCAAGGGTCATCTATTGCCCATAATCCCACCCAAATATAAGTATTGCTGATAGTTTCGACGGTTCAGAAGCCATGACAATGAAGCCCATGTTACTAACTTTGTATTGAGAAAAGCAAAATGAAAAACTTTGAAAATGACTTTCTCCACATAATGTTTATGTTACATACCGCCTTCGTCCATTCAACCCCTTAATTTATCTCAGATTAATTTTGTCGAAATGTGATCCATTTTTCAAGTCAATCGTGTAAGTACATATATTTGTAAAAATAGCTGATGTGCCAGGCTTCACTCGAGTATATTTTAGCCCCACTATATGTAAAAAGCATCCACGGTTTAATCCCACCAGGAACTTTTAGAAATAATCATCCAGATATGTTTATTAAAGTCGGGTCAGTCATTTTCATAGAAGCAATTAAAGGGGTGAGTGGATGAAAGCGGTATGTAAAAAAAAATCATTACAATATATAGAATCCCATTATTTGTCTGGATGCCTGTCTTCACCTTCCAGAAGCCCTCATTGGAGCTAGAGAGCGGAGATTTCACATATGCACCCATGGCTTGAGACTCTGGAGCTGGATTTTGGATTTTCGAAAAGGTGGCGTGGCAGTTCAGAAATATGGGCGTGGCAGATATAGTAGCTCTGCTAAAGCCACCAGTGGACCTAGGAAGATGCAATTGCACATATACATTTGGTGAGTCCATGATTTTGGATTTTTCCAGAAGGCAGCTCAAAATATGGCAGTGTCAATTATAGTATTCTCGCCTGCAGTCATCAATGCACTATTGGAGAAATTTTAAATTATGAGGCCAAAAGTCGAAAATCTTTGAAAGCTTCATCGCAATAGCATGCAACTCGGTATTGAGGAGTTTTAGGGGTCACTGATTGGATCGAATTGGATATTGAAATTTCGAAACTTAAAATGGTGGATCCAATTTCAAGATTTCATCGGAACAGAATGAAACTTGGTATGCGGGGGTTTTCTGGGTCGCTGATTTCCAATTTTCTAAACTCAATACGGCGGATCCAATATCACGACCATTTATTAATTTAATTTTAAATCGAAATTGCTGAAATTGAGTAATTTTGAGACTAAATTAAAACAAAAAATTTGGCATGTAGTCCTGAGTAGCCCAAATGTTGCGGTAGCTACTTAATACAAAAACATTACTCAAAAAAGCATTTTTTTTTGCTTAAGTCATAATTTTTTAGGTGCGAATTTTAAAATGCTTAAATACCTTTCCAAAGTATTGGATAATTCTTGCGTTTCCATATGGAACCAACCTTTCTGTTCAAAAACTCATTTCTTTTTTTCTCCAAATCCATCTACAATCTACAATTATGAAAATTTGTCATGATTTTTTCCCGACTTTTGGCCTCATAATTGGAAATTTCTCCCAACATTTGATATCCTATCCGCGAAATGAACGTAAACGAAATAATCTTTTTTATAGAAATGAAGAAAATAAAGCAATACGAACCTACGTGCTTGATATTAAAGCTGAAAAGTAAATGGTTCCAAAATGGTTATCGAAAGCGACAGTTAACTAAGAATACATAGAAAAAAGTTTTTAGAAATCTTCTCCTGTGAAATTTACTTTTTGGCGCTTAAGCTCATTCTGCGGTTAGGGCTCGATGTATATTCTTTGAAAGCGTGGCTAGAGATTCTGTATCAGTGTTATTGACTTTGAAAGAGGGCGTCGATTTTCATATTAGTATATATTATATTTCTTGTATTTTTCTCATTCTAAAACGATTTTTAAAAAATCTGTTTGGGATTGTAAATATTTTCTTTTGTAGGCCTTAAAAAATAAAATTTTTATTTATTGGTCCTACGAGGGGGGCGACTGGCAAAAATGGATATTTATGGTTTTTTGCACATATTTTTCTGATTCTAAAACGCATTTTTAAATAAAAAATTTTTTTTTGTACTGGACCCTACCCCATTTTCCAAATTTTGAGACTTTACAAGACCCCCTAAAAACCAATATTTTCTTCTGAAACTTTCACAGTTTGGTCCTCTTCCATAAACGAATAAACTGAGGTGCACCAACATTTTTGCATAATGCTGTTATATTCAACTTAGACCTAAGCCTACGCAGGACTTAGGATATTACATTGCCTTGTGACTGAACGGCAACAATATATTTGTAAAATCCACCCCTGCTCACATATGGCGCCCAGGTAATTTGATTTATAAGCCATACAATTCATTCACAACAGCCAATCACATTTCCAGCTATCAACACATCTTAATGAATTTTACTGCTTAATCACAATTTGTTTACAATTTTTTACGTAGTTGCCTGCCAAAGATTGCAAAAAGCAAAAAAAAAATAAACTTAAAACAATGCACTGTTAAAAGTTTTTTTGCTTGAGATTGAACTTTAATGGTAAAACGTTTAAGCAACCGAGCGCGGACGTGTTAGAATGGCTTCATTTATGCTTCAGTGGATTCCCCTCGCATACGAAGCAAAATTTTTTTGTTTTATTTTCAGACGCTTTGCAACATTTTAATTATGACTAAAACGCCGTTTTCAACTCTTGGGCTCCTTCTTCGATTACTTTGGTTACTTACCCACGTGGTCCGGCGCTGTATACCACCTCTTCTACTTGTCCAGTGGCGGGATTTCGCGAACCATAACGACCTCGCACCACGTTGTCTGGACTGCCAGAGGCACTGTGATAGTAGCCGCCAATGTCATCATTCGAATGTCTGGCGGGTGCGTTATGCGTTATGAGGCGTTTGTTTTTTGTTTGAAGAGCATTTGAAGCGTATTTGTCGGATGCGTGAAGTTGCAAAATATTCCAAGTAGTGGTTGTGGTTAGAAAAAACAAGAAAACGAAAAAAGAATCTGTTAGCACAACAAATCGTAAATATAAATCAGAATGGTATTTTGTAAAGTGCTACTGTTTCAAACGGTGAAACATTTCTGTTTTGCTAGATTATAGGAAATGATTTTAGTGTAACACCGGAAGTTTAGAACAATGTGTTTGTTGGAAATAAACTTTAAGATATTGTTTATGTTCTTTATGGTAATTATTTGAATTTATGATATGGCTGTAGACAACTTATATTGTAGTTGAGGTAATAATTGAAGGGGTGGGTGTATAAAGGCGGTATGTAACATACAACATATTTCGAGTAAATGAGTCGTCAGGAATCAAAAGTGTTTCTTTGCACCCCCAATAAAATTGGGTACTTTCATACACCAAGAAAAAAAACTGTTAAAAACCACCCGGCAGTCGAAAAACTGTTAAATTGACAGCGGAAACTGGGACAATTATAAGTTTTCGCTTTCGCAGTTTAACAGTTTTTCGACTGTCGGATGGTTTTTAACGGCAAAACTGTTACTTTTTCCTCTCGGAGTATAAGTCGCCAAAAATAGATTCAAAGTTTTCTATTTCCATACATGAAGCTGTATTCAAACTTATTGTTTTACGTTCTTCTCGAAAAAAAAAAAACCTGCTGATAAACACTTTTGATTACTGACGACTCAAATCAGTTTCAAAGTTTTTTATTTTGCTTTTTCCAATACATGTCTTCTTTGTCGCTTCTGAATCTCTGAAACTATCAAGCATTAAATTGCACCCTATTTAATAAAATGTTATTGAAATTTTTATTTTTATACCCCCACACTCACTGTGGCAGGGTATACTAACTCTGTCACAACGTTTGTAACGCCCATAAGGAGACGTGTCCGGTATGGAAAAGTATATATATTCTTGATCAGCATCACCTCTTGAGTCGATTTAGCGATGTCCGTCTGTCAGTCCGTCCGTCTGTCCGTCTGTCCGTCCGCACGATAGCGGTCGCAGTTTTGGAGATATCGACTTGAAACTTTGGGTACACAGAAAAAAAAAAGATAGGTTAATCTAACCAAAAAACGTTGTAAAAAAACAATTTTTTATTTTATATGGAAAACACAAACAACAACTACAATTGTTGTGGTTAATCAAATCGTCAAAAAATTGTTAAATAATTTGCCAGCATGGTCGTATTTCGGCATATGATTCGCAATGTCATCGCTCGATGCAGAAATGCAACCATGCCGCAAATATTTCATAATTCTGAAACAGCATGACATTTAATACAAGAGAGAAAAATTATTATATATGGCTGTCTCGTTTACGCTCTCAAAGCAACAAGTGCTGCACAATATATGAATAATTTATATTCGACACTTGACTCATGAAGTACTTGGTTCCATTAGTATGCGATACTATTATGGGTATTTTAGGGAAGTTTGTATGAAAATTGTTGGGTCGTAATAATAAAAACGTCTTAGAGCAATTGCTACGTGCATTTACTTTACTCAGATATTTTACTTCAAATCAAAATTGAATGAAAATTATCGTAAAAAGTATTAAGTATTCACAAGAAAGTATCCGGTTGTATCGAATACAAAAAAAATCGAATTTTCGCTGCACTAGAAGATGGCGTCGAATTTGTTTACATTTTACATTTTTGATATTTCGCAAACAATTTTTAAAATCAAATTATGACTATGTTATAATTAATTATAAACAAATATTGTGATTTTACGATTTTAAAAATTGTGCAGAATGTTTAGTTGAAAAACTTAATGTTTAGTTGAAAAACTTAAAATTAATGTTTTCCCGGGATATTATATATATTCGCAGTAGAAATGATGTTGCCCGACAAATTTGTGTGTGGATAATGGCTTTCTCTGTCTTCCATAAAGTAATATACGAACAATTTTTAATTGTACGCCAACAAATTTCACTGTACGCGAACAACTTTGAGTCGGTTCCATTTACAACGTTTCTTGGTTGCTGCATTTTTAATCGTCTTTTTTGGTTAGATTTACCTACTTTTTTTTTGTGTGCGGGAACAACTTTTAGGTGTAAAAAAATTCTGTGAATGCAGTTCTTTAATAAGGGCTGTATTATTAAAAAACACCAAAAAAAACTATCGAAGAAAATATTTAAATTTGAAAATTCGTACTGTTGCCTAGAACGATTTTTTAGTATGAACATATGATACCTTAAAGCACAACCATCCTATGTCCATTTTTTCAAAAATCTAGAAAATGAAAACTAAGTTTTAAAATTGGTATGTTTTGTATGGAATTGATTTTTATTTCCTTTTTTTTCAATTGCTTTCATTACGATTCCCACAAACCACTATAGCCTATCTGATGCAGCTTCTTCTCAGGATTCCAAAAATGCCAAAAACTTGATTTTCATGAAAACGGACATGGGATGGTTGTGCTTTAAGGTATCGATATTTTATTAGAATTTCTTTGCAGTTTTTTAGTATAATCCAAGCAATGTTCAAAAATACAATTCAAGAAATCTATCGCGGGCCTAATAATTATAAAAACAGTGATTCTCAAGCAAATGTAAAATTATCATAAAACACTTGCCAAATTATATTGCAATCCCTGAAGATACAACAAAATAACTTTTGCAACTGATTTGAAATTGGCCAATATTTTGATACGTATCCAAAGCCATGCTGCCAAACATTCATGCACCTGGTGTGAGGGCACTACGCCCTACTCATTTATTGCAAAATCAAGAACATTTGACAGAATAAGGATCTTGGCAAAAAAAAAAACACACTAAAATATACCGTTCATATATTCAAAACAAACAATCGTGAAAATATGTGTAATAGCTTGTTTTGAAGATAAATGTTAGCCCTGAACGATGATGTAAGAATTTTTAAAAATAAATTACTGAATTTGTCAATTCTGCTTTGTGACTCCTATATCCTGAATTTCTCAAAAACCTGACGTGATAGATAAATTCTTAGAACGCTATCTTCTTCAACGTTAACAAGTCTATGCTACGTTTGGTTATGGAGTATTAAAACGTTAAATTTTTCAAGGGTTATTGATTAATTTAAATATAAATTTTCTTACCCTTACTAAGTGTTCGTTACGATATGCAATAAACCAATTTCAATAAATGTTTTGGAAACAATTTTTAATATTTTTTCATTTTATCTTTATATTGAGCTTCAGCTTCGGCTTCGGTCCGAATGTGAAAAAAAGCGGTAGTTCGGTTTCGGCTTGGGTCGAAAAAACCACCTTCGGTCGGACATAGAAATCAGTGTAAGAAAGCTCCGAAAAGAATGATAAGCTTCTTGAAATCTTGACAAGAAATTGGGAAAATATGCCAACGCTATTTAACCTTGTAACAATCTTGGGTCTTGGAAACATTCTGTTGTCTTCTTTTAAATCGGACATCGAATCTTTTAAAAAGGCGTTTTAAGATCTTGATATCCCCGTCACTCCAAAAGTTCAGATTATTTTGCCATATTCCGGAGTTTTGTCAGTCCAAAGCAACTGGTTTAAGTATGTATTCAGAACAAGCTAGTGAATCTGTTCACTTTGATTTCAAGCAAACACTACATAGATTTCCTGTTCCAACGATTACAATTGGGTCATTGACACCAATGGTGATCGCCTTCTTCAAACCATCCTCAAATATAATGGCCAGGATCTTGGGGGAAAAAGGAAGCTTTCCTTAAATAACCAACATATTAAGGGCGGACAAAAAATTAAAAAAACATAAAAAAATTTAAAAAACAATTTTTTTTTTAATTTTGGCTCACAATAGAGGGCAAAATTGGGAGTGGCCGTTAGCAAAATTGAAAATTTTTTTACAAAATAACCTTTGCGAATTTTCAAATTTAAAAAAGTTGATCCCGAGAACCTTATAAGGTTTTTTTTGGATCAGTGCTAAATTTATTACACAAAAAAATCATTTTCGATTTTTATTCAAAAATAAATTTTTAAGCTCTTTGTCTTGAGTTTGAAACTTTAAATAATACAAAAAAAATATTTATCATTTTTCGATTATGACTGCTGAGATTCCAAAATTTTCGTACTTTTTTAATATACTGGAGGACCCCGAATAAGTCAGAATTGTCATTCACACATGTTTTTTTTAAATGTGGGTATGCAAGAACCAAGTTTTAACTGCGATTTCAAAAAGTTTTATTTGCATTACTGGCTTTTTGAGAATAAAAATATGAGAAAACCATTCTGATCAGAACCCCAAATTCTATTTTAAAAAATGTCATATTTCAGCCATTGTGTTAATGAAGGTATCTCTTTTGCCTGGAGCTTTAATTTTCTGTGGCAACAAGTTACAGTAGCTTAAGTCGACTTAAACGAAAATTGTCCGTTCTATTGCATTCTACTCATTAATATGCCACTTTTTTGATTACCCCAAATTTAAAAAAAATCTAGAAAAAAAGTTAAGAGTTTTCTCAAACACTTTTAGAACAACTTAAGAAACACTTGACCGATTTCATTGAAACTCATGCCATTAACTTTGGGCGTTCGAGGAAAATATTATTCTAAAATGCTTTAATTCATGCAGTATTTAACCAAAATTTGTGGTTGAAAGTTTGGATTTGATGTTGAGTAGTGAATGGGCAGATGACTGGAAAAATCTATTTTTATTTCAGTTGCTTAACTAACACTGTGTCACAAAATGAGGGTCGACAGAAATGGGTTTTATTACAAATTCCCTCAATTCTTTCCAAATTTAAGTATTCATAAAGTAGTCGGAGATTCGAAAGACCTGAAGGTGTAATGCACACTTTTTTTTAATATTCTAAAATAGAAGAAGGCGCTTTGGATAAGAGAGTAGAATTTTCGAAGATAGGTCTCTGGCAACGCTGGTAGCCACAGATATGCACATATCGATGCTTTAGAACGGAACTGACACAACAAAAAATACAATTTTAAAACCAAGAATTCAAACATTTTCTACGAAATTCGAATGGCACTTCTCATGTAACCAACTGAAAACTGTAAAATTTTGCCCAAATGGTAAAATAACTACAAAGCTTTCATTTCTGCAAACAAATTGTTTTAAATTTTTTGAGAAGTAACAGTTCCATTCTAAAGCATCGGATTTGTATAAATTTGTTCCTTTCTATTTCATAATTGTTATCAAATTATTTGCCACTCCGGCTTAAAACCGAATCTTAAAATCGTCTCAAAGTTCACTTTCAAAATTTTTTTAATTAATTGAAATGTGTTTGTGTTTTTTACATATTATTACCGAAATGTATACGATCCATCTTCATTGATTGTATTATATTCGATTTCACAAAACACAGTCACGCTCAGATATCCCAGCAGCAGCAACAATTGCACAAGTATTCCACTCAAGGTAATCATTTCTATGAAAACTGAAATGAGCACTAAGAATTCCTTAGGAATCCTTTAATCTTTTTCTTCAAAATAACCGTAAAACGTATCCCATATAAAACCGAACTCGTCGAAGAGCTTCTTACACTAGAATAAGAAGGAGATGATGATTATGAAGAAGAAGAAAAAGAAGACCAACCGAAATCTTTAAGAACTACGCGTCGACTGACTGGCTTTGAAGTAGAGGCCTTCGTATTTAAATGCGATTCTCAGCGCGTGCTGCTGCCGCGAGTGAGGCTGTTCAGTCTGACGGGTTGCTGCTGTGTATTTGTATTTCACCTGTTTCACCTGACCACCCACAAAAGCAACACAAATAGCCAACAACAACACCAACTACTACAGAAGCACAAGCCGTTGGAGCAAATTGCGAGGCTCCCAACAATCGCTGCCACAGTTTGGTGAGAGAATTCGTTCTAATGATGGACACGCAACTTGATTGTTGGATTGTTAGTGCAAAAAGTATTAGACTTTTTTCGCAGGCAGGAATATTTGTACTGGTAAATTAAAGGCAAATTCGAAAATCAATGAAAAAGACCAACAAAGTTGAGTTGATGTTGGCGATGTTTGTGATTGTTGATGTTTGTTGTTCTCGTTCTCTGTTTTTGCAGTCAAGTTAGAATAACATGACTGTCAATTAGTGGTCGATGTTCTTCTTATTCATTTTCTTCTTGTGTTTTGAGTGGATGTGGTTTTCCTGTTGGTTGAATCAGGAATGCTGCATTGGATTACATTTTCGAAATGATATCAAACATTTTCTATCGCAGCAATTTCAGATTTTCTTGACCGTTTCTTCAATGTGTGAATATCATTCTTCAATCAAAGAAATCCGGAGATGATCTCTTAAGATACATACTACATGTAGGTTGAAGAACAGTTGAAAAAAGTCATGGAAATGATCAATTTCGCCACAAACCTCTTTGAAAATATTTTTTTCAAATTTCTATCAAAATCACACCACAAAAATCGCAAATCTTTTCATGCAAGACCACAAATCATTCCCACCTCGCCTAGCCGTTCCATCCAAATATTATTATAATTTTTTGCCGTTGTTGTTGCAAATTGCCTGACTGACACCACCACCACGTTCACCGAGTCTAGGTCAGTGTCTTAGCAGTGCCATTCTGCTCCACCGTCATTCGATCCGACACACAAACTGCAATTTGCGCGTCTGCAGAAGTTTAAAAGTGCAATTAAGTGCAATTATTATGACCGCCATTTTTTTTTGCTATTCTTATTCTTAGTTTTGCATTTGTTTCCAATTCTTTCTTGCAAAGTTCTAACAAAGGGGTTCCTCTATAATTTTGAGCTCATAACATGCGTCGCACTCCCGCAGTTTGGTGCTTTCGGTTGGCAATTGAACATTGAAGATGATGGTTTGCTGGATGGTTGGTGTTCTCCTCGATTTGATTGTGGCTCTTCTAATGAGAATAATTATTTTTAAATATAATTTGTTGTTACCTCTTCTTAACCAAAACAAGACCTTTTCTGTTTTGAGGTTAAGTTAAGTACCGTTATAAGCTATTGTTGTTGTTGGTGTTTAGGTTTGCTTAATTAAATAAAGTGGGTTAGTAATGTCAATGGAGGAATTAGGATTATGCGGGGTTTGAAAAAATAAAGTTATGAAAACTAATGAGTTTGACCAAAGCTGCAACACATAAGGTTACCATACCATATATGTATATATATATACATTCTTGATCAGCAGCGATTCAGCCATGTCTGTCTGTCTGGAGACATCGACTTAAAACTTTGGATCAGTGCTGTCGTTTGAAAAATTTTCACCGAAGTGAAAATTCCGAAAAAGTTAAGTGTTTCGGAGTGATGAGGGAAAAAAGTATAGTGAATTTTGAAGTGACAGAAAAATATCTTGTATCAACCTTTTTTATATAATAACAGTTGAGAAAAATACTTTTTTCCACTGAACATTTATTATAAAGCCCGGTTTGCAGAAGCGACCAAATTCCGTTTTGGAGAATTGACATATATTTTGTTTTGTGTAGAGCGAAATTTTTTTGACATTTCCATTTTTGAATTTGGTAAATAAAGTTTAATGAAAATGTGAAAAAATTGGTGATTGTGCGGCTGATAAAAATTGGTTTTTGAAGCAACATGAAGGTCATTCCATTAATTTTGCTGTGCGGGTTGCCAAAAAATCTCTCCAAAGTACTAAAAAAGCAACTCTTTTTTTGTCTTCTCTGCATACGCTAGCGGGAATGAAAATTTGTTTTTTTTTCGCTTCGTTTTTATACCCCCACACTCATTGTGGCAGGGTATACTAAATTTGACACAACGTTTTGTAACGCACATAAGAAGGAGTGTCCGGTATGGAAAAGTATATATATTCTTGATCAGCATCACCTCCTGAGTCGATTTAGCGATGTCCGTCTGTCTGTCCGTCCGCACGATAACGGTCGCAGTTTTGGAGATATCGACATGAAACTTTGGGTACATGTTTTTCTCGTGAATACTGAGAGTTCGAGAATCAGCCAAATCGGACGAAAACTGGGCGAGGAAAAAAGGGGAAAAAAGGGGGGAGAAAAAAAGGCTTCAAAATCTGCGATGATATTAGGAGAAAAGTAGCCAAAAACCCTTAATTTTAAATCGAAATTGCTGAAATTAATTTAAAGGAAATTTATTTTCTGCTTTTTAGTCGGTTCACCCAGAGAAATCTTCATGTATTTTAATTAACACTATTCATGTTATATTTACATGAAAAACATTTGTACGCAAAACAAAAACAATTCCAAAAAACTACAACTACATTGACAAAAATCGAAGCAAAACGCACACATTTACACAAATGAGAAATTTTTTTTTCGAAAATAAAAATATATTCGACTATTCTGTCAAATGGAAAATTAGAAAATAAACAGAAGAAATTTTTGAATTTCAAAACAAATTTGTTTTTGTCGACCTGAACGAAAGAAGCTCAGTGGCACAGCGTGTAGATGCGGAACTTATAAACATTAGGTCCCGTGTTCAAATCTCGTCAGAGTTGAAAAAAGTTTTTTTAAATAGAAATTTTTAGATTTCAAATTCAGATTGGTCTTTGGACGACATGAATTAATGAAGCGCAGTAGCACAGAGGGTAAAGTGATAAACTCAAGATCCGAAGGTCCAGCGTTCAAATCCAGTTCAGTGTGAAAAGGTATCTATTCGAAATGGTAATGTTAATTTGAAAATAAGTTAAAGAATAGTAAATAAAAAAAAATTTAATTAAAAAAACTTTTTCCGGAACGGGGACTCGATCCCCGTACTTCCGTTTATGAGGCCGACTGCCTAACCCCTGAGCTACCGGCAATGATTTGAATGAACGCATATTTACCAGTTTTCCCAGTTTAATGACAAACCTCTTCACACGTACACGTACACATATAGGAGTGTCATTTTTAACAATAGCCTCTTGTTAAAACAACCTGAAAAATCGGTTTGAAAAATATTAACCACAAAATTGGTTAAAAATTGGTTAATTTAACACGATTTTTTCTCTGGGTGTTATATTTAAAAAAAATAGTTTTTTCCTCTTTTTTATTATTGCTCCATTCGATTGGAAATGTGTATTTTTGACATGGTCCGAGGTTCCGAAACCACAAATATATAACGGTCAAAATGGAGTCTTGAGACCAATTTTTTTTTGTCGATTTGATTGGAAATTTTTAGAAACGGATTTTGGATATGGTCCGGGCTCCAAAATCACCAATAATTGGCTGAAAATAGGGTCTTGAGACCACATAATTTTATGTTCGAGGTACTTCTTCCTACTGTGTGGGGGTATATCAGCTTCGGTATAGCCGAAGATAGTCCACTCTCTTGTTTTTACACAGGTTTGCTTATGGGAGCGAATTGTTTCCCATCTGCATACCGGGCTTAAAAGTATAAACCAACGAAACAGGATTTGGGAGAAAGGTGAATGACTGGCAGTAAAGTTGAGCCTAATGAAACCGGATCTGCATCTTGAAGCGCTGTCAATACTGGATCTGGAAAATTAATGCGTTTTAATATTTGTTTACATAAAATTATGTAAATCTTAAGATTTTTTTTGATTTCATATACCTTGTAAGCTCTAAGACTTTTTGGAGCAAGCAGAAATTAACAAAAAACGACAAGTCTTCAGTCGCAGAAAATAGAGTAAAAGCTAGCTAAGAAATCGAGACATGATGCGATACTGGCGGTGGTTGATTTAGCATTCATTTTAATTTCTTAGCATTCATTTTAACACAATTATATTTCAGTTGTACAGTACAAAATGCAAATTCCAAAATTAATTGAAATGAAAATAAAATGAGATTATGGGCATCTGCCTAAACATACACCCAGAAAACGAAAACTGTTGGGGCAGCAGAATTTTCGGCCAACCGAATGCTAGCGGCTGTCACAACATCTACTTTCAGATGATGCAGCATCTACTGTCTTTTGTCACAACATCTGCTGTCTGATGCAGCCACATCTATCTGATGTGAAATGCATTGATGCATTTTTTTCTCCTCCAAAGTTCGAGAATCAGCCCCATCGGACAAAAACTAACGGGGTCTTGACATGGATCGAAATGGGATTTTGAGACCAAATTTGGTGAATCGATTGGCGAAAAAGAAAATAATTTCGCCTTTATTTGCTTGGAGCGATAAATTCAAATATGCAGACAATTCAAATATAATAAGTAGTACACTGAAAGAAAAATTTAGTGCATTGGTTTTTCAAATAGAGCTTACAACAATTTTGTTTAATTTAAAAAAAATTTTAAATTGAACGAGTTTGTTTTAAAATAAGATTTTAGTACATTGTTTTAAAATTTAAAACTACGTTTTAAAATTTGTTTTTAGCGCACGCAGTTATCTGACTAGTGAGATAGCAACGCAGTTAGTCAAGAATTCTCGTAGCTTCCTTGCGGATTCGTTAAAGTATGTGTAAGGTAAGGCACCACTATCAACAAATTATATTATACAAACACACTGACAGTTTTTAAGGCTTCAACGGGGAAAAATATGATGTGACAAATCCCTTTAGTGTACCACTAATTCTAACTCAAACTTGTTTTGTCGCATAGTATTATGTATCCAAATCAGCTGAGAACGTTATTTTAGTTATTCCAGAGTATTTTGCATATGTTATGCTAATACATCTGGCATTTTTAAACACAATCTCATGCGTTGCTCGGAACCGGGGAAGTGAGAGGGATTGCGCTTTTCATACAATTTTGCATAAATTATCGCCAATACCCACTTGATACATTTTATGCCAGATCAACTGCTTGCAGATGGTTATTTTTTTCATATTTTTGGGAATTATGCGCCAATGATTTTATATCTTATTTGAAGCGCGTTAATTTTTTTTTTGTAGTTTATGCTCTTTTGTTTCCAAGCAAAGGCTGCTTATGTGTTGTACGAAATTCTTGAATTACTCAATTAATAAGCATAATAAATATGCCAACAATTCACTTCCGAATAGTTGAAGTTATTGAGGAAAACATAAATACCCACTAAGCACACGGTGTGTATATCAAAAGTATTTCATATTTTTAAAAACTAATTGATTATTTCAATATGGCAAACTGACCAACTTTCATTTTGAAGTCATGCATTTGAACTATTTTGCGCATGCAATTTTTTCGGGAAAGTGTGAGACCATAACATTGTAGACCACATAAAAACAATCACACTCAAGTAGGTACTCCGGTGACATTTGAATGAAAAAATAATGTGCAACCAGTTGTTACCTTGTTTTGTCGCAATGTTAACAGAACGGACAGGTTTGGACCATGAGCTGATAGGCAATGAACCATATTTACATCGACTGCACAATATGGCTAAATGCATTTGATGCGTATGGATAACAGCAAAGTGTGATGGTGGCATTTTCACTCATAAGCAGCAGCGGCAACAGGTTCGCAAAAAATGTTGCAGCATTTGTTGTCCTCCGACAACGGCTCTGCGATGGAGTCATAGAAAGTGAATTTTCTTTAATGACTATGCTGCCTGCTGCTGTAACGGTGCAGCGGCAGCTGACATTGGCAAATGTTTTCAATTTCATTTTCATTTGCAACGGAAGGCTCGTGCGTTGAGGTCGCATTTGATTGAATAGAAGTGCTCATATTACAACAACAGAAAAAAGTATTGAATAAAATATGAAGATTACACAATTTTCTTATTTTTGCGTAATATTCGTGGCATTGACGTGTGAAGCTGACCATTTCGAAGGTCTGAACAGTGAATATGTGACAAAGGTTTGCAATTACAAATTACTTCTGTACATCAAATGAGTCTGTGGCTGAAGTCTTCTTACAAAACAACACAAGATTCCACTCTTTTAAAAAAATCACAAGTTGGTCTTGCAGGAGTGCAAATGGAAATATTTTTTGTATATTTTTGCACCACACAACAAAATATACAGGTTTGCTTGCGTTCGGCATAGCATATAAAAGCTATACGTTTTCTGTGTTGCATATTTGCTCGAGCGTGAGAAATGCCAATCTGTATATTTTGTTGCTGCGTTTCAAAAATATGCAATAAATATTTACATTTGCACTTCTGCAAGACCATTTGCACCAACTCGTGAATTGCCCTATTGTGTTCATGTAGCTTTGGCACGAACCTGATTTATAGATTTTGTACTTCAGAAATCCAAATGCCTGAATCCCCCACGTACTGCCCGCCGCGTGGAGATCTTCATCCGAGAGTGTCAAGAGGAAGTTAAAACTAAATTGATAAATGGTCTGTTCAAAGTATTTAACAAAAGATGGCCTTTTTGTAAAGAATTGACATTTCCAGAGGCCTTTCAAATACTCAAAACAGAAGTTTCTCAGGAACATCCACCTCTCGAGCCGAACGACGACTCAGTGCAACTCATTGACGACTACCATGAAGCTCCTTCACATGGCCAGTATTCTACCTACACTCTTCATTCCGCACATGGAATTCACGCGCACGCTGACAACTCCGCAAAACATTCCGAACAACATGTTCACGAGTCTACCTCGCCAAATCAACGCATAATCCATATGATGCATCGTATGAGGCGGATGGGGGACATCTCAAATGGCATCTATCATCCCACATTGGTGCCGTTCGAAGACAAACGAATTGCTGGGGTGTGTATAAGATTTTAAACTATTTTCCTTTGAGACTAGAAAATTATTTATGTAGTTTCCTTAAAATATTACTAACATTTGGAAATATTTAGGGCCAGTTTCACAGTCATCATTTAAGTCCGAGTGTTATTCACAATATTCTCATACCTCATTATAATGAGGTATGAGTATATTCACTTTGGTCTGATGTTTGTAACACCAAGAAGGAGACGTGTCCGGTATGGAAAAGTATATATATTCTTGATCAGCGTCACCTCCTGAGTTGATTTAGCCATAACCGTCTGTCCGTCTGAACGTCTGTCAGTGCTCTTTTCTTGTAAACACGATTGCAGGAGCTAGAAGAAAGCTAGCGATATCAAATTTTGGATTTATCCTTTTTAGGTCCTAGAAGGAGTTGGTATTGAAAATGGGAGGAATCGGTCGAGTGCCACGCATACCTCTCATATAATTGAAAATCATGTTTTCACTTATTTTCCGCTTAAATAGTTCCAAACTTGGTATCTAGGGGGTTTCGGGGTCGCTGATTTCGAATTTGATATCGAAATTTCAAAATTCATAATGGCGGATCCAAAACGGCCCAGTAGGTGTAGGGTATACATAAGTCGGCCTTGACCGACTGAAACTTACTCACTTGTTAATATATACCGTAATCCAACTTTAAACGTAAGATTAAAAAAAAATCCCTAAAATCAAAGGAGTTTAAGGCCTGTCGATATCTCTTTAACGGTGTGACAGAAAATTTGGACTATGACTTTTGGAATCATATCCTCATTTACCATAATAAATGGGTAAATTTGTCGGGTAGTTTAATTAATTTCAATGTTTTCACCGGCTGATTCATATGATTTATGTGAACAAGACAAATGGCAATGTGAAATAAATATTTGCGATCAACCGAGAAAATCCCTACAAAGTCGGTAGATTTAACCGAAAAAGACGGTTAAAAACGTTCCAACACTTCTTCGTCGGTTAATCTAACCGATGAAAAGTAGTTGATTTACTTTAATGATTTGTTGGCTTACAATTTTTAATTGTAAACATACAACAAAAATTTGTTTCGATATATATATTTTTAATAAGAAAACTTTTTTCGATGAATTAATTTTTTTCTTCATTTGAAAACAAACCCCAACAACCAAAAAAACATATTAAATACAAAAATATATTTCGAAAATGCAAGATTGCATGTTTAAAAAAATAAATATTAGCTTGAGCGCATAACTGACATAAGCACTTATTTTCCAAAAGTAGTATTACAAGCAAAAAACTCTGTTTGGCTCTGCTCAAGCTGCCTTTATAAGGCACAACATTCATAACACGATTGGGAATTCTTCATTCTTTGAATCCCAACGATTCAACTGAAGATGCGCGAATGGTAAATTGCACAAATTGGTGAAAATTCAAAATTAACCAACAATTGCTGTAAAAGAACCTAAAATGTCTGTTCATGATAGTTTTGAGTATGCGGTTCCTAAAACGAATCTAAAGGAAACTAAGGACCCCTCATGGTTTAACAACGATCTGCGAAAACTAAGAAATTCTAAAACTAAATATTACAGATTGTATAAAAAACATCACAGATTAACTGACTTATCGAAATATACATATCTACGTTATAAATATAATTTTACTTGCAAATTAAATAATAACAACTATTTAAACAAAGTGAGAACATCTTTGAAGCAAGACCCAAAGTCTTTTTGGAACTTTATCAATATTAAACGTAAAGATAGTGGCTATCCATCGCTAATGAAATATAATGATGTTGAATCCGATAATGAAGAAACTATATGCAATCTTTTTGCCAATTTTTTCAAAACAACATATTCTGCGGATTCTTACCGTCACAATACCTATCCTTTTGATATAACACCTTTTGATGTTTTACAACCTGTCATTGATGAAGTTATAGTATTGGAACATCTCAAAAAACTAAAGATTGGTTTCAGAGGTGGTCCAGATAACATACCTTCGTGCATTCTGAAAGAATGTTCTGAAGAGCTTGTTGTACCTATCACTTTATTATTTAAACATTCCTTTTCATGTGGAAACTTTCCAGTTTCCTGGAAATCATCATTCATAATACCACTGCATAAATCCGGCAGCAAATCAAGTATTACAAGCTATCGTGGAATAGCAAAATTAAGTGCAATTGCAAAACTTTTTATTTGCATTCAAATAAACTCAAGTATCTTCAAATCAATTTCACCTTTTCAACATGGATTCTTACCTGGCAAGTCAACTACAACTAACTAATTAGAATTTTCATCTCATGTAATCGAAAATTTTGAAAAAGGATTGCAAACTGATGTAATTTACACTGATTTTAGCAAAGCTTTTGATGTAGTAAACCATAGATTATTAACTTTCAAACTGTCGAAATTTGGATTTCCGCCAGGATTATTAAAATGGATTAATTCATATTTATTGGATAGAAAACAACGAGTTATTTTCAAAACAACCAAATCAACTGAATTTAATGTTACTCTTCTTGTCATTTATAAATGATCTACCATCTATTATCAAAAATAACCATATTTTAATGTATGCAGATGACGTCAAACTTTTCCACTCATTCAATGACAAACGTGAAACAATAACTTTACAGACGGACCTTGACAAGCTTGTAACTGGTGTACAATAAACAATATGAATCTCAACTTGAAGAAATGCAAGCAAATGACTTTTAGAAGAGTGAACCCCATCTTACACACTTATAAAATCGAAAATGAAGAACTTGAAACATTAAATTCTTTTCAAGATCTTGGAATAACCAGGGTTTAAAAGCAAAGGGAGCGAAAGCAAAAAATCCGGTTTTGAATACTATACTTTGACAGGGAGCAAAAAATTTATTTTTGAAATACTTTGCTTACTGTAAAGCATTTTAGAAAATACCTTGAGCACAGTTTACCGCATCAAAAAATTCGTGTCACAATACCGTCAAATTGCTCCCTTATCATTGCTTTGAATGCTTCCTTTGCTTTAAATTGCTTTGTATGGAAAAAAAGCATTGAAAAGGGAGCAATTTGACGGTATTGTGACACGAATACTTTAACGCGGTAAACTGTGCTCAAGGTATTTTCTAAAATGCTTTACAGTAAGCAAAGTATTTCAAAAATAAATTTTTTGCTCACAGCGTCAAAGTCAGCAACAGTATTTGAAAATACTGCAGCAATTTAAACCCTGGGAATAAGTATGGATCCAAGAGTTTGATGATCCTTATATCACTAAACTTTTATATATTTCTCTTGTCCGTCCTATTTTGGAGTATGCATCTATTGTGTGGTGCCCTCGTTATAACTGTACCATAGAATCAGTAAAAAAACAGTTTTTGATTTTTTGTTTACGTGGATTGCCTTGGAATCCAGATGTTAATCTTCAACATACGAAAATCGTTTAAAACTAATTTCTCTTCCGTCGCTAAAAAACCGTAGACTAATGCTTAATTCAATATTCATTTTCACAATTCTACAAGGCAATGTTAATAGTGAATGTCTGTTGAACAAATTAAACATTAAAGTACCTTCCCGCGCAACAAGAAATTCTAATTTACTTCAAGTAAAAATAGCCAAATCCAACTATATGAAATTTGAACCGTTCAGAGCAGCGTGCGACGATTTCAATAATATCTACAATGCAATTAATTTCAACAATTCAATTCAAAAAACAAAATCGGAAATTCTTCTTTTCCTAACAAACAACAATTCAAATACCTAAATTCAATAAATAACTATCATATCTATAACATCTAACTTCCGCTATAGCACTAATGCTTAGCAGAATAAACACAGCTAAAAGTCCTTTTTGCTTAGCTCAACGTCGATCTTTACAATTACCTGCGCTATAGCTTAGCGGAACAAGAAATATTTAATTACTTCCACTATAAAGCCTTTATGCTTAGTGGAATATTCCCAACGCGGGACTCATTCTATCGCCTGACTCTTCGAAGCAGAACAATCCGGACTGTTGCTGTTCGGTCACCGGACCGTGCGTCATGCGGATGCGCCTCTCGGTCGGTCGGGCGGGTAAGTAAGCCGTGGGATTCGTCGAGAAAAAAAAAAAACATTTTTTTCGGTTATTTCAACTCTTTTCTTTTTACCATTTTTTGTCGGTTAAATCTACCGACGAGCTCGGTAAAAAAATTTACAATTTTCATACATTTGGAAATGCTTTACGTCAACCACTTTTTTCGGTTAATTTTACCGACCTTTTTTTTCTGTGTATACTGTACTATATTAGAGCGATTCATTTAAAGTGGGAAACCCCTCGGAAACGATTCAGTTGTGCAGATGAGCACTCAAAATATATGAATTTTGACAGTTCTTTTAAGCAACTGCCCGTTTTCGAGGGGTTTCCGACTTTCAATGAATACCCTTATTATTTTAAGTTTTTGTTCAAATATCTAGCGCCCTTTGAAGTTAGTGCTGTTAGGAAAGTGTCTACAAAAAAAAAAGGTCCTAAAGTACAAAATTTCAAAATTTATGAAAATTTATAATTTTTTAAACTCAGTAGGTAGACTTAACCGAAACAAAATAACTAAGTAACAAAGTACAATATGCACAAAGTTTTTTTTTTGATCTGAAATACTAAAAAAATGTATTTAAAATTTTGTAAAACTCACCAGATACCCACGTATACGTGTACCAATTGGTTTCTTTAGGCGTTAATGAATTGAAATGTGAATCTCCAAAGAGTCTAGGTGAGAAAGAAATTGCACGGATAAAAGGTAAAACACAACATTTTAGACACTGGGTGCTAATGTCCGATCCTTCCCCAAGATATTGAAAAATTTAAATATATATTTGGATTGTTTTGGATAAAGACATTCAAAATTGTTTTTAATATTTCGGTTAAAAAAGTAATAGGTTTCATACTAAATTTTTTGTTTAAATCGTAGCATTTAAGAATTTTTGTAACTTTTTGAATGCAATATGACGAAAGATGCTTCACTAACAAACATAATATTTGAAGGTATTTTTTTTAATAATAAAAATCAGTAACCTTACTGAGCCGATACATTCAGTTGTTATATGGTAAAGTCACAGAAATAAGAAAAAGAGTACTTAATAGTACTTTCGGGAAAAAGTGAGAGTAAAAAAGAGGAGGGCCTAAAAAAGAGTACTGTACTCTTTAAAAGAGTACGTATGGTAACCCTACCCATACCTAATGAGGTGTAGGGTATAAAAAGTGCAACAAGTTTTTCGTTTAAAAATTCACATCACACCCGCATAACTCACATCCGCTACATCCCTAAAATATATTGTTTGTGTGGTATCAATTGAACATTGACCGTTTTTTACTCACAGCACCTACACATGAAAAAAAACCGGTAAAACTCCGTACAACTTTTCAAAATGTCTGATTTTATTAACCGTTGTTGGTACGTTGGATGGATCGAAAAAAATTGTTAAAATAAATATTCAAAATTCGACATAAAATAGTTTAGATAATCGAAAAAGTTGTCGTTATGGAAAAATTCATTCAACGCAATTGATTGTAAAAATAAAATTGTTCACAAATTTACTGAAAAAATGTCAGCTTAACCGTGAAAAAATGGTGCAATAAATTTACCATCTCTCATCGGTTAAACGTACAACATTGAAGGATTGGAGTGTTTTTCGGTTAGATTTATCGACTTTTTTTTGTGTGTAGGACAATTTTTATTTTAAATGCAACTGATTTGTATTTTGAGCGAACTCTTAGTAAATAAATGAATTCACATTTTAAACTAATTTAAGATGAACTTGAGCTTAAACTTAAAATTGTACGGCAATACATAATTATTAATTTACTACAACTCGTTCAAAATGTGAATCAGTTATATTTAAGAATCTAAAACAAATGTGTGTCAACGATTAAATGATTATTTTAGTAAAGAAATGTTTAGATTTAAAATATATATATATTTTTTTTTTAACTTTCCTCTAATCTCTAGTAGAGATTCTCTACTCATTTTCAATTCTTATGAATTAAATAATTTTGTTTAAAATATTTACCCAAGAAAATTTTACGCCATAAAATTTGAAAATAACTGATTTAATGAATTGCAAAGCGGCGCCCAATTAGGCTCAATGGCGGCCAAAAGCTTCTGCGCCACACCAAGCCGGCTGTAGGTAAGTGATGCCATTGATTTCTGGCAATTAAGACGCATGCAACAACAACAAAAGCAGCAACAACAACTAATGTCAGGGTTTTTCCAGCTCCGTCGCCGGCAGCAGAACACCTTAACATGGCACAGCACAACAACAAAACCAACAATGGAAAAGAAAAGCGCATTTTCTCACATTTGTGAAGAATTTTTATATTTTATTTAATTTTGTGTGGTTGTAATTTGTTAATACATTTTTGACTTTTATGCTTGAGCAATTCTCCCATTCAAATATTCTTCTTCAGTCTATCTTTCATTTAAAACTTGCAGTGCCTCCTCCATTGCGTCTATGCGAAAAACCACGCCATCGACAAACTGGGCTGGCCCACTCTAGATGGACTCGTCAACTTCTACTCGGAGGGCGTAAACGAGCACGGATTTTTCATGGCCACTCTACGCTCGGTGAATCTCTGTCTGCGTGCCGTCACAAACAAGTACCATGTGGACCGTCGGAAATTGCCCGAGAAGGGGGAGAGCTGTGATTTGGCATTTGATGTGTTCGATTGTATTTCCGACCAGATAACAGGCTATTGCCTGGACCACTACAAGCATTAAATGAGTAAATTGCCAATGATAATCTGGTAATGCCCATGTGCGTGCCGGAAACTGAGGAAAATACAAACGTCAGTGAACTCTAGGTTTTTGTTGAATGTATTACTATTTCAGTTATTTATTTATGAAAATGCAATAATAAATTTAAAAATACATTTCGTAATAAAATTTAAGAAATTTAAAACAATTAAAGAATTTAGCAGCTATTCCACCTGCAACATGAACTACTTAACTAATATATTCACAAATTTTCATTAAAATGTTTTCAAAAAGTGTAAAAATGCAGTTCTATAGCCTAATATCCAAATAATAATGTTTGAAAAAGATTTGGTTCAAATATTGCTTGTACTCGCGGCAGCTATAACTTTTAGCTAAATGTTTTCAGTTTTATGATTTTATATTGAAAAAATTTGTCATACTATACATTTTTTTAAAATACCTCCCTTAGTTCTTTCAAAACTTTTGGGCCGGATATTTAGTAAGTAGGTTCTTTGTTATTTATTTCACGGTTATGCATTTCTATTTTCATAGCTATTTAGTTGTCAATTTTTAAATTTACTTGAATGTTTCAAAAAGAATTTTACATACTGTAACAGTCGAGATGGTCCAAAAGGTAGGAATCGATTGGGGACCCAAAAATATAAAGAAAATGTTATGTGCACATATAGCCACTTCATTTTAAAAATCAGATAACTTTTTGAATGACAAACATTTTTGAATTATTGAAAATTTGACCAATTTAATTTTAATTGAAAATTTAGGGGGTTTTGGGCTTTTTTGGTCAGTTACTTTTAAATGCAAATAAAAAACTTTATTTCATTTTTTCCCGACGTTTCGCTGGCTTTTTTCCGTCTTCTTAAGGGGTTTAGGAATCTATATTGTATTTATAATATTTGTTAACCATATTTTTGCATAACTTATCTTTCAACAATTTTCAACTTACATTATTTATACATTTACATTTAAAAATAACATAGGTACTTTGTGACAACACATAACATGTATATCACAGAAAATCCTGAAAAACTAATTATTGCACAAATATTGATATCACAGCTGTTTTTTGCTAATTAGAGAATTTAATTTTGTATTGCCACCGTATATATGGCATTTGTATTGTCTTTGTCTTCTTTAGTGTTCATAGTCGATATTTTTTAGCGATATATCGAAAACTAAAATGCAATGACAAATGAAAATTGATGAAAAAAGTTGAAAATGTACTAAATAAAAAAAACCGGTGTTCAGCATATTCCACCGTTCAGCGGTGTTTTGGCTTGCAAAAAAACACCGAAAAAACCGGTGTTCAAAACTCAAAAACACCGGTTTTACGAAACAGCGGTCGGTGTTGCCCATCCCTATGTCGCTGCTGTCTTATTCCCTTTGATGTCTGCTTTGTGTTCACCCATTCGTATCCCTAGCGCTCTCTTCGTTGTTCCGATGTATATTTTGTCGCAATTCTCTACTCCATTTCCTTGTCAAGCGATCTCGTACACTACGTTGTGTTGTTGTTCTTTTTCAATTTTGTCTTTTGTTGTTTTGAATGTACTGTTGAGTGTTTGGTTTGGCTTGTGAGCAAACGAAGTTTTCTCTTGTCCAATTGTGTCTTTTAGGTGTTTGTTGTCTGTTAGTCTAGGAATGTATGTGACACTGTAACATTTTTTGTCGTTGCCAGATTCTTCTGTCGATGGCTGTGGGCTTATGTTGTTTTCATTTTTGTTTTCAGGTTTATGTGAATAACTTCTCAATCATATAAGATAATAATACACTCTTGGGCTCATTGGAAAGGTAATAAGATTTCCTTTATAACTGTGTATAGGTCTAATTTACATTGGTTTTTGCAAAGGCACTATGTATTGTGTTTCAAAATGTAATTTCCTCTATTTTATAAACTAAAGTTTGACTTAAATAATTTTTTTGTCCTGTTAATTCCATATTAACAATAGTATACTTTCAAATAAAATTATTGCTTGTTAAACTTCCTTGATTTTAATACCATGGTTTGTTATAATATGACATTAAAGATTTATTAATAATAGAAAATATTTTGTTAATTAACAAAAAAATTCGATATTATATTTGAAATTTTCTGCTTTCCTTTAAATTAATTTCCGCAATTTCGATTTAAAATTAAGGGTTTTTGGCGACTTCAAAATCTGCAATGATATTAGGAGGAAAGTATTGCGGAAATTCATTTTCTGCTTTTTAGTCGGTTAAAGGGTTATACTTTAAAAAATTGTTTTTTACCTTTTTTTATCTATAACAATAAAGGAAATTTTTGGAAGCAATCTGTTTAAAAAGAAACTAGTGTTAATGAGGTGATAATAGGACAACAAAAATTATTTAAGTCAAACTTAGTTTTTAAAAAAGAGAAAATTACATTTTGAAACACAATATTGAAACATTTTGAAAAAACCAAAACGTTTCTATGTTATATGGTTGAGAAATTATTCCCAAAAACCTTAAGGGTGTATTTCGTTATTAGGCTAATCTTTCAAAAGCAATAGCGCCGCTCACAAGGGTGGCAACAATGTCATTGATGGCTCTTTTTAAAGATCACAAGTCCCATGAGCACGTCTCCAGTTTACAACTTTAATGGTTTCTGAGAAAACTGACCTCAAATATGTGAAATTTTGACTCTTTGCAATACTTTGAAAAGCTCCCGCGGCTTTCAGCAGCATTTCTCAATCTTGATGTCGGTCTCAAACAATTCTATCATCTTTCCCAAGTGCAGTTAAGAGGGTCCGGTTCCAATCTGTTTAGTGGTTTGGTCAAGAAATGCAATTATGTAGATGCATTTTTTGTGGTAACTTTGGAGGTACAAAAAGATACATTTTGACGTTAAATTATAATCCTAGTATACAGTCCTTAAATCTAACTTATTTTTAAATAACCAATATGACTTAAATCGTTTTTTTTTTTATTATTCTACTTATTTGTCTATTTAATTTTATAGGTATATTTAATTTTATAGGTTTTAAGTTCTTTCGCAATTTTCTGCAAGAGTGCAACTCTTTTTAGTTGAGACAATCACTGCCAGTTTCACGTGTCTAGTTTTCTTTTGATTTGATAATTTACAATAATACATTTTAAAAACAACTACAAATGTCATATTCTCCCACTGCATCCCGGAACGACTAGAGAACAAAACCAAAACAGTAAGCCGCTCATTTAATACTGTAAGCAATTGTATAAAATGGGTAGATAGCAGGGTTTTTTGCTCACTGCTCATGAGCAAGGAATTCGCTCATTGCAAACTGCTCATGAGCAAGAAACTTTTTTGCTCATGAGCAATTTTTTTCAGGGTTTGAAATTACTACCAAATCGTATTTGCTTCTGCATATGCTTTGCTTCTACTTGAAAATGAGTTTTGCTGAAATAGTAGTAAGAATCGGAAGAAGCTTTGAAATCAGTAATTCAAAAATTAGCACCGCCATACCGTCTTAGTTCCTACCGGGAGGTAGGAACTAAGACAACAACCAAGGGGCGAACTAAGACAACAACCAAAAAATTTGTATATTACATACCACAAAACCAAATTTGAAAAACCCAATACCATAAATACCAATTAAAAATTGTTACACAAAAAAACAGAGTAGTTCAATATAAAGGTTTATTTATTTTGGTTGCACATAACCACATGTTGCTTATAATTACTTGAAACAATAAATAAAGAACATTTTGGGCACTTTTGGGTGACGAGATCTTCATGAGGTGCAACATATTTCAATTTTTCATTTTTATGGTGGGTTCGATAATGTTTTTTAAAATGGTAAAAATCGTGAAACGTCTTTCCACATTTGGTTTTTGTCCCGGAAGTGTTGCTTAAGTATTCCAAGCTAGCGTGCAGTTACTGTAGTTAGCAAAATCATCTCTACAGTGTGGACCGACCGGATCAACCGGGTGTACTCGTAGAATTTCTTACTTGGCCCATTATACGTTACAAACGCGAGGTACTCTTCGGCTGGGTGGATCTACTGGTGTCTTTTGGTGGCATAGCCAGTTTGTTTCTTGGCTTCTCATTGCTGCAATCAACGCCTGCCAACATTACGACCTCAGAGGAAGCCTCCGATTTCCTTGCAATTATATTAATAAGATGTACTCGAATTTCTTAATGCTTTTCAAAATCATAGTAATAATAAAATATTTTACAACTAAACATTAAAAACAATTGATTTTTAAATTAACCGAAATATGTTGCCGAAACCGAAAATTGGATGGTCAACATGTTTACAGTCCAGAGGGAACATGTTTACAGTCCAATATTTCTATCAGCAACATCTACAGGTCACCCTAAATGCACACTAGCAAATATTGGATGGCCATCCAGACAACCAGTTTTGCTAGTGTGCATTTAGGGTGACCTGTAGATGTTGCTGATAGAAATATTGGACTGTAAACATGTTCCCTCTGGACTGTAAACATGTTGACTAGCCAATTTTCGGTTTCGGCAACAATATTTTATTAATATAATTGCATATAATAATAATATTATTGCGGAAAATAACCGGAGCATGTAAATAATTTCGATACTTCAGGAATATCATTGTAGATATCATTTAATTCTTCATATGATTGTGCAAAGAATTGTGCATCTGTTACATGTGCGTGAATTGAGTTTTCCTAAAATTCAAAAAACTACGATAGTATAATATAAATGAAAGAATTTTATGACTTCATTCAGAATGAATCATTCTTTAATAACAAAATGAATATTTGTATTTTATTGGCGCCCGCCATGTAGTAGACCGAAGGGTTGCAGATTTTAGGAAATGTGACTCGTTACAATTTTCTCGATTTAGTAGTAGACCATCGCAAAGAAAGAATTTCTTAGACCGCAAAACACACGCAAATTCCCACGCACGAAAGGGTTAAAATAACAGAAGCAGCATGCTTCTGTAATGCAACCAGCTAAATTGCATTTCGTTTTTTTTATTCACACCGTCGCACATAATTTCTTTGCAAATTTTGAAATTGCCTAAATATAAGCGCATAACTACTGATATTGCAAAAACCTTTCCACACTAAAAATGCGTTGATATGAGATAGTCGTGCCTATCAGTTAAATGATGATTTTCATTTCCAATAAGTACTTTCTTACTTATTCGAAGCTTCATTAGTAATAATTAACTACATACATATATGTAATCAACAAATTAGTATGCGGATTAAAATGCATTATACCACATAACTAACACATAAATATCGATTTCAATAACAACAAAATAATCCAATCAACTAATATTGTTAGCAGCACAAAAAACCATTTTATACATAAAAAAAAATTTTGCTCATGAGCAAAAAAGTCTCTTGCTCATGAGCAGTGAGCAAAACCAAAAATTTGTTGCTCATTGCTCATTTTTTGCTTTTGAGCAGTGAGCAGTGAGCAAAAAAAAATTGTGAGCACATTTTTTGCTCATGAGCAGTGAGCAAATTTTTGCTTATGAGCAATGAGCAGTGAGCAAAAATAAATTTGTTTGCTCATGAGCAGTGAGTGCGCGTGAGTGAGCTAATGCGAACCCTGGTGACATACAAATTAAGCGGATAATAAGTATAACACAAAATTGTAGACCCTGGGTGCTAATGTTCCGATCATTCCTCAAGAAATAGAAAAATTTAGATATATATTTGGATTGTTTTCGATAAAGACATTCAGACTTGTTTTTAATATTCCGGTTAAAAAGTGGTAGGTCTCATACTATTTTTTTTTTTAATTCTAGCATTTAACAATTTTGGTAACTTTTTGAATGCAATGTGACGAAAGATGCATCAAACTAACAAAACTAATATTTGAAGGTTTTTATTTCAATTCTTACGAATAAAAAAAAATGGTTACCTTACTGAGCCGATATATTCAGCTGTAATATGATAAAGTCCCAGAAATAAGAAAAAGAGTACTTAATAGTACTTTCGGGAAAAAAGTGAGAGTAAAAAAGAGGATGGCCTAAAAACGAGTACTGTACTATTTAAAAGAGTACGTCTGGCCTAAAAACGAGTACTGTACTATTTAAAAGAGTACGTCTGGTAACCCTTTATAAATATATCCACTAATACAATTTAAATTTTAGCAACAAAGTAGCCAAAAACCCTTAATTTTAAATCGAAATTGCAGAAATTAATTTAAAAGGCATTTATTTTCTGCTTTTTAGTCGGTTAAAAGGGTTATATTTTAAAAAACTTGTTTTTTACTCTTTCGCATTTTTTTCACTTTAAACTACAGCTGTCAAAAATTCGAATTATAAGAAGAATCAAAAAAAAAGGGCACAAATAATTTTCTGGTGCGTTCATGAAACAGACTGCGCTAGTCACCAACAGCACAACTTCCACTTTTAAATGAATCTTGACTTTTAGAATTTTTTAAATTTTTATCACATTTTACAAAATTTTTCAAATTTACTAAAAGCCTAATTTCATAACTACACCAACGCCCTCTATAGTTCACCCCATTAAGTTGACTTAAAACTAAACAGTGCTACTCAAACTGCGTTTGGCCTTATTCACAATTAATGGTTCTGAAATTTGATAATTATATATCGAAGCGGTTCCAGCCGCTGTCAAAGATATACCGCTGTTAAAGTGTTTCATCCGCTGTTAACAGGTTTCTTCTGCGGATAACCGCTGTTATGCAAAGTGGTTTTGTTTTTGAATAGTGCAACATTTTTGCATCAAGAATTGGTAACCCCCAGGAAAAAATGTAGAAAAGTAGTAAAATTTTGAAATATGATTTTCTCGCCGATTATTCGAAAGGTGTTCAATAGACTTTTTCTTTTTTTAACTTTAAAAGATGTTCGCCAGCAGAAAGCTGGCGACACGCAAGAATTTCCCCTATAAGGAACTCTTTCGGCGCCAGTACTTTGAATTGTTTTTTTAAAATTATTTTCTACTTGAATTTTTCTATTTTTAATCCAAGATTACGTTGGCAACGCGAAGTCGGTCTCATGAATCGCGAGGAACTGAAATGGTTTCCCCAGAAGCTTAAATGTGAGGGGGGCGTTGGAATCCCTGTTCACTTCTTTCTGTGAATGGCGTTTAACATTCTGCAGCCGCCGTACACCGTACATCAGTACGGCAGAACAATGCCATCGCCGGAACAGGAAACAATCGAATGATCAATCGATTGGGGCATAAACCGGGCACTGAATTGGCTCGGCAAGGGCTTCCACTTTAGCCTGAGCTATAGACGCAGAGGTCTGAAATGGACTTCGCAGGGTGTCCCACAGTTAGTGTAGGATTGGAATATGTTTATTGTCCATGCGACAGTGTTGTATTTTTTCCTCTTGTTGGGCATTAATAATGCCTACTTCCTAAGGCAAAGAGTAGGCTTGTGAATATTTTTTTTTATTTCTTAACATTTTATTTCTTTTATTTTTAACGATATTATACTTTGTGCGTACATCAACACTGTAATTTTAATCTCTTTTTCTTTGAATTCAAAAATCAATTTCTTCATTCAAAAACTGCACCAATTGAATATTTAGTGATTGATTGTTCTGTTTCAAAATAGTTTTAATGTTATTAAAATTTTTACAGAAGGAAAATTTATTACGTAAACCTGATGTTTTGGTTCATTCAAAAACTATATGTTGTACTGACTCTTGGACCTGACAAGAATCACACAAGTCGGAGTCTACTGCTCCTATTTTATTATTATTATTATTTTTTTATAATCAAATTTTTTTTAAAAACTTCTAAACACTTAGAACTAAAAATAATTTTAAACGGTACAAATTTCACATTTTTTTTTTTACTAGTTGACCCAATTCAAGGATTTGAACAGCACTATGTAGGTTTCGTTCATAGAGGCGTCATCAAGGCTTTTCCATTAATAGATGCAGATCATTCTCGTTTCTCGCCTTCAGTTCATTTTGGAGTTTTCGTGTAATGAGGGTCAGCTTTTTTTCAGTTAGGGTGATCTGAACTTTTGCCAATCACGCCTCATTGATCTCTTTTCTGTTAAGAGCGCACCAATATTTTGTGGCACAAATTCCTTTTTTTGGGTAGTTGTATTGATATTTGGGGTCGCTGCCAGTGCGGCGTTTGTAAGTAGAAGGGTATAGTTACGCACTGCCACATTCAGTTGCTCCTCAGTTTTCAGTGGCACATTTAGGGTAATGTGTGAACTAATATATTTTCTGAATTTAAGCCAATTTGTGTTTATACTGGTGAGTTTGTCGGGTGGGTTGACTTCCGAATTTGGCGCATATTTTACTGTAATAATAATGGGTGTGTGGTCAGACGAGAGTTCCCCTGAATACTCAATGGTTAGTTGAGTTCGTTTAAGGGTCTTCATTACTGCAAAATCATATGGGTCTCTGAAATTATCATTACATATATGCAGTATGAGTTGAGGGATTGAATATGTGGCATAAGTCGTTCGCATTCCAGAAGGATATTTTTATCGCATTCATGGTTTATTGTTTATAACGGTTTGGATTAACATGTTTTGATTGCGTAACATCTCCTGCATCATAGTTTGCATGCCATTCATAAACTGCGACATGTTTTGCATAAACATCTGGAGTGTTTGTTCAAGGCCAATGTTCTGTCGAGCAGTTTTGGATTTGAATTTTCTTCTACATACAGTAAAGAATATCTATTTTGGCCAAGATTTACGGGCTGGATATTCGATTTGGATTTAAAAATCTTGGGCGTGTTGGTATTTTCTGGTGGGGCGCTTGGCGTTTTTGCATTGTAATGTCTGGCTTTTGCAGGTAGCGATGAATGCCTGTCTGCACTGTCGACCCTGTAGTAGTTAGCGCGAGAGAATTTGCTTTACTGCCTTTTTTCGCTGACTGGGGTTTATGAACAGACTTTTGGTTCTCTGTAAATTTATTGAGAGGGTCTGGCGGCAGGGTTCAAACTTTACTACAATCGTAGTAGATCTACTACGATTTTGAAAAATTCTTCAAATCTACTCCGTCACTCCGCTCGGACTAAGATCTACTACGATTTTTTTTCAGGCCAAAATAACTCGACGACACTGATTTATTGCATGAAAGTGTCACTTTTTTTCATTTCTTTTCGCCGAGGAAAAGAGACAATACTTACATTTATTCAAAAACGCATTTTAACTGCGAAAATGAGCAAGTCATATGTCAGTTAAAGTATGTTTTCTCAATTGGGAATGCCAACTGTTATGTTTCGATTTAATTATTTAAAGGCCGGTGTGAAGATACAAATAAATTTCGAAGTAAACGAAATTTCCATTCCGACTAGAATATGCAGAAATGCGAAAAAAGAGTTGCTTTTATGTTAGAATGTCCCTTATGCTGCTTTGAAAAAAAATTCTATCGTCCGCACAATTACTTCCCAAATTTTTTTTTTACATTTTAATTTAATTGTTAAAAATATTTCGCTCTACAAAAAATGAAAAATATGTTATTTCTCCAGAACGGAATTCCGCCGCATCTGCATACCGGGCTTAAAGCTTCGTTTCCAACTAAAGAAAAATTTGGCAAAGCTCATTTTGCTGTAAAATTGTATTTGCATTTTTTGACATGTCAAAAGTCAAAACTATGAATCTACTCCACAAAAAAAGATTCTACTACTCTTTTTTGTTTCATTTACTCCGCAATTGAAGTTGCGGACATGGGCATGACGAAATTTGACAGTTTTTATATGAAAATGTAAACAAACAAAGCATGGAGTTGCCACCTTTTATGTTTTTTGTATGGAATTTCGGTGCAAAATTGTCTATCCCGTTTTCACTACCGCAGTTCTTATTAGATCTTTGTCAAATTTTTCGACATGGAAATGATAGTGTAAATAGGCTCATAGAAATTTGGAAGGTAGATAAAACACAGATGGAGCAACGATTGTAAGCATGGACCGCCAAGAACCGGTTTCGGAACCGAAACCGTTATTTTTTTATGGACCCGAAACCGATATTTTGAAAATTTGAGAACCGTGACCGAAATTTTTTAAATTCTAGAATCGAAACTGTTTTATTTTTTCGGTTCTAGTTCCTAATGTTATAAGTCAAAAATACAAATTAAAATTATAATTTATAACGAAAGCATGACAAGAAAGCTCATTAAAAATGTTTAAACAATGATGCAAAAAGTTAAATTTGTATTTATTCTTAAACGAATTCCTTTATTCTTATCTTCTTTATTTTGGGCTTTTTCTAAGAAAACCCAGTATATTTACCACAAATTTTAGGGGTTTTCACGAGGACCTGTGTAACGGAGTAAAGGAGTAAAGTGTAAAATAAAAAATGTTCTGACAACAAAATGCCTGAAAAAAAGAAATTCAAAATTTTACACTTTACTTTTTTACTCCGTTACACAGGCCCTCGTGAAAATCCCTATTGTTTATTTGCTGTTATTTACCAACTCTTGGCTATAATCCCTCCCAAATAAACATACTTCAGAAAATCGGCATTTTAATCAAAGTAAATGACAGCGGTACTACCTTCTTTCTTTTGCCATGGCGCATATTCGCAGTCGAAATAAGTTTCAACTGTAAAGTTTCCGATTAAAGCATTGGTTTGCCTCAAATGTCATCCAAAAAGTACTACGTTCAGTTATTTGACTTTTGTGTATATCAAATTATTATTTTACTTTTTGAGTGCCTATCATATGAGCCTATTTACACTATCATTTCCATGACGAAAAATCTGATAAGGAGCTAATAAGAACTGATGTAGTGAAAACGGGATAGACAATTTCGAACAGAAAATCCGTACGAGCCTATTTACACTATCATTTCCATGACGAAAAATCTGACAAAGAGCTAATAAGAACTGGGGTAGTGAAAACGGGATAGAAAATTTTGCACCGAAAATCCATACAAAAAACTTAAAAGGTGGCAACTCCATGCTTTGTTTGTTTACATTTTCATATAAAAACTGTCAAATTTCGTCATGCCCATGTCAGTGTAAATTCTAAAAACGGCATGCCCATGCGTCATGGGAATGACTGTGTAAATAGACTCTACAAAAAACATAAAAGGCAAATCCATGCTTTGTTTATTTACATTTTCATATAAAAACTGTCAAATTTCAGCATACCCAGGTCAGTGTAAATTCTAAAAAAGGCTTTTTTAAATATTTTGTTTTAACAAAATTTTTATATGTATTGTACAAAGTGGAATAAAAATGGAATATTTTATTTTCCAAGTGGAATATAAAAATTTTAAAGTGAAATGTAAATATTCCAATTTCAAACAAAAGTGGAATATTTTTTCTAAGCCTGGTCACACTAAATGAGCTCTTTCTGTGTCACTTTTGGAAATTATGGAGGGTAACCAGATGTTCTTATTGGAATTCGGTTTCAATGCTGCCATACACGGAAAAATCCGTAAATATACGGGTTTTTTTAATTTTTTGGAAAAAATACGGATTTCCTTAAAATTACAGATTTTTTCGGATTTTTTCGATTTATCCGAAATGGAATAGTAAAAGATTTCATTAAAAGGTCTCTGTAAAAAAAAAACTAAATAGAAACAAATAATGCTACATAACTCTAAAATTTTAGTAATATATTTTACCTTTTTGTTAATATTTACAACTCAGAATAATTAACGGGAAAGATTTCAACAGGTTTAATATCATCCTCTCCTGAGTCGATTTAGTTATGTTCGTCCGTCTATAATTTCGCATACTTTTTCACTTATGCCAAAATCGCCAAAAGCGAAAATGGGTAATATTGTTTAAAAATTAGGTGGTAATGTTATCGTAAAACTGGAATAATTTAAAGTAAATGTTGGAATGATTTGATGTGGAAGTGGTAAATTGGAAAGTGAAATTCGAAATGACATTTGACTCAGACTCTAAGCCGATTGAAATTTGTCGGCGACGGCTTGAAAGCCCTTTTTCGTCAGCGGCTCGGCTGAAGTGAGCTAAAGCTACGGTCAGATATTTTTAAAATCAACTAAAATATGTGACTGAACCAGTATTTTATTTTTTGAATGTATTTTCCCAGTATTTGGGCAAATATTTGACTAATGTGACCGTAGCTTGAGTATACAATTTTTTTTATTTCGAACGGTTAAACCGAACCGCCGTTTAGCTGGTGTTGACGGCGGTAGCTAACATTTTCACAATTTAAAGGCTAGCCGCAGCCGAACGGACACGGCTTGGAACTCTGATTTGACGTTGGTTGGTTTATAAATTTTTGTTCGTGCGAACCAAGTTCAGGTAAAAAATTAAAAATACAAAAATTTTAATTCAAATAGATAAAATAAAGTAGTGACTGCAGTAATAAGTGAGTGTCATTTACAAAAATTACAAAAAGAGTTAATTGATTCAACTCGTCACAATTCAATTCCAATTAATACAAAAAATTTAAAAAAAAAGTAAAAGTTTCACTAACTGATTTCAAGGAGGTAAAAACGTCTAAGCATTGAATTTTCGGCAAAATCTTTGCAGTCGAAAATTTCATCAGCACCTTATATAATGCATCGCGGCACCACTGAACAAATATGAAGCTGTGTAGAGGTGGGTGGGTGCGGAAGGGTAGATCAGGCTGGGAAAATGTGAATAAAAATAATTGACAGCGATGAAGCAACAACATTGATTTTCCTGTTTCCTGGCAGAAATGTGACAGTTGGAATTTTGCGGCTAATCGTATAAATGGTTTATCGTCCAAATATTGTCAATTTTCCATCTAATTGCAATTTTATTCTCTTATTTCTGGTGGGTTGGCATTTTTGATGACGCAATTCTTAAATATTCCGTGTTTCCGCTCTTCCCAAAATTTTACTCCGAATAATTTCACTTTTGCGCTTCCGTCTATATATTTTTGCTGTGTCGTGTGTCTGTTTCGTCAAATGATTAATTGCCAACTTCGTCCCGAAATTGTAAAATAACTTTGGAGCACAACTTTGAATGGAAACACGTGCATTGGTTTCGGTTTACTTGGAGCTGATCAGAGTTCCACAAGTACAATTACATGAGTCCAATAATAGAATCATTTCGAAATATTTAAGTAGAAAATCTTCTTTTCTACAAAATCAGCTGATTTTCACATTTATGCTATACTAAAGTGGCAAGACCACGTTGTGCCTCCAAAACTGCATTCAAGCACGAAATCGCGCAAAGAAGAAATCAATTAAATAAGATACGAATTCAACTGAAAACTGGTCTTTATGTAGATGGGGGCTTGTCTCTGAGTCAAGTAGCTTCACAAATTGGCTGTGTGGCAAGTATAATTATTTTGTCTTCCTTCGTAGCTTAAGTCAGCATGCTTAATTTCACAACACAGACGAACTATACTAAAGGCAGAGGCTATTTCGTATTTCTTCATATGAAGTACTTCATTGACTTTTAGGGGGCTCGTCTATTTTGCTTTCGATGTGGTTGGACACGCCACTCACTTCTTCATTATAGTTGTTATACCATATCACCAGGGCTAATTTTTTTATTTAAATCCCTATATATATTATAAAACTGAGTGTGTGTCTGTCTGTCTGTATGTCTGTCTGTCTGTTTGTCCCTCAATCACGGCTAAACGGCTGTACCGATTCTCTTGAAACTTTCAGGATAAATTCTATAGGTATCGACATGTAACATAGGCTATATGCGGTTGGGATTGGACAAAGGGGCGTGGCACCTCCCACACAACACAAAATATGTCTACAAGGTAATTTAGTAACTATTGAATTGAATTTGAATTGAATATTGAATAATAAATACGAAATTTATCACGAAGTTGCATAATAACTTTTCCAAGCTTTATGCCAAATATGAGCACAATTGGACAAGGGGCGTGGCACCGCCCACACAACACGTGACTTAAATAACAGCTAATTAAGCAACTATTGGATATATTTCAATGAAATTTGGAATAGAGCTGTATAGTATGTTTTCCCAGCTATGTGTCGAATATGGTAATAATTGGTCAAAGGGGCGTGGCACCTCCCACACAACACATAACTTAAATACCAGCTAATTAAGCAACGATTGAATATATTCTAATGAAATTTAGCATGGAGTTGCACAGTATGTTTTCCCAGCTATGTGTCGAATATGGGAATAATTGGACAAAGGGGCGTGGCACCTCCCACACAACAAATAACTTAAATAACATCTAACTAAGCAACTATTGGATATATTTTAATGAAATTTTGAATGGAGCTGTATAGTATGTTTTCCCAGCTATGTGTCGAATATCCAAATAATTGGACAAAGGGGCGTGGCCCCTCCCACACAACAAATAACTTAAATAACATCTAACTATGCAACTAATGGATATATTTTAATGAAATTTGGAATGGAGCTGTATAGTATGTTTTCCAAGCTATGTGTCGAATATGGGAATAATTGGACAAAGGGGCGTGGCCCCTCCCACACAACAAATAACTTAAATAACATCTAACTATGCAACTATTGGATATATTTTAATGAAATTTGGAATGGAGCTGTATATTATGTTTTCTCTGCTGTTTTCTCGAATATGTGAATACTTGGACAAGGGGCGTGGCACCGCCCATACAACACATTACTTAAATACCTGCTAATTAAGCAACGATTGAATATATTCTAATGAAATTTAGCATGGAGTTGTACAGTATGTTTTCCCAGCTATGTGTCGAATATGGGAATAATTGGACAAAGGGGCGTGGCACCGCCCACACAACACGTAACTTAAATACCAGCTAATTAAGCAACTATTGGATATATTTTAGTGAAATTTGGAATGGAGTTGCACTGATATGTGTCGAATATGGGAATAATTGGACAAGGGGCGTGGCACCGCCCATACAATTTTCTACCCCATATCACGGCTTTACTGATTTTATTGAAATTTTTAGGTTAAATTGTGTTAGTAATGGAATTTGCAATAGGACATAAGAGGTTGGATTTGGACAACGGGGCGTGGCACCTCCCATACAACAAAAAATATTATTAAAAAGTAACTTAGTAACTATCGAATATTAAGTGGTCCATGCCGCAAACTGCGCCCTTGCACATTTTTTGGGTGAATCATACCGGGTGGGATTACAGCTGCCACCAAGTACGTCCTTGGACATTTTTTGGTTGGCTCATGCCGGGTGGGATTACAACCTGGCACCAAGTGCTTCCTTGGATATTTTTGGGTGAATCATACCGGGTGGGATTACAACTGGAACCAAGTGCTTCCTTGGACATTTTTTGGGTGGATCATACCGGGTGGGATTACAACTGCCACCAAGAGCGTCCTTGGACATTTTTTGGGTGGATCATACCGGGTGGGATTACAACTGTAACCAAATGCTTCCTTGGACATTTTTTGGGTGAATCATGCCGGGTGGGATTACAGCTGCCACCAAGTGTGTTCTTGGACTCTTTTTTTGTGAATCATACCGGGTGGGATAACAACTGCCACCAATTGCGTCCTTGGACATTTTTTGGGTGGATCATGCCGGGTTGGATTACAACTGCCACCAAGTGCGTCCTTGGACTTTTTTTGGCTGAATCATACCGGGTGGGATTACAGCTGCCACCAAGTGCGTCCTTGGACTTTTTTTGGGTGATTCCTACCTATTTATTTTAAAATTTTATACAACCCGTGCAACGCCGGGTATGTAACAGCTAGTATAAAATATTTTAATCCATATTTCCCACATTCTTACTTTTCATCCATATTTTCTCATTATTTGTATTTTTATACCCCCACACACGCTGTGGCAGGGTCTACTATCGTTGTCACAACGTTTGTAACGCCCATAAGGAGACGTGTGCGGTATGGACAAGTATATATATTCTTGATCAGCATCACCGCTGGAGTCAATTTAGCCATGTCCGTCTGTCTGTCCGTCCGCACGATAGCGGTCGCAGTTTTGGAGATATTGACCTGAAACTTTGGGTACATGTTTTTCTCAAGAATACTGAGATCAAGTTCGAGAATCAGCCAAATCGGATAAAAACTGGGCGTGGCTCCCATACACCGAAAAAAAAGCTAAACATTTTTCAAGTTTTTTTATTGTTGTATTCGATTGGAAATGTTTAGAAACGTATTTTTGGCTTGGTCCGAGGTTCCGAAGCCACATATATAAGGGTCTTAATGTGGTCTTAAGACCAATTTTTTTTTTGGTGGATTTGATTGGATAATTTTAGAAATGGATTTTGGACATGGTCCGGGCTCCAAAACCACCTATAATTGGCTCAAAATAGGGTCTTGAGACCACATTTTTTTATGTTCGAGGTACTTCTTCCTACTCTGTAAGGGTATTTCAGCTTCGATATAGCCGAAGATATTCCACTCTCTAGTTTATCCATATTTTTGACAAAAAATTTAAATGCATCATTGCAATGTTCAGTATGTACCACTGCAAGAATAAACAACACATACAAATTAAAAAACTTGTGTTTATGCTTCATTTTAAATTTTTTTTCAGCAAATTGTAAAATAATTGGAAAACCGTTTATCGAAATTTTAAAGTTCCGCTTGAAATTCTTGTTGGTTATTGAACTCAGCTTCCAAATGAAACCGAGAGCTCCGCGAAATTATGTTTTAAACGATTAATTAATTACCATGTAAAAAAATACATCAAAAACAAACAAAAACTAGAGAGTGGACTATCTTCGGCTATACCGAAGTTGTAATACCCCCACACAGTAGAAAGAAGTACCTCGAACATAAAAAAATGTGGTCTCAAGACCCTATTTTGAGCCAATTATAGGTGGTTTTGGAGCCCAAACCATATCCAAAATCCATTTCTAAAAATTTCCAATCAAATCCGAAAAAAAAAAATTGTTCTCAGGACCCCATTTAGACCCTTATATATGTGGCTTCGGAACCTCGGACCATGTCAAAAATACGTTTCTAAACATTTCCAATGGAATACAACAATAAAAAAGACTTGAAAAATGTTTACCTTTTTTTCGGTGTATGGGAGCCACGCCCAGTTTTTGTCCGATTTGGCTGATTCTCGAACTTGATCTCAGTATTCACGAGAAAAACATGTAAAAAAAGTTTCAAGTCGATATCTTCAAAACTGCGACCGCTATCGTGCGGACGGACAGACGGACATCGCTAAATCGACTCAGGAGGTGATACTGATCAAGAATATATATACTTTTCCATACCGGACACGCCTCCTTATGGGCGTTACAAACGTTGTGACAAAGTTAGTATACCCTTCCACAGTGAGTGTGGGGGTATAATAACGAAATCTATTGTCAATATTTCTTATTTTTTGACCATATTTCGCCTGTTTTATCGTCCATATTCCATACAAAATTTCGTTTTTCGTCCATATAAAAATCAGATCTGCATATAACTATGCACTAGGAGCTATTTTAGTGCCACCGAATACAGTTTGTCCAATAAATTCATAAATACCTTGCATTTGTTATCAGCATTTGCGTCTAAGCAATTATTGATTATCGAAAGTACTTGGGCTTAAAATATCATCCAATTATTTTGACCTTCAGCTGTCAAAATATATATAATTTATTGGCCATACGATCGCCCATATACATATTTATGTTTGTGTACAATATTATGACTCCAAAAAGTATCTTCCCAGTGAACAATCCTCGTTTGAAATAAACTTAAGGCAAAACTTACACAATAAACATTAGGGCGATTCATTTAAAGTGGGAAACCCCTCGGAAACGATTCAGTTGCGCAGATGAGCAGTCAAAACATATGAAATTTGACAGTTCTTTAAAGCAACTGCGCGTTTTCGAGGGGTTTCCCACCCTTATTGTGTTTGGAAGAAATTTGCAAAATGTTTGGTAAATCCTTACAACTAATTGCTACATAAACGAAATGGCCCCCTACAATTAAGTTTATACTGTAAACTTACTGCAAACATATTAGGCAAATTTTGAGGCAAACATTTGGCAAAAGTTTATTTCAAGCATATAGCAAACGTATTTAGCAAACATTGGGCAAACGTTTTATAAGCTTAGAGCAAACATAATAATCAAACGTTTGGCAAACGTAATAAACGTTATATCAATAATAAACGTATTGAGCAAGCTTATTTCAAACGCAATGCTAAGGCTTGTATGCTTACCCTACGTTTATTCCAAACGTTGAAGGCTAGCAAATAATAAAAAAAGAGTAAAAAACAAGTTTTTTAAAATATAACCCTTTAACCGACTAAAAAGCTGAAAATAAATTTTCTTGAAATTAATTTCAGCAATTTAGATTTAAAATTAAGGGCTTTTGGCTACTTTATTCCTAATATCATTGCAGATTTTGAAGTCGCCAAAAACCCTTCATTTTAAATCGAAATTGCTGAAATTAATTTCAAGGAAATTTATTTTCAGCTTTTTAGTCGGTTAAAGGGTTATATTTTAAAAAACTTGTTTTTTACTCTTTTTTTATTTTCCTCTTTTTTTTTTTAAAAAAAAATTTTTTTCTCCCCCCTTTTCCCCCCCTTTTCCCCCTTTTTTCCCCTTTTTTACTCTTTTTCCCAAATGCGAACCTAAGTAAAAAATTTCAGCCTTGTAGCTTACAAAATACGAGAGTTAGAACTTTAAATTGGCTCCATCCCGCTCCCCTTTGCCCCCACATCCCCCTTTCCAAAGGGTACAAAATTTCATTTTGTCAATAAGAACTCACCTACCTTTCATCAATGTAGCTTGAAGGAATTGGAAGTTATGGCATGTTTAAAAAGAAAAGGTTTGAGTCCCCCCACGGCCCCCTACGCCTCTGATGGACCCCAAAATAGAATGCATTGTCACCGGAGTTCTATCAGTGCTCCAAATTTCAGCTCTCTAGCTCATGTGGAAGTGTATGAAAAAGCTCGCCGCAGATTTGAGGATATATATATATATATATAGTCCGCCCAAACCAAGTTAATATAAGGGTTATAAAAAAGCATTTATATTTCTTTTTATAACATTTATTATACTTATACCCACACTTTCGCTTGCAATAATTTTGTATTTTCACGTCAAAGGATAAATGTTATATGTATTATTTAAGCAACTGAAATAAAAATAGATTTTCCCAGTCATCCCTCTGGCCATTCACTACTCAACACAAGATCCAAAATATCCCTTGAATGGGGCCCGAGTTAAAGTTCTATACGTGGCACCCCTATAGAACCACCCAGCACCAAATTTAAAATTTTAGCGAGTACCCGAGTTACAGAGCTTTAAAAATGTTAGGGCGTGGAAGTGGGCGGACCTTAAATTTTCAAAGTCAACCCTCTGCACATTCTCCACCCAGAAACAAATCCAAAATTTCAGCGAAATCCCTTGAATATGACCACAGTTTTGATATGTGTTCAATTGAAATCGGTAAAGTATTTCTTGAATTATAAGGGAACAACCTAACATACTCACAAAGAGCTTTATATAAGTAAAAGATTTTTATTTTAAATTTTTTGTGAGTTACCTTACTTACAATTCGTCATAAAAGTGGAATGACAAGTTGTGACAAATTCACGTTTAAACCTGTATATAAGAAGAGTTGTGAGTACCCCTATTAAAATTTGTAAAAAACATTATTTCTGGACATATTTTGCATTTGGTGATTCTTTCCCAACTGGAAGAATGCCTTTGTGCCTGCTACGAAAAACTCTTCCTCCAAATTGTTTTAAGAAGTGGCAGCATTTCGCTATAAAACAAATGTATAATTTGTAAAAATATAAAAAAATCTTATTTCACAAAAACCTACGTGCACGCGGCTCTGCAAACAAACTACAAAACGTTTTGAAAACGCCTGTCAACTAGTTTACAAGCTCTTTTGTTCCACTCGCAGAAAAATATTCATCCAGCTATGATTTGATAATCATGCCCTACTTCCATATACGTAATACTTCTATATTGCCAGTATAGTGAAAGTACATTCACTGATATCAAGAGACAAAATATATGAAAAAGTACATTCGCTGCTCGGATTTCTCTGTCAAACTAATACAAAATTTAATGCTTGCTATTTCGCTCTTACAGTGAGCTCAAAACACATTGCAGAGATAGGATACTAGCAAATAAAGAAGTATTACATATATGCCTACTTCCACCGGATATTTCATCATATATTTTTCTAATGTGGAAGTAGAATTTGGTGCTAAGCTCTTGTTAGTTTCGGTTGCTTTCGATCAATGCGGTAACTTTAAACAACTAGACTTTGTGACATCGTAAATAGTGCGATAAAAACTCTTTCACTTATCTCTTCCAAGACAATTAACAATTTATCTTAACCTATTTAGAGCAAATGTTCCAAGATAGCAAAAAAAAAATACTTTCAAAACATTCCCATTCACGTTATTCGCCGCTTATACAACGAAAAGAGCAACAAATAACGGTTACAACCAGCTGCTACTATTGTGGTCATGTGCTTATATTTTTGTATTTCATTTTATTTTTCTAATTTGCTTTTCTTTCAATTTGTCAGGTTGCCTTTTCTTGCTGGCAAACGAAACATTCCAACATTTGCTATGCCATTCTTGGCTCGATTGCATATATCAGCGAGCGAATAGTTTTCAGTCGACGCGAAGCTTTGCGAGCGTTTAGACCGTATTCTTTCGATATCGAAGCGCGGTCATAGCCAGTTCTCCAGTGGTTTTCAGCGGTCAGTATTCTTCTTACTTGCGAAGTAATGGAATTTACCGTGCCTAGGTAGACTGTATATTAGAAAGAGTGTTGACATAAATTCAATTGACACCGTTTAATTCTATCAAAAGATTTTTTTTCTTTAAATAAAATAATAAATAAAGAACCATTCCTAATTACGAATAAATTACAAACCGGCTTGATTGAAAGTTTAAAATTCCCTCGCGAGAAAAACGTTTTAAAATATTTTTTCGTTCTAAATGGCTTATGTAATCAATTTTCGTAACATTCGCTTTAATAAATAAAATTGCAAGAAAATTTAAACGAATAAAAAACGTGAAAAAAAGAATACAACATAAATAAGAGATAAAAAGTTCGTCTGTTTGTATTTCCCCCTGTTTGAATGGGTGTGAGTAGTAGTGTTATATGTGTGGTTGTAGAAGTGTTGTTTTTGTACAATTTTCTTTTTTCTATTGTTTTCTATTTTATTGATGTTCCTCTTTGTTTTTGAGAATACCACAAGCCTTTACATAACTTGTTGTTATTTTCATTTTAAATGCTTAAAATTTAACCTCAAACTTTAAGAGAAACTTTTGGTTTTTCGCAATGGTTCTTTCTCGAAGTCTCACAAGAAAACCCAAAAATTTCATGAAAATTTCGCGATTTGGTTTTTCACATTCTCGAATATGGGCGTGCATTTTCGTTTGATTTTTTCTGTATCCATGAAGTTGGCTTTCAGCTGCTTGCATTTGTTTTTTGTTTTGTACGGCATATGAAGAAAGTGGTTAAGGCCAAGGTCGTCCCATATTGCACTTTGTTTATTTTAGATGACAATCGGAAAGTGGCTTCTGCCTTTCTGGCTCGTACTAGCGAACAATCAATAACATCATTTAATGTACTCTATTCGATTGTTCCTTAAAATATTTCTTTGTTGGGTGTGAATGAAGCATTTAACAAAAATTAAATTTCGAGTAACTAAATCTATTTAATAGTTGTTCATCTTTATCGCCTCTGAATCTCCGACTCTATCATCAATATTTAAAGTTGGAAAAAATCAATTTAAAAATGTTCGTTACATACCGCCTTCGTTCACCCAACCCCTCCATCTTATGAATTTAATTTGAAATTATGTTATTTATTTGAATTACCTTAGTATTATTTTCCACTGCATTCGCCACCCTCTTTACAATCGCTTCAATGACAATTATGATAGCTTTGTTAAGTGCTTAAATAATTTCATTTACGCAGTCTTAAATTCCAAATTAACAAAAAAACTAGAGAGTGGACTATCTTCGGCTATACCGAAGTTGAAATACCCCCACACAGTAGGAAGAAGTACCTCGAACATATAAAAATGTGGTCTCAAGACCCTATTTTGAGCCAATTATAGGTGATTTTGGAGCCCGGACCATGTCCAAAATCCATTTCTAAAAATTTCCAATTAAATCCACAAAAAAAAAAAAAATTGGTCTCAAGACCCCATTTAGACCCTTATATATGTGGCTTCGGAACCTCGGACCATGTCAAAAATACGTTTCTAAACATTTCCAATCGAATACAACAATAAAAACTTTTTACCTTTTTTTTCGGTGTATGGGAGCCACGCCCAGTTTTTGTCCGATTTGGCTGATTCTCGAACTCAGTATTCATGAGAAAAACATGTAAAAAAAGTTTCAAGTCGATATCTCCAAAACTGCGACCGCTATCGTGCGGACGGACAGACGGACAGACGGACAGACGGACAGACGGACAGACGGACAGACGGACAGACAGACGGACATCGCTAAATCGACTCAGGAGGTGATACTGATCAAGAATATATATACTTTTCCATACCGGACACGCCTCCTTATGGGAGTTACAAACGTTGTGACAAAGTGAGTATACCCTGCCACAGTGAGTGTGGGGGTATAAAAATATAGCAGAAGTGAATAAAAAATTGTGTTTGGTTGGTGATAAGAACATGTGACTGGCGGGACATGGGAGAATTCGTTAGTCTGCAATCAGCAGTTTCTCCAAAAATTATCTTAAATATGACGTTAATCGAATGATTGGAATGATCGAAAAATCCGAAGAGCACCAATGTGCTAATTTCTATTTAGCTAATGAAGTGCTGAAAATTCTTGTTTGCTTTGCTTATCGACGAACCAACAAACCGAAGCTCTGTCTGAGCTGAATCCAGCGATTTACGCATTCATCATGATAGCGAGCTGTGAGTTTTGAGTCAACATTTGTGCCTACAGTTTATGTGTCTTGTGATAGTAAAGGTTTTACTCTTTGCGGTCAACTTTTAAATTAAATGCAGGCATTGGCTATGAAGTCGTTATGTGTCGTCATGCAGAATGTTTCAGAATATATTTTTTATAATTCTGAGTCACCCTCACTTTTTGTTTTGCCCGCTTGAGGGCAATCGTTTATCACAACGACACAAAAGTACAAATATTTGAATTGGAAATAATTGGTGTACTGTATTATTTTTGAGACTTTGGGTGGTGTGAACAAAAAAATAGCAATGGATGTAAATAGCTATTGTTATTTCTTTATTTGAAAATTAAAATTTCCAATATTAGTAATAGAAAAATGTATGGAATTGTTATGAAATTTAACAGAATTAAAGAGAAACTTCCATATTTCCTTTATATTTTGTTTTATTAAAAGCTTCCGTGTACCAAAACAATTTTAAAATTGCAGTTCTGGCATTCGATATTAAGCTTCGAATATAACGGTGAGCGAAAAATCTTGTGAAAGTTTATAGTTATTCGAAATCTGTGAATCAAATGAAAGTGTTTTTAAAATAAAATCAGGGACATACCCAGAAACACCCCCTCAAAATTATTCCTGGTTACGTCTCTGCATTAGTCACATTTAATAACAAAAAAAAACACCTCACAGTTCACTACCTTAGTTGAGTTGAACTTAAAATTTTAATGAACCAAAAAAGGTTCAAAATACTCTCGTTTTACAAATCGTTCAACCCAAAACGGCTCCAACGAACCGGCCATAAATAAAATCAATAACATGTTTAATGAAATTAAAACATGTTTGGTTTATCGAGAGGAAAGGAAAAATATTGCCAAATAATTGGGTTGAAACTGTTTAAAACTGTCAATTCACTCACAAATGGCACAAGTCTCCCTGCTCAAATGTACAAACAAAATTTAGAAATTCTAAGATAAACTTGTCTAATCTACAAAAAAGTGACGACGTCAACCACCGCGCAAAATAATAATGCGCATACATTTTTTGTATATCGTCTGAGTGCTGACGTATGATTCTCTACTCTTTTATTTTTCTTCGAACAAGCAATGCCGAAAAAACCATCTGATTCGCTTGAAGTATTGATAACGTCATCATCACGTGTGAATTAACATTCACCGCTTTTAGTATATTAAAAAGCCTTCAGACAGACATTCGACAGCATGAAATCGTGTCAACCACTTGGTATGAGTGTTCAGCAATGCTTTTCTGTATGTATTTGCGAGTGTGTTTGTCATGGTTAAGCAAAGTTCCCATAAATATCTATTGATTTCTTGTTTTGGTATTTTTTTTGCGTTCTATGCACTTGGGGAATCACTTTGTTAATTCGTTGTCCGATTCTTTTTCAATAGGGTAGCAACAGTTGGTTTGGGTTTTCGACTTTTCAAACCCAGTTTGCAAGCTTATAATTAATAGTTGCTACCTCAGCTTTTCCCTCTTCGAATATCCACACTCCTCCTATATTTTTTTTAATCATTCAATTGCTGTTTTACTCTAGAACGTTATTTATCTTCATTATAGGTGACACACTTGAATATGTGTTCTAATGCATTTATGACGCAAGTGGTGTGCAACTTGTATCTCTTTTCAAACTGAATTTCCAAATATGTAACAAATTTGAAGCCTATCTTGTCTCTATAAGTACTGGTTTTCTGCATGTAAATGGAAACGTGCTGATTTAACGCATTTGCGTAAATTTGACAAATGACAGACACAGTTTTTTGAAGGGTCTTGTCATGTTAATCCTTCTATAACCAGCCTGATGTATGGAAATTTCAATAAAATTCTTTTATTTCGAATTTGTAAATCATTGAAATAGAACTAATGAATGTATGAGTGCCTATTGAATTCCTCAAAACTATTTCGAGTGATAAGAATTCATCTATTTGAATTGAATTCTTCTTCCTAGCCACCTGAACACCTCAATTGAAAATTTGTATCTTTTGTACACAGCGTAGAATAAATTTATTATTTATTATTTCCATTTAATCGTCGTCGTTCAGTGAAAGGGTACTAAGTCCAATTTAGTGCGAAAACAAGATAAGTATGCCACCTTGATGCTAAATAAGATATCTACATTGTGGTTTACCCGCCATATCATACGTATTATCAATAGACAATGAAAACTACGTTGCTACAACTATCTTACAATTCTATTCATTGAAAAGTGACTAAGACCACAATACGCCACTTCTATTGCGCGAAAAATGGTCAGACCCCGACGATTCGATTGAAGACAGTCAAAACTATAGTCTCTCGCAAGAATTGGCCGATCTTTACGATTTTAGGCATTCAACACTACCATCTCTCATAAAAAAATTGTCTGGAAATTGGACGTGGGTGAGCGTAACTGAGTAATTCGAGATTATGGAACTTAGTAATTTTTGACTTAACGTAATATTGGAAAAAAAAGTGGTGCAATAACCGCGGGAATCGAGTGTGTAATAAATATTTATAAAATTTTAACACATTGTTGGTGGCTATAAGCAATTTTAATTACTACAACAACACAAAATGTATAGCCTTAAATTCGTTACGCAGTCACTTGTAAAACTTATATTAAATTGAATGCACGAATATACAGTATTGAACCTCATTAATTTTTTTACAGTTGAAATTATAAAACGATAATGCATAGAGCAAATACAGCCTTCAATTTGGCGATATCGCCTTTAGCACATCAAAACTTCGCAACATGGCTGCTGAAGGGCAACAATCAAAAGGTTAGTTAATATAAACAATGAACTGCGAATATTGGAAAATTACAATGTAAAATTCTATAAAAACTTAACTTCAAATTTGCAGTTTGTCAAGAACATTGTGGCCGCTTCGGCTGTGCGCAAGTACAACTCGGCTGCCGCAGAACCATTTGCGAATGGCACCAGCGCTTCTTACGTTGAAGAGATGTACAACTCTTGGTTGAGGGATCCCGCCTCTGTGCATACGGTAAGTGGTTATTTTGACTTTTAAGATCGGTAGTGATTGATCTGTATCACCTCCTTCTTTTAGTCATGGGATGCCTATTTCCGAACTAACAGCTATGCCGGCCCACCAGATCTAGCGCCCATGCAGAGAAATAGTCTGCCCATGACAGCTTTTGGTGGCGCTGCTGGTGGTGCGTTGGCCAGTGCTGTCGATTCGAAAACCATCGACGATCATTTGGCTGTACAGGCCATTATTAGAAGTTATCAGGTATGATGACCACTTCATAGATGCTTCAGTTGCATCAACTATGTTTTGTTTATTTGTTTTTATTTGTTATAAGATAATTTTTTTAAATTACGAATTTTTTGTTAGTGTTTTTATGGGTTTCATTCGCAAACTTTTAAAAATATGTATACACTATATATTCCCCTCAAAATATCATCAGAGAGTGTTTATGTCCTTATTTTGCAAAAAATCAAATCCCAATTTTCAAGCACCGTCATTATTTCAATTTACCATTTTTATTGTTTGAAATATGTTGAGAATGCACTTTGGTGAATTTAAAAACCCAAAAAAATTTCATTTTGTTTTTTGCACCACTTTTGTTTTCACATTTTTTATTTAGTTAGTCCTTAGATTAGTAAACAAAAAAGTGTTAAAATACCATTCAAAACAGAACTTAGGCATGCCTAGAAATTGCCCAACCAATTTGCATGCCCTTTGTAAATATTTTCATACACTTCCGAAATTTCATTTGTACTCACTACCCAGACCTTTGACAATTCAAAAAAGTTAAAATATTGCTCTGTACTTGTAGCGTTAGCACAGCCCAAGCTTTGTATGGGGAAATTTCTAATTTTTTTTTGCCCATTGGTTGTATTGGTCCAAAAAAGTGTGTCCCAATGTTTCATCCATAACAGAAAACCACCCATTTTTTGATTAAAGATAGTAAAGTCGGTAGGGGAAGGGGGGGGGGGGTATTTGTCTAGTACAAAAAGTACCGACCATACCAAAGCTGCGTCTGCGATACTTATTTCGAAGCAGAAAATAAATTCCAAAAATTTTTCAGACTTGTATTTGCATATCAGCTTACATGCTATTTTTTTATGAATTGTTACGGTCCATCCACATTAGGCTGATAACACAGTTCAACTAAATTGAAAAAAAAAGCTCAAGAAATTTGGTTGTTGATCTTATAATTAAGCCACGCTGGCGTCCTCAGTTTATCTTTTTAACGTGTTTTTTTTAAATTAATTATTTCATATAGAAATGTATATGTTATAGATGGTTTTTTGATGCAAAAAGTTGCTCCTGACAAACCTAATAGTGATTGCAAAAACAATTTTGGCAAAAGCTCTTTCCAAGTATTTTTTATGTGTTTTTCATAGAGCCCGACCGATTAATCGGCTTCGGCATCGGCTTCGGTCGTTATCGGCCAAAAATGCGCATTCGGCTTCGGCTTCGGTTTTTCCGAAAAATGGCCGAAGTTTTGGCCGAAGCTTTTCAATTTTTTTCCTTTTTTTTGCGACACCGAAAACCAAAACTAATTTTTTACGATACGATTTTCTAGCCCACATCATATCTAAACGGTCTTACTGATTTTCTTGAGACTTGAATGTAAAATTGTGTAATTGATGGAATTTCCAATGGGACATAAGAGGCCCACAAAACAAAAAATATGATTAAAATTTAAATTAGTAATCATCGAATATTGAGTGAATCTCGCCTCAAATTGCGTGGCACGGGGTTACAGCTGCCACAAAGTACATCCTTGGACATTTTCTGGGTGGATTACTGAATTTTAAATATAGATTTAGAAGCTTTCTACTTGCCCTGATGTCTATGTTAAAAGCAGTCCTGGTAAACTGTATGAAATTTCCAATATATTGGTAGGAGGCTCACGGAAGGATTCTACCTTTTATTTATTTATTAATTTATTTAAGCCAATGATTAAATTTAGCATCTACAGGCTAGATTTACAAAAAAAAGTACTTATATATTAAAATTTTAAAATATATGTACATAAAACTAATGGTAATTATTATTTACACTAATGGTAATTATTATTTACACGCTCTTTAAACATGAGTTTTGGCAAAGAAAAATCTATTTCAATACTAAAAGCTACTTCATCAAATTCAATAAGCGACCTCATAACACTTAATAGCAAAAATCTTATTATGACGAGTAGTTCTGATTGGAACAAAAAAATTGATTAGACTTAGCAACATTGAGTAATCGATATTGCCACAAATGATATCGTAGACAAACATCAAAGAATTGATAATGCGTCTACTCTCTAACGATTTCAGATTAATGAGTACAACGCGACTTATAAGAAGGAATCGGTTCTTGAAAATTTAATGAAAAAAGTGCAAATTTTAAAAATTTCTTCTATTCATACAAGGCGATTTGTATGAATAGCATAAAACGGATTCCAGATAATTGCAGCGTATTCCAGCCTTGATCGTACAAATGCAGTGAAAAGAAGCTTATACGTGTAAGGGTCCCGAAATTCGGAACTATTACGACGTACAAATGGTAACATTGCATATGCTTTCGGTATTATGTAATTCAGATGATTAACAAATGTTAACTTAGAGTCAAGCAAAACACCCAGATCCAACATTTCATTTAAAAACTTTAAACGAGAAGTCCCAATAAAAAACGACGATATAATATTGCTGATTAATTTAGAGAAAGTGACGTGAAAACACTTTTTAACATTTAGAGCTAAACAATTTGTAAGGCACCACGCATTTAACCTATTTAAATCATCTTGTATTAAAAAAGCATCGGTTACGCAGTTAGCTTTTAAAAATATTTTGAGATCATCCGCATATAAACGATAATTACATTTATGAAAGCATGAACCAATATCATTAATAAAAAGAAGGAAAAATAGCGGCCCAAGAATACTTCCTTGGGGAACACCCGAAGAGGCAACAAAAGATTTAGATTTAGTACCCTCCACAAGAACATGGCAAAGCCTATCGCGCAAGTATGATTCTATCCATTTCAAAAATGCAGAGTGAAATCCTAGTTTTTTCAATTTTAACACCAGAATTTTATGCGACACTTTATCAAAAGCTTTTGAAAAGTCAGTGTAAACAGTGTCAACTTGGCACCGCTCTTCAAAGGCTGAAAAGCCATACGATGTGAAAGCCATCAAATTTGTAACAGTCGATCGCCCAGCAACAAATCCATGCTGCTGGAGAGAAATAATTCTAGCAAGAGGAAAAACCAGACTTTCCTTCACAATAACTTCAATCAGTTTCGATATAGTTGAAAGTTTTGAAATGGGGCGATAATTCGAAATAACATTTTTACTACCACTTTTGAATACAGGGGTAATGTGCGCAATCTTCCATCTATCTATAAAGACACCAGCAGAAAAAGACAGATTAAAAACATGGCACAATGGATTACAAATTGAAGAAGTACAATTTTTTAAAAACAAAGGAGAGAAACCTTTTAGAAATGTAGCCCAAATTGCTGCACCAACATATATGAAAAGTAGTTCTTGTGCTGACATTTAAAGTTCAAAGCTTCACAGGTGGTTTTTACCATCAACTAGAACATCCTTTGCCCATCACCTGACGGATTTGGGTCCTTAAAAAACAGCTACTTAGATGGATTTATTCTCTGAAGAATTCTCTACCATTTTTTCTAAATTCCCATTATTTTAAGCTTTACTCTAAATTTTTAAAAGTGATTTTAAAAAAATCCAATTGTTCTTACATGGGATATATGGAATAATTTGAGGCTCCTGTTAGTTTTGACCTAGGAGGCCCAAATTTGTTTGTGAATTCTTTTGGTTACTTTTATTATTTGTTTAAATAAATTTTTAGTTCCTTAAAAAACTAAATGTGTATTTATATACTCGAATTTGAATGAAAATACACGAAAAAAACAAGATTTAAAGGGTTTTTATTTAAGTATCGGCTTCGGCTTCGGCTTCGGTATAGGCCTTCGGCGTCGGCCGAAGTAATATGCTGCCAATTGACCTTCGGCATCGGTCGGGCTCTAGTGTTTCAAATTGACTAAAAATTTATATTTTACAAAAAGTTTGTTAGGAGCAAAGCTGGGCATTAACTAGTTAATTCGTTAATAGTTAATTAACGAAGTTAAATTTTTGGTTAACTTTTAACGTTTCAGTTAATTTCGAAAACCATTAACTTTTTCATTTAGTTAAGTTAAATTTCTTCGATTAACTAGCATTAGTTAACTTTGAAACGAAAAAAATTAAGAATTCATACTATTTTTAATAATCTACCTAGCCACACTGTTGAAAAATTGTAAACACAGAACTCTTTCGTGTTGTTGACAATAATGTAAAGTTCCAAGTCGAGACGGCGTGCTTAGCCCGCCGTCAAATGTATCGGCTTGGCTTGGTCGGCGGCGAAATATTGAGTCGATTGTGTCGACTCAACCGATATTGACATCGATTTGTTCGCACGCCGATTGAAGCCGATTATGGTTGGCGCGAAACTGTTTAGCCGCCGCTGACATTTTCCAATCATCTTGGAACTCTGGGTGCGTAGTGACAATCAAAAAAAGCGCGTCGGCAAATTCGTTTTGTAAAATTTTTACAAAGTTTTCATTTTTTAAGTTAAATTTGCATATAGAGGGCTGAAATCGATCGTAAAAAGGGTCTGTTAGTGCAGGCATTACATTGTATATAGTTAAAATATTTTTTTATTCGTTTTTTGGAAAAAAAAATTTTTTCTATAGAGAATTTAACTATTTAATTTAACTTTTAACGAAGTTAACTTTTCAACGCAATTAACTTTTTAATTTAACGAAGTTAAATTTTTGATTAACTATTTCCGGATTAACGAAGTTAAATTCTCGATTAACTATGCCCAGCTTTGGTTAGGAGCAACTTTTTGCATTAAATAAAAATCTATCACATATGGACATTTCCATTACAGTGGCTCAAAGTAATAATGGAACAAAAGTTGCAAATACCACTAAAATTAAAAAAAAATAACTAAGATGTTGTTGTAGCAAAAACTATTTTTTTTATTTAAAAGGCTCCAGGTCTATAGAATATAAAACAAGCAAAAAATTAAAGAAATCCATTAACTACATTTAAAAAAAAAAGTTTTTGTAACCTAACATCAAAATTGAACATCAAAGTAATAATGGAACAGAACACATTTCATATGAAAATATTATAGATAAATGAAAGTTATAATTAAATTAATATTTTGTGGGCAGCCCTTTTTGTTGAATAACTGCCTGCAGTCGTCGAGGCATTGATTCCACCAGTTTTTTGCAATAAGATGGCTCCATATTGTTCCACTCCTCAATTAGGGCGGATTTGAGCTGATCACGAGTCGAAATGGTGTGATTTTTTAATTTTTCTTCGAGGTAACTCCATGCGTGCTCAATGACGTTTACGTCCAGAGACTGTGGAGGCGTTTCCAAAACGTGTGGACAATTATAAAGGAGCCAACTTCGCACTTTATACGCCTTGTGCTTAGGGTCGTTGTCCTGGTAAAATGCGAATGTATTCTCAATTCCTAGTTTGCGCACACTTTCCTTCAGGTTTGACTTCAATATGCTAATGTACACTAACTGGTCCATAATACCTTCGATTATGCGAAGGTTTCCAGGACCTGCAGCCGACATAGCACCCCAAACCATTACGGAGCTCATACCGTGTTTTACTGATGCAAAATTTCAATGGGACAATATTAAAATGTTATGGATTGATGTCTCTTAAAAATGCTTTTGATTTTACCCAAAAATGATTTATACTTTTTTATAACCCTTATATTAACTTGCTTTGGGTGGACTATATATATATATATATATATATAGTTAATATAATAAGTTAATATGATATATATAACCTCAAATCTGCGGCGAGCTTTTTCATACACTTCCACATGAGCTAGAGAGCTGAAATTGGAACACTGATAGAACTCCGGTGACAATGCATTCTATTAAATTTTGGGGTCCATCAGAGGCGTAGGGGCCGTGGGCGGACTCAAACCACTTTTTTTAAACATGGAATAACTTCCAATTCCTTCAAGCTGCAAAGATGAAATTGTAGGTGGGTTCTTATTGACAAAATTAAAATTGTATACCCTTTGGAAAGGGGGGTGAAATGATATTAGGAACAAAGTAGCCAAAAACCCTTAATTTTAAATCGAAATTGCGGAAATTAATTTAAAGGAAATTTATTTTCTGCTTTTTAGTCGGCTTGTTTTTTACTCTTTTTTTATTTAAAATTGTACTTTAATTATTGTCGCACGGGACATTTATTTCCATCAGGATGTTTCTGTTGATTATTTTGCTCTTTTTACGAAATCTATATATGGTGAGTGTCACATTATTTGATGCAGCCTTAATTTGTATATATCTTTAGTTCCTGTCAATTAAATTTTTGAGAATTTTTTGAAAAAATGGGCTTTTTGCGAATTTGTACGAAAAATCATGAAATTTTGCCATTATTAGCCAAAAACTCAATTTTTTAAAAACTTCTCTAAATTCAGGGTTTTAGAGAGCAAAAGTCGATGCATAACGTCTTTCTTAAAGAAATTTTATTAAAACCAAACGTGCAATAGAAAAATTGTGCGACTTAGCATTCGAATATCTCGAAATTGGTTATGACTAAATTTAAGAATTTTTTACAATAGTTAAATTTGAATGTTTTCCTATGAAAATATGATAAAACCAAGTGTTAGAAATGCAAATATGCATTTGTATATAAAAAAATGATTTAAAAACAAAAATTTGCGAAAAAAAACGAGCTGGAGAAAACTGACAACGCCATCGTTTTCAGAGTGGCTTAATTATATAAGATCAACAATCAAATCTCTAGAGCTTTTTTGGCTGTTGAACAGCAAAATGAATTCGTATGAAAAAACATGATTTTTTTAGTTGCTCCTAAAGTCCTACAACTACGCAACTGGATGCGAAAATCAATGTATAAAATTTTAACCTTATCCGAGTATGAGAAATTGACGTCAATGGACATCAAAGCTATTACAGCTATTTTTGTACTGAACTCCCATCCTGATGTTACCATCTTTATTACTATTTATAAAATTAAATCGTAAATTTAGTAAGTGCAAAAACTAGCCACCCAATTTCAATAATTTTTTTAAAACATCAAATTTTTTTTTTGAAAGGTAAATTTTTTATTTTTGGCATTTAGTTTTTTTGAATATTTAATGCTGTGTTTGCAGATTTCAGGCCGTTTCCATTAAGGCAAATTTGTCTTACATTTCTTATTGCATTTTGCTTACCACTCTCTTCTGCGTATTTTTGACATGGAGTTTTTGTGCTCTCTCTCTGTCTGTCTTTATTCACAATGACCAGATTGTGGGGAATCGCCCATTTTGCGGGGAACTTCGAGCTATGTGTGGAGGAGGGGAATTTTTTTAGTTTGCTTCTCTGTTATAAATTTCAGTATTTTTTTACGTGGTCAACGCCACAGGTGAATGCTATAGCTATAGCTATAGGCTTAAATAAAAAAATGAGGAGGTTTCCAGTTTTCCAATTGGGATAAAAGTTTGGGAGAATAATTTTGGACCAAATACATTGTGTTAGGGGGACATTTAGGATGACAATACGAAATTGATACATTTTTATCCTGGGCTAGTCTATTGGAGCATAATTGTAGGAGCTAATGCATACTATTTTTTTTTATACTTATTATTCAATTTATAACTTTTTGTCTGATTTTATATATATGTACATATGTAATTGTGATCACTCTGTAGGTTATTTATGTAAGGGTTTATTTGTTTTTGAATATTGGTGATTTGTATAGCATATTTCTTGGCAAAGCCCAAAAATGTGTACTACGCGTAGTACAGCTGAATAATGTTTTTTTAACTAACTTTAAGTCTACATATTGTTTTGTGTAATTAACAATTGGCATTCCATACGAGCAAAATTTTCGAACAAATTATCGAGTTTTTAAAAGTTTAAAGTAGTTAAATTAGCAATTAGCTGTTAAGTATATTAGTAAGTTAAAAATGCACTTTTCCTTTGTACTATTTATTTCTTACTTAAATTAAAATCAATTCAATTCAAAACTCAAACCACATTCAATCTAACGATATGAAATCAAATAGTCACGCGGTCATTTGGCAGCGGAACTGGATCCAATCGGAATTTTATCAAGCCCAGGTACTGCCGGCAAGGATGGCCAAATACGTCGCGCTAATGAAGATGTGCTTAGGCAGCATTCTGGGTTTTTTTTCGGTAATTTAAAAATTGCTTTTATTACAAAAAATATATATAATGACCAAAATCCCTCAAAAAAAAAAATAAACCAAACCACATACAACTGAAATTCGGAGTCAAGCAAATTGTTGTAAACATTTCTTTCAAATTCTCTTTTTTAAAGTTGTACCATTTTGAATACCTTAACAGAAGGTATATATACCATCATTCTCTCTTTTGCTACACTATTTTTATACAGATTCGATCGCTTTTTAATAACTGTTTTTCGTTGTACGCAGTAAGAGACAAAAACAAAAACTTTAGCATAGTTTTAGGTGTTCAGCCTTGTATGCACCACAATGTGTATTGTTCTTGTATATAAACGTGAACTTCGTCTTCATATTCTACGTCTTGGAGACAAGTTGTTGCATTTTGATATATTTTGTTTTAACATTTCTTTTGTTAAATTGATTTTTTACTCTTTATGTTATCACGCTCGTCCATTTCAACCTCCTCTACTTCTCCTCATTTAACAAACATACATATCCATTTGCAGCTTTATTTCGTTCTCATTTTAAAGTAGCCATTTAGTTTAGCATTCATTTCTAAACTATTTTTACATTTATTTTTAAAAGGTGTAATTTTCTTTTTCTTTATTTTTTATATATATATAACTTCTTAACCATCCTACCATGTTGTTTGCAATCAACCTAAAAAAAAAAACAAAATTCAAAAATTTTCTATATGTATGTTGTTTGACATCACTGACCTAGATTCGAGGACATAACATTGCTCACCTCGATCCTCTTGAAATTAATACCGCCGAATTGCCTGAAAACTCCACGACGAAAGCCATTTACGCTAATTTCAGTTTTGGTAAGTAAGTTAATACTCTTGTGGTAGTTTGTGTCCCCCAACATTTTATTTTCCGGCCTAGCTGAATATAGTACTTAGCCTATTTTCCAAATTTTCTATATAGTCTAGTCCTAGTCCGTGTCCACTGCAAGTGAATGTATGTAAATATATAATAATTGTTTCCCACAAAATAAATTTAATTGTATTATATTTTTGATCATTTGTTCCGTACTTAATTTCGAACTAGAATGGGGCTCCAAGTGTTAATCGTAAACATGATATCAAATAACACATTTAAGTGTACCACAACACTTCGTCCATACTAAACACATACACTATATACAATCTAATAAGAAAATACAATAATTTTGGGCCACAATTTTTTGGAAAATTATAAACATTTACATACTTATATTATTGGGTTCTCTCCATCCGCGCGATTGAACTTAAATCCCAGCAAACAAAGCATAATTGTTAGTACGTCAAAACGTTTCTCAGATGTACTCTGGTGCGGTCACAATTGAAAATTTATGTATGGGAAACAGTTTTCAATCTAAAACAAAGAATTAAGAACCGAAAATCTTCTGTGCCAAATTATTATTAAAATTTTTCCGAAAAATACTTTTAATTCACACGCAATATTTGTTTGCTGGGATATTTTCCTCTACCTCCCTACGAATTTAACTTGAATTTGAACGAATAACCAAATACTAAAATATAACTAAAGTGGAATTACCAAGGCCTGGCCAAAACCTTATCGTGCCAACTAAAAATCTAATCAAGTACTTCAAATTATGCTCATTATAACAAAATGTATACAAATCAAATCATTTCCCGCCTGAAAAGTAAATGTTGTTATAAAGCATGTTATAACAGATTTGTTCTCCGAATTTCAAAAGAAAAAAAATTATTCGAGTACATCGAATTTTCACCGCAATGTTTTTCCCTACAAATGTGACTAATGTTTGTATTCACTTTTAATATTTTTAATAATTTTTTTTAATTCAAACGAAATTAAAAAAATAGGTGAAAATGACATGGATCGCCAATTCAAGTTGCCCAGCACCACATTCATTGGTGGAAACGAAACTTCGCTTTCACTGAAGTGAGTTTTTAAAATTCAAATTTGAAGAAACTTTCTTATTTAAATGACGTTTTTATGTATTTTAAGGGAAATCCTGAACCGTTTGGAAAATGTTTATTGCAATAAGATCGGCGTTGAGTTTATGTTCATCAACTCGTTGGAACAGTGCAATTGGATTAGGAAGCGCTTCGAGACGCCTGGCGTGTTGAGTTTCACACCCGAACAGAAGCGCTTGATTTTGGCTCGCTTGACCCGTGCCACCGGGTTAGTGCATAGTTGAAAATTTCCAAAATAGTTATAACAATCAATGGTTTCTTTTGCTTGTTAGTTTTGAAGCTTTCTTGGCCAAGAAATACTCATCGGAGAAACGTTTCGGCCTGGAGGGCTGTGAAATGATGATCCCCTGCTTGAAGGAACTCATCGATGTCTCTACTGAGTTGGGCGTTGAGTCTGTAATTATGGGCATGCCACATCGTGGTCGCTTAAATACATTGGCTAATGTGTGTCGCAAGCCACTGCATCACATCTTCACACAGTTCGCAGGCTTGGAGGCTGCTGATGATGTAACATTTTGAAAATTTATGATTTTATCTTGAAGAATTCTAGAAGCCCGTCTTCTCTCTCCCAGGGCTCTGGTGACGTCAAATACCATTTGGGCACATACATTGAACGTTTGAACCGCGTCACAAACAAGAACATTCGTCTGGCTGTGGTCGCCAATGCTTCGCATTTGGAAGCTGTCGATCCCATTGTGCAGGGAAAGACACGCGCCGAACAATTCTACCGCGGCGATCAGGAGGGAAAGAAGGTCATGTCCATTTTGATGCACGGCGATGCCGCCTACTGCGGCCAAGGTGTTGTCTACGAAACAATGCACTTGTCCGATCTGCCGGCATACACTACGCACGGCACCATTCACGTTGTGGCCAACAATCAAGTTGGTTTCACCACCGATCCTCGATTCTCGCGCTCATCACCCTACTGTACGGATGTGGCGCGTGTTGTGAACGCTCCCATCTTCCATGTGAACGCCGACGATCCCGAAGCTGTTATTCATGTGTCGAGAGTTGCGGCCGAGTGGCGTTCTACTTTCCACAAGGATGTCGTCATTGATCTGGTCGGCTATCGTCGCAACGGTCACAACGAAATTGATGAGCCGATGTTCACTCAGCCCCTCATGTACCAGAAGATCAGGAATCTCAAGAATTGCTTGGATTTGTATGCGGACAAGCTGATTGCCGAGGGCACCTGCACCGCTGATGAAGTCAAATCTGTCGCTGATAAGTATGAGAAGATTTGCGAAGAGGCTCTCGAATTGGCCAAGAAGGAAACTCACATTAAGGTCTGGCCATACCTTGGTATTGTATTTTAATCCAACGATAATATCTATTTTTTCTCGCCATTCCAGTACAAGGATTGGCTTGATTCTCCATGGTCTGGCTTCTTCGAGGGCAAAGACCCCTTGAAAGTTTCACCCACCGGTGTGAAGGAAGAGACCTTGGTTCACATTGGCAATCGTTTCTCGGAGCCTCCACCAAATGCAGCCGAATTCGTGATCCACAAGTAATATGATTAAAAACATTATTATGAAATATTCATTAAACTACTTTCGTTTATTGCCTAATTCCAGAGGTCTGACGCGTATCTTGAACGCCCGCAAAGTCATGGTCAAGGATAAAGTGGCCGATTGGGCTCTGGGCGAGGCCTTGGCCTTCGGCACTCTTTTGAAGGAGGGCATTCATGTCCGCCTTTCGGGTCAGGATGTAGAGCGTGGCACTTTCTCTCATCGTCATCATGTGCTGCACCATCAATTGGTCGACAAGGCCACATACAATTCGCTGCAGCACCTGTATCCCGATCAGGCTCCATACTCCGTGTCGAACAGCTCACTCTCGGAATACGCTGTACTGGGTTTCGAGCACGGCTACTCCGTGACCAACCCCAATGCTCTTGTCATTTGGGAAGCGCAATTCGGTGATTTCAGCAACACCGCTCAGTGCATCATCGATCAGTTCATCTCCAGCGGTCAAGCCAAGTGGGTGCGTCAGTCCGGTTTAGTTATGCTGCTGCCCCATGGCATGGAAGGTATGGGCCCCGAGCACTCATCGTGCCGTCTCGAACGTTTCTTGCAAATGTCCTCAGACGATCCCGACTACTTCCCACCCGAGTCGGATGAGTTCGCGATTTGCCAATTACACGATATCAACTGGATTGTGGCCAACTGCACAACGCCCGCCAACTTTTTCCATATCATGCGTCGCCAGATCGCTATGCCCTTCCGCAAGCCTTTGATTTTGTTGACGCCCAAGTCGCTGTTGCGTCACCCCGAGGCCAAGAGCCCCTTCAGCGAGATGACCGAATGCAGCGAGTTCCAACGCATCATCCCCGACAAGGGCCCTGCGGGCGATAACCCCAGCGGTGTGAAGAGGGTGGTCTTCTGCACAGGCCGTGTCTACTACGATTTGACTAAGAGGCGTACCGAAAAGAAACTCGAAAATGATGTCGCTATCGTGCGTGTGGAACAGGTACCAAAAAACAATTTCAAAAATTACTCGTACAATAAAATAATTGCTGAATTTTCGCATTGTCACTCAGATTTCGCCCTTCCCCTTCGATTTGATAAAGGAGCAAGCGAACATCTACAAGGACGCTGACTTGGTTTGGGCTCAGGAGGAGCATAAAAACCAGGGCGCCTGGACCTATGTCCAGCCTCGCTTCTTGACAGCTTTGAATCACTGCAAGGATGTCAGGTAGGTGTCCTAATACTTTGTGCTCATGTCTTCATACAGATCGCCTTTTGCGTTTCAAAGTTTCAACGTTTTACTTTTTCTTCTTTTGATTTCTTTACCTTTTTTTCTTTTTTTATTATATTTGAGTTGAATCAAAATCTGTGATCGTTTCATGTCGAGAAATGGCTACTACAGAAGCTTTTATATATTTTTACGTATATTTATTTAATTGATTTATTAAGCCGTCTTTATATTAATTTCCTATACGTTTCTTCTATTCAACTATTTCGTATTTAGTTTTGTGTTGACGAATATTTTGCTTTAACCCCCAATCATTAAACAATTTTAAATAAAATTGTAAATGTGTAGTTCCGCACTTGCATTTCTTCTCTCTACTCCCTCACCTTTCTTAAGTATCTTTCATGCACATTTTTCAATATCTTTCAATTAAGGTAAACCGCATATTAATATGCTAAGCTATTTTTTATGCAAATAGGTTCAGTATTTCTATCCGTACCAATGACAACTCTTCACTATTTCATATTCATTAAAATCATAATAAGATAAAGTTAAAAAAAAATAGTAAAAGAATTATGTTCCTGTACATGCGAGTACAAAACTTTCTTAGACAATTTTCTGTAATTCAACCCACAATTTTTCGACAATTTTTCAAAATATTATCGATCATTTTTCAATAATTTGTCGATGATTTCCATTTCCACTTCATTCCCGAGTCACCTCAAAGTTATGTTCCGGTCCAATTCCACTTCGTTTCAGTTTCATTCCCATTTCGTCCCGGCCTCAATTTCAACCAAATAAAAAGAAAACCGCGTCGAAATCGGTTCAGTATTCCTCAAAATAATCCAAAATAATACAAATTTGATGGTAATTTTGCCCATTTCCAATACCGTCCAAACATAAGCAAAAATAAGAGGAATGCGGATGAGGTCGATAGCTCAATAACTTTGGCAGTTATCGTGCGAAATAACAGACAAACGAACAGACAGACTTAGCTAAATCGACTCAGTCCATACCGGACAGGCCTCATTACGAGCGTTAGAAAAGGTGTGACAAAAACAATATACCCTTGGACACTAGTGTGTAGGGTATAAAAAGCACAGAACAATATTTCGGAATATTCTGTAAAAAAGGGAAAAATGATTTGGAATGGGTATGTAATTTCAAAAATTAACTTTTAATTATAATTTTAAAATTGGACTAGAACATTGACTTTCGATAAGTCGTAGATATCATTGTATCTGAAATAAAAATCAAGGAGCGCCAAGAACCGGCTCTGGAACCGAAACAGGTTCCAGTTTCTAATTTCATAAATCAAAATATAAATTTTAATTACATTTTCTTGTCATAGAGTTTTTCTTCTTTTCGTCTTTTTAACTTTCACTTTATAATTTAAACTTTTCTGACTTTATGGAACCGGAACAGAAACTGTTAGTTTGGAAAGTCAGGGAACCGAAACCGATATTCGTTTCGGTTCCAGAAAAATTGCATCTCAGTTTATCTGAATTCAAGCTGAAAGTGAAATTTCTGGTCATGTCCTCGTATTGCTCATATTCATTTATGTGTGTATTAAGAGTGTTCTGCGATGAACGTGGTAGTCAACTCAATGGTATTTCAAATGGCAAATCAGCATTGCACTTGTTCCGTTTTCGTTCATAAGCCCTTTTAATTAAACTTCATTTTACTTTTTAGTTCAGTTTTTGTTTCCTTTCAATATTTAACCTAAAATTTTTCATATTCATTCCGCACGGCTTTTTATATTTACGTTTCTTAAATGTTTATCTTTTGATATAGTTTTATTTGAAAATTACGTTTAATTTCTTACAAGACTTTCTCTAGTACTAATACCCGTTTTTTTTTTGTTTAAATACTAAAATTTGTTTTTGTTTTTTTTTTTAAATTTTTACAAAACCCTGTATTTTGTGTATATACATATCAATATGAAAATGAATCTTAATCAAATTACAATTACAATTAACAAACATAATGAGAAATTAATCAAGCAAACCACAAAAACGAAGCCAAAAAAAAAACAATCCTCTGTTATGTTATTGTTGCAGCCCAAGTGATGAACATGTCTCCTCCTCTACTACCACTACTACCACCGACACCACTCATGATCTTGGTTCTGGCTCCAATTCCGAATCGAAGCCCTGGTTGAGTCGCGTGTTCGCCTCAAACAAGGCCTCGACCAATTCAAACGAGCAGGAGCCCGAATTCAATGCCGCCAAACATTTCGATCTTAAGAATGTGCGCCAAGATTTTAACAGACCCGCCGGCATTGCTGGTGCATCTGGCACGCGCATATCCAAAACTGGACGCAAAATTAGGTGAGGCGCCGCAGTGCGCGTAGCAATGGGAAATCCCATCTCAAATTTTGCAGCGCTTTCAAATTGTGTATACCATATTAGAATAATTGAATTGTTGGGGCATTTATTTATTTTTCTTCTTTTTTTTTTTAAATCTCTAAACATTTCATTTTGTAAGTCGATTGCATTTCTATTTTTTTTGTTTTAAGTTGAATTAAAAACCTGGGACATCTCAAAAACGAGTTTTTCATATGAGGCGCTCATTGGTGGATTATGTCCATAAAATAAAATTCTGAGAATTAAAGTTTGCTGGAAACTAGAGAGTGAACTATGAAGCCGAAATACCCCCACACAATAGATCCATTCCATTTAGAAGTACCAGGAACATACAAAATTGGTCTCAATTTTGACCCGGTGGTTGTTGAACCTCGGGCCACGTCCAAAATCAGATTCTAAGAATTTTCAAAGCAAATCCGAAACAAAAAAGTGTAGTCTTACGTTTTAACCCATTTATATGTGGTTATGGAAGTCATTGGACATTTTCTCCTTCTCTTGCTCAAATTTTTAGCTTAGGATTTCAATGTTTTGGCACGGAATAAGTGTCTGTCTAGAGGGTTGGGATTCGCACTAAACTCAGTTTAAGAAAAACATGGACTTAATCCACTATGGAACTGGGCGCCTCATATATACTTGTAAATAGATTTATTTAACAGTTGAATCGTTTTTCAAAATTTTGATTTTTGCACCTTTGGTTGCTTTCTAATTGGTTTAAAGTTTTTGGAATCTATTTAACACTGCACTTAGCTATTGGCACAAATCACATTGTTGTTGGCGGTGTTTTCCAAAAGAGTGGCCTTTCCATTAAAATGTGTTACCCCATTTGTCCTTCGTCGCTGTAAATCATCCGTTGATTGCTTATCCGTGCACGTTTTGTAGTTTTGTCATTAAATGTGCCAATTTATTGTATTTTTTAATTTCGTTGCTTAGCTCGATCCTCCCACACTTAATAACTTGTACTAGTTTGTCGGCCGTCGCAATTGCTTTAAACATTTAAAGATTGTGGCCGCGCATTACATATATAGAAAGCAACATTTATAATTTGACATTTTGATTGCCATTTGTTAATTGCATGGGCTTCATTCATTATCCTAGCCATATTTCCACCAAAAACATTTGTTTTGCTTTCGTTGCATTTCATCATTAATTTTAATTAAAGTATATAAATACATACACATAAAATTAGTTTCAATTACCTCGATTGACATTTTTTGTAAAAATCGCGTGCCAACTGAAATTTTGCAGTATGTTAGTTTTTAATAAAAATGTATTCGTTTTCATTTCGAAAATTAGATGTTTCAATTATATCAATTGCTGGACAAGTGTCAAATTTTGCTAATTTCGAATTTCAATATCTTGGTTTTGAAGCGTGAAGAAGGGCTTTTTCACTCAGATTTGGACACGAATTTGCATTTCTCACCTAGCTTTTCTCGAAAGTTATCTTCGATAAAATTCATTTGATAGATTAAGCACAAAATATGAATACTGAATTCAAGTTAAAATCACACAAATTCGAGGTATTACTAATTAAGAGAATATAAAATTCGGCTCTGGAAATTTCACTCTAAATTGAATATACTTGACTGAGGTTTATGCTTGCTGATCTGCTTCACTTCAGTAAATGTTCATCTATCACTTTTCAAAAGATTGCATACTCCCATCTATATTCTATATAAGTAATAAATAAATTTAACTTTTATTCAAGTACTAATGCCATTTGACTATGCATCCACATATTGTACTAACAAAAACTAAACTTAAACCTGTAGTTGCCAATGTGAATGTTGCTGCCTCTCATTGAAAGCTTGTTGTCACATATGAAAGAAAAATTGTTTTGTTTTCGCCTTTTGTTTTTTCACCAAATGTCCCATCGATATCGATTTCTAGCATTATTCAAAGTCCTTACTAATAATAACTGATCTGAACTTGATTAATCGATTTTTTCTTTCTCTTCTTTCATTCTTAAAATTCTGAATTCCTCTACCACCACACCCCATCCCATTTTGAATACATAATTCCCGGTGGGCTCTTCCCATGATTTCTTCACACAAATTAGGTATGCTGGACGCGCTTGCGGTGCCTCCACTGCTACTGGCTCCAAGGCACAACACACACGCGAGCTGAATGCTCTTTTGGAAGATGCGATTTCTGTTTAAGCACTTACGGCACAACAACAATTACACCAGCAATTTCAGCGACAACTACAACACTTAACCATGGAACAACAACAGACACCAACTATAAGGACGATATTTTATTATTACAATTAACTAGGTACTATTTTTGATGTTCACCCCACTTAAGCTAAGGTTGACGATGAAATTTGAAAACAAAATACTACTACAACAAAAAACCTATATCTATTCTATCTGATAAAAAAAGAAGCTAAATGTTAGTTTAGATAAATCACAACAAACAGAGCAGTTTAGCAAGAAAAGTGAAAAACAAATTTAACAATAGAAAAAAAAGAAAATTACATCTTTTTCAAACTAAACTAAACAACAATAACAACTTTTAAGACAGACACCGCAAAATGTTATGAATAAAACAGTTTTAATTTTATTTTTATGATTATATTATTTATTAAATAAATTATTGATTATTCTCTATCTCAAAACAAAACTGAAAAAGATAAACTTGGAGATATTTTTAGTTTACATCTCTTTTTGTTTAAAAAAGTCATTCATTTTAGTTTTTAAATAAGTACATTACATTCAAAACACATTGCTTTAAAAAGAAAATATGAATACTTATTGCTATACGCAAGCAAATTCAGAGAGTTTTAAATATACTTTGTATGAAAGAAAGCAAGACGCAAAGAGTCAACATAATCAGGGATTAAGCAACATGTATGTATTGTTTTGCTGTATTTTTTATTATTATTATTTTTTTTTTAATTTTGATATTTGATGGCCAATTTTAAAATGGAAAACGCGGAATATTAAACCAAACAAATTGCATGCAGCTTTTGATTTCACTACAAACAAGCTTTTGATTTCACTAACAACAAAAAAATCGAAAGCTTTGCAATGGACCAGCCATCTCTGATAGTACTTTAGAGGCTTCTTCACAACATGTGTTATGTGTTTAGTGGTAGCCGAACTACATCCTTTCCGCTTCACCGTATAAAATGTTTTATTAAATAAAGAAAAGGTTAGTCAAATCGAAAATTTTGATTGCAATTGAGTTTATTTTATTTGAGTATTATTTAAATTTATTGTGTGCCTCTCCATAAATGCTTTACACTTTCTTTTGAGTTTATTTTCTAATGTTTAAGTAAAAAAAGTATATATTATAAACAGCTTAAAAGCTTGTAGAATTCATGTAAAATTTGACAATGGAAAAATAATAAAAAATATCTACTTAAAATTTTGTATATTCGCTTAGCAACAGTATATAAGTACAGTATGGAAAAGCGTTGATCGAAATCACTATGATTTTAAGTGTTGACTATTCACTAACACAACTAAATAGGCGCTTGATATATATATATGAAAAGTTTAACTCCGATTTCCCACATTTTTAAACAATTGTGTATTTAAATTCACAAAAGAAGTAATCTCGGTGCTAGGTTCTTTTTTATAAAATCAAAGGAAGGTGCACAGCATTGAACTTCTTTGAATTTTAAAAAAATAACAATGAATATTGGGTAGGAAATATCGCCCAATGAAAAATAAAAAAATGAAAATCGCCAAAAAATTCAAAGGAAAAATCTGCCAAAAAAGAAATTGGAAAAATCACCCAAAAATTTGGAAAAAAAGTTTTGGGCGGTTTTTCCAAATTTTTGGTCGAAATTTCCTTTTTAGTTTTCATTATGAAAAATCGCTCGCCAGTAAAAATTGTATTTAATTTCGAAAAAAAAATAATCATGTCGATTTCTTAATGCTTAATAATAATGCCACATACTAAAAATGTTGAAAATGAGAAAGAAATTCTCAACTTGATATCTTTTATACGGAAATGGATTTTTTGAAAAAATAAGGAAACAATTTTTCAATTAGTTACTTTTATTGAGATTTTCACAAGCCACGTTAGTCTTCGATGTAGCTCAGGAATCCAAAAATATCAAAAGCTCGATTTCCATAGAAAAGAACGGGACATAGTTCGTTTGTGCATTAAGGCATCGACGTGTACTTTTTGTATGTCAAATTCTTTTCGAATTTCCTATGCAAATTTTACTTTGTATTGATTTTAAAGAACTTCGTGGAACTTAGTGGATCATGACTGATGAAAAAAAAAGGTTTATTCAACTTCATTCTGCTAATTATGATATAACGATGGTTGACACCTCATAACTAACATTTTTTGACGTAGATAACTCAAAGAAAAAAATTCTGTTACAACTTATGACCATCGATATGCAATCTTAGCATCAATGGTTGAGCGCAGTTAAGCAAAATATTGTTTTTTTTTTCAGAAAGCAAAGCTTGTTTTGTGTTTTTCACTATTTGTGCGCTCAATTATCGATATAACGACTTAATGGCGTGATAACTGATATTAAATGTTCACCCAAACCTAAAAAAAAAACTTTACCGTGTGGTTTTGCTTGAGGAGAGAGAGACGCAACTAGCGATTGTACAATAAATTGTTTCAATACAACAACAAAAGTAAAATTCACTTACCATCTAAAAGCACCCACTCAGTCTCTCAACCAATCTCTGCTTTTGGAAATGGATGAAGACTATTTGTTGTCAGTTGAGCGCTGTTATTTTACTATTCTACCTTTTCAAAACAAGAAAAAATTACAAAAAAAAAAGCAAACTTTTTAAAATGGAAAATTTTGAAAATTTATGCTCTGAAGTTGCAATTTATTAACAAAAAATCTTAACTAACATCACGAAATTTATGGAGGTATGAAGGTATAACGAAAATGGTCTTTGATGTATGTAAAATATATTTGCACCAATATTTGCTATTGTAAGTGTGAGTGGTAAACAATAAAAAGGTACCCTCATTTATGAAAATTTACTATATTTGCACCCAAAAATAAAAACAAAAAATGATTGAAATAAAAAAAGTTAGAAAGCGAAAGTGTCTTTTTTGCTCTTCGATAAATTGCTACTTGGCTGGGTTGGAATCGAAGAAAAGGTAAAATCGGAAAATACTTTGTTGGAGGTAAATCGACAAAGAAAAATCTAAAAATTTGTATATTCCTTTGTTTAATAATTTCTCTCCTTTATGCAATTCCAGTTTAATTTACCGAAGTTTTTAATATTATTATTATTGCAAATGATTTATATTTAACGAGCTCTAACGACCCCATTTTGACTCTTATATATATAGTTTCGGAACCTCGGACCATGTCAAAAATACGTTTCTAAACATTTCCTATCAATACAACAATAAAAAAAAAGTTGGAAAAAAAATTTATTTTTTTATATGGGAGTCCACCCTAGATTTTGTCCGATTTGGCTGATATTCGAACTTGCTCTTACTTTTGAAGTAAAAAACAGACGGACAGACGGACATGGCTATATCGACTCAGTTTTCGATGCTGATCAAAAATATATATACTTTTCCATACCGGACACGCCTTCTTATGGGCGTTACAAACGTTGTGTCAAAGTGAGGGTACCCCGCCACAGTGAGTGTGGGGGTATAAAAATGTGTAGCGTAACAAATTTTTGCAATAAGTTTACAATTAAAATTGAAAACCAACCAATTATTCGCTTATATCATTGGTTTACTCAAATGTTAAACCTGCCGATTCCATTGTTTTTTTTTGGAGACTTTAATTTACCGAATATATCTTGGAATTTTTGTGGCGATTCAAACCAGTTTCTTCCGTATTCTTCTCGTGACTGTTTAAATGACTTTCTGGATTCATTTTCAGATATGAGTTTACAACAAGTAAACGGGATTGAAAATAAGAATAGTAGAATTTTTGATTTAATTTATGTTGACTACTCTTTGAAGTTTTCAGTGAAACGCTGTGATGCTTTTGCATGTCCAGAAGATAACCACCACCCAACACTTGAATTATCTTTCGAATTTGTTCAAAACAACTTAGAACCAGTTTCTACACCGTTGAAGTCATTTTTTTGCTTCAAGAATACAAATTTTGTTAAAATTAACCAACTCTTATCTGAAACTAGTTGGGACATGAACTTTGAAGATGTTGACGACTGTCTATCAATTTTCAATTGTACGCTCAGCAAAATCTTCGAGATATGTGTTCCAAAGAACATTAAAAAGAATTCGAATGAACTTGGTGCTGTATGGTCTACAAAAGAATTAAGGAAACTTAAAACTTCGAAAACTCGGGCATTTAAAACATAAAAGAACTTTAAACCTTCAAGATCATTCTAAATATTCGCTTGTGAGACATAAATATCAAGTACTTAATAAAAAAGGCTATGATGAATATTTGAACGATTTGAAATCCAAAATGAAATACGATTCTAAAACTTTGTAAATTCAAAAAGGAAAAACACTGGTTTTCCAACTACAATGAAATGGAATGATCGTGAGTCCAACAATCCTACTGAGATTTCCAATATGTTTGCTGACTTCTTCAAAACGACATATTCTGATAATACTTATGGCAACACATCGTATCCATATAACATCCCCACTTATACAGTGGCTCAAAGTAATAATGGAACAAAAGTTGCAATAGCACTAAAATTAAAAAAAAATAACTAAGATGTTGTTGTAGCAAAAACTATTTTTTTTATTTAAAAGGCTCCAGGTCTATAGAATATAAAACAAGCAAAAAATTAAAGAAATCCATTAACTACATTTAAAAAAAAAAGTTTTTGTAACCTAACATCAAAATTGAACATCAAAGTAATAATGGAACAGAACACATTTCATATTAAAATATTATAGATAAATGAAAGTTATAATTAAATTAATATTTTGTGGGCAGCCCTTTTTGTTGAATAACTGCCTGCAGTCGTCGAGGCATTGATTCCACCAGTTTTGTGCAATAAGATGGCTCCATATTGTTCCACTCCTCAATTAGGGCGGATTTGAGCTGATCACGAGTCGAAATGGTGTGATTTTTAAATTGTTCTTCGAGGTAACTCAATGCGTGCTCAATGACGTTTAGGTCCAGAGACTGTGGAGACGTTTCCAAAACATGTGGACAATTATAAAGGAGCCAACTTCGCACTTTCTACGCCTAGTGCTTAGGGTCGTTGTCCTGGTAAAATGCGAATGTATTCTCAATTCCTAGTTTGCGCACACTTTCCTTCAGATTTGACTTCAATATGCTAATGTACACTAACTGGTCCATAATACCTTCGATTATGCGAAGGTTTCCAGGACCTGCAGCCGACATAGCACCCCAAACCATTGCGGAGCCCATACCGTGTTTTACTGTCGGGCGTAGGTTTTTCTCTTTAAGCTCCGTATTCGCCTGTCGCCACACGTAGGATCGTCCATCTGATCGGAAAACATTTAATTTGCTTTCATCCGTGAATAAAACGTGCTCCCAAAAGGAAAAATCCTTGCAATGGTATTTTTTGGCAAATTCGGTCCGCTTTTTTTGATTAAGGGTATGGGCTCCGTAATGGTTTGGGGTGCTATGTCGGCTGCAGGTCCTGGAAACCTTCGCATAATCGAAGGTATTATGGACCAGTTAGTGAACATTAGCGTATTGAAGTCAAATCTGAAGGAAAGTGTGCGCAAACTAGGAATTGAGAATACATTCGCATTTTACCAGGACAACGACCCTAAGCACTAGGCGTATAAAGTGCGAAGTTGGCTCCTTTATAATTGTCCACATGTTTTGGAAACGTCTCTGGACCTAAACGTCATTGAGCACGCATTGAGTTACCTCGAAGAACAATGTAAAAATCACACCATTTCGACTCGTGATCAGCTCAAATCCGCCCTAATTCAGGAGTGGAACAATATGGAGCCATCTTATTGCAAAAAAACTGGTGTAATCAATGCCTCGACGACTGCAGGCAGTTATTCAACAAAAAGGGCTGCCCACAAAATATTAATTTAATTATAACTTTCATTTATCTATAATATTTTCATATGAAATGTGTTCTGTTCCATTATTACTTTGATGTTCAATTTTGATGTTAGGTTACAAAAACTTTTTTTTTTAAATGTAGTTAATGGATTTCTTTAATTTTTTGCTTGTTTTATATTCTATAGACCTGGAGCCTTTTAAATAAAAAAAAAAATTTTTGCTACAACAACATCTTAGTTATTTTTTTTAAATTTTAGTGCTATTGCAACTTTTGTTCCATTATTACTTTGAGCCACTGTAATTCCATTCTCAATCCTGTTATAGAATCTGATGATGTCTTACAACAACTAAAATCGTTGAAATATTCATATAGTACTGGTCCAGATAATATTCCTAGCTGTATTTTGAAAGTTTGTGCAGAAAATTTATACATTCCACTTTCAAATATATTTAATGCCTCTATTGAAAGAGGTTATTTTCCGAATTCATGTAAAGAGTCATACATTATTCCTCTTTATAAAAGTGGAACCAAATCATTCGTATCTAACTATAGAGGTATTGCTAAACTTAGCACAATACCAAAGTTATTTGAACAAGTTGTCACAAAGCAATTGGTTCACTCGGTCACAACTTTAATATCTCCTTCACAGCATGGTTTTTTGAGAGGTAGATCAACATCTACAAATTTATTGGAATTTTCTTCATTAACAATAAAGGGATTTTCAAAGAATCTTCAAACAGATGTCATATATACTGATTTTAGTAAAGCTTTTGATAAAGTTAATCATTATTTGTTGATTGAAAAGCTTAAAAGATACGGATTCCCAGATCTTCTTTTAAAATGGGTAGAATCGTATCTGACAAATCGGAAGCAACAGGTGTTATTCGAATCATCAACATCAAAAACTATAGATGTCACCTCTGGAGTTCCTCAAGGAAGTCACTTAGGTCCTATTCTGTTTAATCTTTTTATAAATGACCTTCCTTCTGTCATTAAACATTCGAATGTACTGTTGTATGCTGATGACGTTAAATTGTTTCTATCCTATGACATCTTAGATCAACATAAGTTGTTACAATCAGATCTGACCAGTGTAGCTATCTGGTGTGATAATAACTTAATGGAACTGAACCTGAAAAAATGTAAATTTATGACATTTGCTAGAAGACACCAACTTTCATCGCTGTATCATATAAATAACTGTAATCTAGAAAAGGTTTTTACTTTCGTGGACCTGGGTGTTACTATGGATCCAAAACTTCGCTTTCATCTACATATTGACTTATGTGTGAATAAGGCGAGGGGTGTTCTAGGTTTCATTAAAAGATGGTCAAAAGAATTTAATGACCCATTCGTTACCAAAAGTCTTTACATATCACTTGTAAGACCAATTTTGGAATATGCATCAGTCTTGTGGAATCCACAATACAACTGCCACTCTGATAGAATTGAATCGGTTCAAAAACAATTTTTATTATTTGCTTTAAGAAACCTTCGCTGGAATCCGAATCAGAACCTACCTCCATACCAAAATCGTTTAAAACTCTTGGACATCCCTACTCTAAAAAATAGAAGAACGATGCTTAATGTAACATTTTTGATTAAATTGATAAATGGCTCTCTGAATTCTACATTTTTGCTTCAAGAAATTGATTTTAATATCCCAACCCGTCGTTCCAGATCTTTCATTCCTTTGATATTAAGTATGTGCCGCTCTAATTACGCGCAGAATGAACCTTTTCGTTGTATTTGTAGCGATTTTAATAGCCTGTATTCTGTCTTTGACCTGTCAGATTCACTTAATAAAACTAAAACTTTTATTTTAAATGCACTTGATCACACTTAAGCCTTTGTTGCTCTTTGAGTTTTGGGACCTCTTAGGGTCTAACGAAATGACAGGATTGCCAAACGCCACAAAGATCGGCATTGTCGATTTTTTGAAAGTGTTGTATTTTTGTTGTATTTTATATTTAAATTTCAGCAGAATTTTGTTTTTTACTGTATATTGTATACAAATAAAACAAAATTTTTAGCTGAATTCACATTCGTTCCGTTTACTTAACTGTTCTATTTGTATTTGATTTTTTATATTTCGTATAAAAAAACAAAATACTAAAATTAATATTTGTAATCTTTGTCGCGTAAATTAACTGTTTGGATTGTTTTGTCTTTGTATTTTTGTTAAGTCTAATATCGTAAAGTAGGCAAAAATCATATTTGATCAAATTCATATTCGTCGCATGAATTCTGATGCTTCATAATATTTTCTTTTAATTCTATTGTTTATTATCACGTTAATCTTATATTATGTTATGTTTGGAAGAATTCTCTCTTGCATTCATAACCTAATTCGCGTTTTATTAATATGCGTTTTATCAGCTGAAGATTTTAATCTGTAGCTGAAACGAATTTCCAAATATGTTTACCCGCGATCGGTTACACAGCGTAATCCGGATTACGGCTGTTCGGTCACCAAATCCGTGCGTCATGCGGATGTGCCCCTCGGTCGGTTGGGCGGGTTAGTGGGACCGTTGGGATTCGTCGAAAAACAAAAAAAAAAAAAAAAAAAATATGCTTAAGTAAGGTTTCTGAAATTACTTTTGTATCAGTTTTCAGTTTTACTTAATTATTTTTATTGAGCAATCCTTTTTTGTGCGTTTGCTAAGAATGAATATACCAATTTTCTTCTGAAATAAATATAAATTTATTTTTTCTTAAAGAAAAAATTTCAAGCACAAACAATTTTATTCGTAGTTTTTTGTTATAAATTAAAAATTTTTAAGTTTTGAGTTTTCTAACTAACTTTTTTTTCATTTTGGGGTTGTCCAAATGTTGTCAAACACTTTTTTTTGCTTACACGATTTTTTTTCTATTTTATGAGCGATGAAAAGTTGTATTTTTCTTGTATTAAACTTTTTTTATGGACTAATTTATTTAAAATGTAGTGCCGAAAATCCCGGGATTTAGGAAAAAATATCCCGGGATTTTCGGGACTAAAAATGGACAGGGATCCCGGGATCGAAAGCCCTAATAACAACTGAATGTATCGGCTCAGTAAGTTTACGAATTTTTATTATTCGTCCGAATTCAAAATGTTACAAAAATTCCTAAATGCTAGGATTCAAACAAAAAATTTAGTATCATATCACTTTTTTAACCGAAATATCAAAAACAATTTTGAATACTTTTTATCCGTTTAATTTGTTTGTCACCTAAACCATTTAGAGTTTCAAATCTAAATTCATTAACGCCTAAAGAAACCTAAGTAGTAAATTTTAATTTTGAATCAGCGTATACGTTGGTACTTGGGGAGTTTTACAAAATTTTAAATTGATTTTTTTAGTACTTATGCCCAATAAACTTTGGGCATAAATTATTGTATTTTGTTACTTATGCAAATACTAAAAACATTTCTTTTTTTATAAAAAAAGATATATATTTTTGAAAAAAAACAAAGGTTGGATTCTAAAATTTCTTTCTAATTTTTTTTGCCTGGTAAAAAATATGTGGTGTAAAACCGAGGAGTTTTGACCCCCTGCAACTATGTACTCTTTTTTACTCAAGAGAATCTGGTAACCCTACTTACACTACATAAATATATTAGGGCGATTCATTTAATATGGGAAACCCATTGGAAACTATTCAGTTGTGCAGATGAGCAGTCAAAATATATGAAATTTGACAGTTCTTTTAAGCAAGTGCGCGTTTTCGAGGGGTTTCCCACTTTAAATGAATACCCTTTAATTTGTGCTTGACAAATGATGTCGCAGGACGGTCACCGAAATTGAGTGCATTTCAATATGCGCGAGGAGGAAGTGGCTCAGCTAGAGGCGCTGGAAGAAGTACACGAGCAGCTGGTGGAGAGCAATCACGATCTTGAAATGGATTTGCGCGAGGAACTGGACTTGGCCAGCGCCGGCAAGAAAGAAGTATTGCGCGAGAGGGATGCGGCAATCGAGACGATTTACGATCGTGATCAGTAGGGGGGATGCCAGTGAAGCCGGAGGTGCCGGATCGTCCAGCGCAGTGCGATCGCCGGCCAGCATTTCTGGTCGGGATGGTGCGGCAGGGCGGTCCGACACATCTGGGAGGGCACGTCAGGCAGGAGGGTTGGGGCTTGTACCCACAGAAGGAAGAGCTGCCACTGTTAAAGATGCCGGAGGTGCCGGGTCGCCCGAGCCTATCCGTGAGGCTGGGATACCTGACACGGCTGGCACGGCACGACAGGAGGGTGGGGCTAGCACCCACCGAAGCTAGGAGGGGGAGGCGGCGTTTTACTCCCATTGCTCCGGAGCCGGGTCAACCATTTCGTGAAGGCCTTAGCGGGTGCGGCACGAGGTGGTACATCCGATATCTTCAGAGGGGCTTAGCGCCGAGTGAGGCCAGGAAGTTTGGCGGTTCAGCATCGGGCTCAGCCTGGTATTGCGCCCCCAGCGGATGGGCCCCACAAAAGGGGCAACAAAACGCTGACTCCTCCTCAGGCGAGCACTGCGCCGAAGAAGAGCAAGGCAGTCTCGTTGTGCGAGGTGAGCGGGGCACGGGCGGTTGTCGACCCGGTCACGACAGGACCCACCGCGGCGCCGGGCATCTCCTACGCCAAGATGGTCATGTCTGAGCGGGTGGCAATACTGCCGAAGGACTATCCTCAAGTGGGGTTGGCTCAAAAAGAGCTGACTGCGCTTGAGGATGCCATTGTCGCCGAGATGGCCCTGGGATACGAGTTCAAACTCAAGTTCCAGGGCATCTACTTTAGACCCGGCATGATGCTGCTGGACTGTGGATGGTGGTGGCCAGCTCCTGAGGGTGAGCATCGATGAGGCGTCGTACGACGCCATCCTGAAGAGTGGCGGGCAGATGAACTACCGCTTCGGGAAGGTCTTGGCTCATCTGCAGAGGAGACCTGTGGAGGAGGTGGGAGCGGAGGCTTCAATAGAGGATGTTCCTTCCGAAGTTCGTGAGGGGCAAGAGGTTAGCGCGGCACCTACAGTGTCAGCAGAACCAGCGTCACCTGTGGTGGTTGACGCTGGAGCGACCCCTGCCCCTCCGATGGAGGAAGGATTCTGATGAGGAGGGCAGTGATGGTAATATCATTGTCCTCAGCGTCTTGGATCCGACAGAGGAAGAGGAGGAGAGATTGCAGCTATCCGGGGCGTCGGCTCTGGAGTCGTCATGATGGACGACAGCAGCGGGGGGGTCAGTGCCAGGTTCGCCAGGTGAATATCCACCACGCCAAAGCAGCTTCGGCTGTAATTGCGAGGATGTTTGCCAAACAACATCTTGTGGCGGCACTGATCCAGGAACCTTGGACCTATGGCGGACAGGTGAGAGGATTGACAGGTGTATTGGCCCAGGTATTATGGGATACCAGGGTCAAAGACCCTAGAGCCTGCATGTTACTGAGGGATAAAACTAACTACTTTTGTCTTTCAGAATTCCTGACCAGGGACCTAGTGCCGATTCAGACTCTGCTCAATATAGGCGGAACTGATCGGACGGTGGTCATAGCGTCGGCGTACTTCCCGGGTGATGAGAAGGAAGTTCCACCACTGGAGGTTCAGCGGCTTGTGGAGCATTGCACTAAGCTGCACATACCACTACTCCTAGGGTGCGATGCAAATGCCCATAACACGATATGGGGTAGCACAAATTGCAACGGCAGGGGTGAGTACCTTCTTGAGTATATCTATAACACTAACCTAGAAATTCTCAATGTTGGGGATAGCCCCACTTTTGTGACAAGGGTTAGGCAGGAAGTGTTAGACATAACACTGTGCGGTCAAAGCATCAGATTAGAAATTGGAGGGTATCGGACGAACCCTACCATCGGATAGTGGTATTTGACATTGTAGGCAGTAGACCAAATTTATTACCATCAAGGAACCCCAAGCGTACGAACTGGGACAAGTATAAAGACTTTATGAATTCTAGTTCTTGGGTATTCAGTACCGACAGACCGCCGGGCAATCACCCTCAACTGGAACAGGAGGTAGTAGAACTAACGAACGTTATGATCGAGGGATATAACCTTAGTTGTCCGAGTAGGACTGGTAGTACTAAGTATGCGCCGTGGTGGAACAACGAGTTGTCAAATCTTCGGGCTACGACGAGGAAGCTCTTTAACAGAGCTAAGAGAACCGGGGACTGGCAGAGTTACACCACGACCCTAACTATGTACAGTAAAGAAATTAGGAGCGCAAAAAGGAAAAGCTTTAGGGACTTCTGTGAGACCATAGTGGATACCTTTGTAGTGGCGAGACTGTACAAGGCGGTAGCCAAAACAGGGAACGTAGCTACCTTGGCTCTCAAAAGGGCAGATGGCACCTTTACAGAAGGTGAGTCGCAACGAGCCGAATTGCTTCTTGAGACTCACTTCCCAGGCAGCGTACCTAAGGCGGACTCACTGAACTTGCCTATGGATTGGAGAGCTAGTAGAGTAGATTGGGAAGTCGCCAAAAAAATTTTTGATAGAAGAAGGATTGAATGGGCAATTGGAACCTTTCACCCCTACAAATCTTCAGGTGTAGATGGCATATTTCCGGCCCTTCTCCAGAAGGGAGGGCCTGAAATGATTCATCAGATTAGAAGGATTTCTACAAGCAGCCTGGCCTTAGGGTACATACCTAGCAACTGGCGTAGGGCTAAAGTTATTTTTATCCCGAAGGTTGGGATCCTACTCTACCAAAATCCTTTAGACCAATTTGCTTGACGTCGTTTCTTTTAAAAACGATGGAAAAAGTAATAGATAACTATCTTCGAGAAGAAGTCCTGGTCAGGAGGCCCCTTCACCACTGTCAACATGCGTATAGAGCGGGCAGGTCTACTGAAACTGCTCTATTCCAGTTGGCTGGGTACATACAAAGGGCCTTGGACACAAAGGAAATAGTAGTGTGTGCATTCCTCGACATAGAGGGCGCGTTTGACAACACCTCTTCTGTGGAGTCTGGTGGTGGACGAGCTCCTCAGCAAACTTACTGATATGGGATTTACGTGTCAGGGGTATGCTGATGACATCGTCATAATGGCTAGGGGTAAGTAAGAGGAGGCTTTATGTGATATAATACAAAGAGGTCTAGAGGTCACGCTTGAATGGTGCAAATCTGTGGGGCTGAACATTAATCCAGCAAAAACCACGATTGTACCGTTTACATTGAAGAGGAAACTACAGTACTGGAGGCCGATTCGGCTGTCCGGGCAAGTTATAGAGAAACAAACGGAAGTGAAATATCTGGGATTAACACAGTTTTGGCAACCCTGTTCAACTTGATCATAAGTGAATTTTTGCTGCGATTTTAATAAATATTTTTAAATAGTTATACAGTGTTAATTATTTTAAAAACCTTTTAAATAAATTAAATAAATTAAATTCTGGCTAAGTGCAATAAGTTTTGTGCAAATAACAAAGTTTTGTGCTATATTTCCGTGAATTCCTGTCAGCTAAGTATCACTACAACAAAAATTGCAAATTTTTTTTTGTTTTTGCTTATACTGTCCACTTTGACATTTCTTGTGTCACCAGCTTTATATAGATTCCACATTCGCAGTCTGATCATATTTTCAGAGCATACTTTCAGGCACTTGTTTTAATATAATTTGAAAGTGCCTTTTCCCAGTCAACATTTTGTCTCGTTACAATTTACACTTTTTTACACTTTTTGTATTTTATTTTTTATAAATTTTTGCATTTAAATATGACTTGCTCTTTCCGTAAGTGTGCCATTAAAGTCGATAATGAACGCATGGTCTCTTGTTGGCTATGTGATATCTTTTATCACGTCAAATGTGCATCCCTTACTGGTAGAGTAGTCGATCTGATCAAGGGTAAAAAAGGTTTTCGTTGGTCCTGCGAAGATTGCCGCGATACAGAGCTGGACATCTGTAAATTGGTACGTCAAGCCCGAAAGGGATTTAATGATGTATCAAAGGACTTAGCAGCTGCCCAGTCTAAACTGAAGGAGTACGAAATTAACTTTCAGAAGTATAAATGTTTGGATGAAACAGCTCCGAAACAAAATACTTCTGTTGGGCTTTTACCACCTACCCCAAAGCCAATTTCAACTCCGACAAGTCCATCCTTTTCCGATATGTTTGCTTCACCAGTTACATTTTATTCTCCTGATCCTGCGGTTTTGGAAACGAGGGTAGATGACGCTCCTGAGAAAAATATGAATGGAATCTCAAATATTGATAAAAATGTTTGTCCTTCCATAAATATTATTTCTCCAAAGGATTGTTTGCGGGAAGTACAAGAAACGAGAACCCCAAAAAGGCTTGTTGTTGTGCAACCTAAAAAATCTATTTTCGTGTCCAGATTTGCACCAGACACATTAACTGAAGATATTATATTTTATATCGATTCTAAACTCAATAAAACCGGTAATAATATAAATGCTTTTAAATTCAACTTTTCATACGCTAGAAACATTTCATCTTTCAAATTATCTGTTCCAGCAGAATTGTTTGATGATATTGTAAATAAAAATTTTTGGCCGGATAAAACTTTAGTTCGTGAATTTGTTTATAAAGAGAAATCAAATCTAGTAAATCCAGTTCAACTTCCTCAAAGAAAATTAAATTCTAATCAAAAAAACTAAATAAAATCCCGAATAATGTTGTTTGTCTTCTGTACCAAAATGTTCGAGGGCTAAATACAAAGTTGAACGATATTTATATTAAAAGTTTCGATTGTAGTCATAATGTCTTGGTATTTACCGAAACTTGGCTTAAACCAAATATTTTTGATTCAGAAATTCTGTGTGCTGGGTATCAAATTTTTCGGAGGGATCGTAAATGCAGGACTGGTGGTGGAGTCCTCATTGCAGTAAAAAACCTTTTTTCATCTGAGGAAGTCATACTTTCAGATGTCTCTGACTTGGAATTTATTTGTGTACGAATTCGAGTTTTTAGTATCGATATTTTCGTTACTTGCTCGTATATCCCACCGAATTCCGATATTACCGTTTATCTAAGACATGTGTCGCTTATATCATTGGTTTACTCAAATGTTAAACCTGCCGATTCCATTGTTGTTTTTGGAGACTTTAATTTACCGAATATATCTTGGAATTTTTGTGGCGATTCAAACCAGTTTCTTCCGTATTCTTCTCGTGACTGTTTAAATGACTTTCTGGATTCATTTTCAGATATGAGTTTACAACAAGTAAACGGGATTGAAAATAAGAATAGTAGAATTTTGGATTTAATTTATGTTGATGACTCTTCGAAGTTTTCAGTGCAACGCTGTGATGCTTTTGCATGTCCAGAAGATAACTATCACCCAACACTTGAATTATCTTTCGAATTTGTTCAAAACAACTTAGAACCAGTTTCTACACCGTTGAAGTCATTTTTTTGCTTCAAGAATACAAATTTTGTTAAAATGAACCAACTCTTATCTGAAACTAGTTGGGACATGAACTTTGAAGATGTTGACGACTGTGTATCAATTTTCAATTGTACGCTCAGCAAAATCTTCGAGATATGTGTTCCAAAGAACATTAAAAAGAATTCGAATGAACTTGGTGCTGTATGGTCTACAAAAGAATTAAGGAAACTTAAAACTTCGAAAACTCGGGCATTTAAAACATATAAAAGAACTTTAAACCTTCAAGATTATTCAAAATATTCGCTTCTGAGACATAAATATCAATTACTTAATAAAAAATGCTATGATGAATATTTGAACGATTTGAAATCCAAAATCAAATACGATTCTAAAACTTTTTATAACTTTGTAAATTCAAAAAGGAAAAACACTGGTTTTCCAACTACAATGAAATGGAATGATCGTGAGTCCAACAATCCTACTGAGATTTCCAATATGTTTGCTGACTTCTTCAAAACGACATATTCTGATAATACTTATGGCAACACATCGTATCCATATAACATCCCCACTTATAATTCCATTCTCAATCCTGTTATAGAATCTGATGATGTCTTACAACAACTAAAATCGTTGAAATATTCATATAGTACTGGTCCAGATAATATTCCTAGCTGTATTTTGAAAGTTTGTGCTGAACATTTATACATTCCACTTTCAAATATATTCCATGCCTCTATTGAAAGAGGTTTTTTTCCGAATTCATGGAAAGAGTCATACATTATTCCTCCTTATAAAAGTGGAACCAAATCATTCGTATCTAACTATAGAGGTATTGCTAAACTTAGCACAATACCAAAGTTATTTGAACAAGTTGTCACAAAGCAATTGGTTCACTCGGTCACAACATTAATATCTCCCTCACAACATGGTTTTCTGAGAGGTAGATCAACATCTACAAATTTATTGGAATTTTCTACATTAACAATAAAGGGATTTTCAAAGAATCTTCAAACAGATGTCATATGTATGATTTTATTAAATCTTTTGATAAAGTTAATCATTTTCTGATTTTTAGTGGGATCAGTATGATTTTTATGATTGATTTGGTGTTAGCTTTCTGAGCAGCAATGTTTGTTTTTGTAATGAAAGGCTGATCCAACGGAGAAACCACAATGTGAAAAAAACAACAAACCAGCAAGGCATTTGTCCTATGGCCATTTCGGGACTGCCACTCCCTCATCAGAGACAATTCTGCTGACTACTAACAACCAACCTATCGTCCTTCATATACTGCCTTTCACCGAACTAATACTTAAGAACTGCTTGAAGTGGCTATACTGAAATTGTTTTTGTGTAACAACTGTAATTTTTCGAACTTTTTTGGTTCTGAAAGTGACAGGAACACTAACCTCAGAAAGCTCCTCATAGATCCTTTTCCTCGATAGGTGGCTGTTGATTGAAAAGCTTAAAAGATATGGATTTCAAGATCTTCTTTTAAAATGGGTAGAACCGTATCTGACAAATCGAAAGCAACAGGTGTTATTCGAATCATCAACATCAAAAACAATAGATGTCACCTCTGGAGTCAAAAGAATTTAATAACCCATTCGTTACCAAAAGTCTTTACATATCACATGCATCAGTCTTGTGGAATCCACAATACAACTGACAAAAACAATTTTTATTATTTGCTTTAAGAAACCTTCGCTGGAATCCGAATCAGAACCTTCCTGCATACGAAAATCGTTTAAAACTCTTGAACATCCCTACTCTAAAAAATAGAAGAACGATGCTTAATGTAACATTTTTGATTAAATTGATAATTTCAGCAGAATTTTGTTTTTTACTGTATATTGTATACAAAAAAAACAAAATTTTTAGCTGAATTCACATTCGTTCCGTTACTGTTTACTTAACTGTTCTATTTGTATTTGATTTTTTATATTTCGTATAAAAAAATGAAATACTTAAATTAATATTTGTAATCTTTGTCGCGTAAATTAACTGTTTTGATTGTTGTGTCTTTGTATTTTTTTTTTTTTTTTTTTTTTTGTTAAGTCTAATATTGTAAAGTAGAGAAAAATTATATTTGATCAAATTCATATTCGTCGCATGAATTCTGATGCTTCATAATATTTTCTTTTAATTATATTGTTTATTATCACGTTAATCTTGTTTATTCCTTCATAACCCAATTCGTGTTTTATTAATATACGTTTTATCAGCTGCTGATTTTAATCTGTAGCTGAAACGAATTTCAAGATATGTTTACCCGCGATCTTTTGCACAGGGTAATCCGGATTACGACTGTTCGGTCACCAAATCCGTGCGTCATGCGGATGTGCCCCTTGGGAGTTTCCACGCCTGTCTTTGCTAGTTCGTCTGCCATTTCATTACCTCTGTGACCCGGCACCCATTTCGTAACAGAACTTAGTAACAATGACAAGCCAAAACGGCCGTGACTCAAGGGTGATTTCTCCGATTAGCTTCAAATTTGGTGGGTCGATAGAGGAGCATGACTTTTGAAGAAGTCAAAAATATGAGCTTTTTTCATGCCATATTTTGGATTGTACAGTAAAAACAAGATAAAGGGCCCTATCATGAGTGTCGTTTACACTACGATGAACGACCTGTGTCGTTTATCATAGTATAAACGACACTCATGATAGAGCCCAAAAGTATCATTTTCGTATTTCAAATTAAGTATTTTGAAACTGGTTTGCGTAAAAATTCCGAAAAAATCACACTACTAGACAATTTAAACGCCTTCCAAAAAATAATGTTTTTTTTTGAAATTATTTTTTTTATATAAGAAAATGTTTTTTTTTTAAAAAACTTCATTTTTAAAAAAATATATTCGGAAGATATGGATTTTTAGCTGGAAGCTAATCAATTTTTTATTTTTAACTCCAGCGCGAAGTACATTTTGTGTTGGTCTAAAACCTGTGACTCACACGCGAATTTTACAGTATAGATAATGGTATCATTGGGAAGTTGCAATCAATACCTTTCGTATGAATATTAGGAAGTCTTAACCCGTTATCAGAGCTGTAAAAGAATGCAATCTTTTTAACTGCATTCCCTTGAAGTCACATTCAATTATGAATAAATCAAGAATGCATTCATTGAATGCTATTTTAACTTCAGAGTAAAAGATTGAAATCTTTGTCTTTTTTGAAATCATGATTTTCTATTCAATTTTTTGAAGTCTTTTTCCATTCACAAGATTGCATTCTTTTGCTTAAGTTATATGAATGCAGCCTTTTGAATGCTTTATTTTGATTTCATAAGTGAATGCAATCTTCAGAGGAATGCAATCCAAAGAATGCATTCTTTTTAATTGCAATCTTTTATTGATTTCATTCTTTTGAGTGAAATCACAAAAGACTTCAGCCTTTAGAGTGAAATCATTTCAGTTTTTTTTCGATTTGAATTCTTTTTTAAAATCAATTTTTATACTTCAAAATATTGTTCAATTTTCCTCACATCATATAACATACATATCTGTTGGAAATTAAACCATGTCGGAATTAGAAAGCTTTGAGGATTTTTCGTCGGACGATTCTTTGGCTGACCCCACTTTTGCTGATCCCATAGAAAGTGATATAGAAAGTGATATGATATAGATCATAGAAAGTGATATAGATCAGGAACCGTCACCTAACAAAAAGAAGCAGGATTTACAATCATCGGAAAAGGGTTTGGATGAAACTACAAGTCCTCTGTTTCAAAACTTCTTCCGAGTTCTGAAAAAGGTTGGTAAAATAAAAAACAAATAGGACAAATAATTTCTTTGTTGGGATCTCCGCTCAAATATGCAGTAGCGACAAGGTGGAACTCCTTATACGACTCCATTAAGGTGCTACTTACACACAAGGAGAATATAAACGAACTGTGCAAAATATTTGCTGTCACCAACTTCCATGAGAAAGATTTTAAGTACTTAGAAGAGTACCTAATATTGCTAAAACCGATTGCAGACGCAGTAGATTTCCTGCAAAAAAACGAGGGAATGGTATATGGATTTCTCCTTCCCGCTTTGGCTACAATTCGAGCCAAATATTATAAAATTCGTCGCAGTAACATTCTGGAACATTTCCTTGATGGAGGAAGCTTTGGAGTATCGATTCTATAGCTACTTCAATTTAAAGGATGATGTAAACGATGCTATTGTCGCTGCAGTACTTTGCCCAAAAGTGAAGCTGAAGTGGATATCAGCACTCAATCCGACATTTAACGATAGCAAAATTAATGAAATAAGTAGTATAGTGAAGAATATCGTTTTTGACGCAGGTGTTGCAAATGTTAGTTCGCCTGAAGAAGCCAGCCATGCCAGAAGCCGAACTGATTTTTTTGATTTTTCATATTCAGGTAACGATATAAAAATGCACACCGAAATGTGTTGCCTCAATATGTATTTACATTATTAAAAAAAATCCAAAAATTGTCTTACAGATGAGCCGTTACAGCTGCAATATGATGTACCGCTATCAAATGATAGCGAATACTATGCATATTTGGCTGATCCATCCACTTCAACTGATATGTTACATCGCTATCCAACTGTCAAAGAAGCTTATGTTCGGTACAACACACCCTTACCTTCATCAGCTGCAGTAGGGAGGCTTTTTTCATTTGCTTCGCTCATCAATACTCCGAGACGTGGATCGCTATCGGATAGTAATTTCGAAATGTTGCTGCTGTTGAAAGTCAATGACTCGCTCTAAATTTTAGTTTTAGAGTCTATAATCTATTTCACATGTTTCTTCCAATATTATACTTCTTTTTCCATTAGGAGTATTCACGGACCGGTATACTTGAGTGTACTTGTGAATATTTCTCAGATTCTTAGTTATAGCATTTTCATTTAAATACTTTTGTCTCTCTTTTCCAAATAAATGGGAATTATGACGTTTTAATGAAATTATATACCTACCGTTTTTTATTTGAAAATATACTTTTATGCAGTACTAGCTGGGCCCGGTCCGCTTTGCTGTACCTAGATAAGCTTGTTTTCTTACATTGCCTTTAAGGTGATAATAAAATAATGAAAGCAAGTATAGGATTTTGAGGTATTGATTTATATGGGAGGTGCCACGGCCCTCTGCCCAATTTCGTCGATACGTGGCATTTAACTTAGAGTTGAAAACATGAAACCAATTGCCAAATTTTGTTGGAAAACATTGCATCTTTTGAAGTTTTTTTTTTGCGTTTTATGTACAGAAAAACCCAAAAAGTATACTTCACAAAATAAAAATTTCATATGATTTCAAATTTAAACAAAAAAAAAATAAAATGATTTTAAAAAAGAATGCAAATCGAAAAAAAAACTGAAATGATTTCACTCTAAAGGCTGAAGTCTTTTGTGATTTCACTCAAAAGGCTGAAGTCTTTTGTGATTTCACTCAAAAGAATAAAATCAATAAAAGATTGCAATCAAAAAGAATGCATTCTTTGGATTGCATTCCTCTGAAGATTGCATTCACTTATGAAATCAAAAAAATGCATTCAAAAGGCTGCATTCATTTAACTTAAAGCAAAAGAATGCAATCTTGTGAATGGAAAAAGACATCAAAAAATTGAATGGAAAATGGAAAATGATTTCAAAAAAGACAAAGATTTCAATCTTTTACTCTGCAGTCAAAATAGCATTCAATGAATGCAATCAAGGAATGTAATTTGTTGCTGACCTAAAACCTAAAAAGAGTGCATTCTTTTACAGCTCTGCCCGTTATGTACCTCTCCGAAAATATAAACCTAAAATTAACTTTTTTCCTGGAGGTTACAATATATTTTTTTCATGCGAAAAGTTTCTTTGATCTAAATAAAACTACTTTGCAATAACATCGAAGCATTGGTTGCAAGGAGAACGTTGGTGTATAAATACGTTATAACGTTTTGTATTAAGTATCGGTGCACACTTGGGCAGACACTCATGGTTATTTAAAATTTGATGTTGAAATTTCAAAATTAAAGATGACGGTTCCAATATGGCTCAGTAGGTGTGGGTATACACTCATGGTCAAAATAATAGGGCCACTGTAATTGTTGACCGAGGCACATTTTTGTATATTTTAAAGAAAACTCAAATTTAATTTATTACTTTGCATTGTGTAAATTAATAGGGCAAAATAATAGGGCCATCGAGCATTTTTTAATGGATATATGATAAGTATTCACATTGACTACACCCAGAGAAAAAACAACCTAAAATCAAAAATAACCACCTTAAAACAAGTAGAAACGTTAATGAAAGTCTGGTAAAGTTGAAAATTTTAGAAACAACTACGAACAAACTTGTTTTCAATTTAAAACTTAAATTCAAAAATAAACAAACTTGTTTCAAAGTTGTTTTCCGATTATTTCAAAAATTTTCCAATTTATATTAAGTTTGCCAGACCTTGATTTAAAATCGTTCAACTTTGTTTCAACGTTGACAACAGTTATTTTAAGTATTTTTCACTTAATTTCAACTTTGCAACTTTGTTTCAACGTTGACAATAGTTATTTTCAGTATTTTTCTCTTTATTTCAAAGTTGTTTCCATTAAGTTGAAAAAATGAGGGAGTAAATACGATCGTACTTGATTTTACTATGTTTTTTTCCCTGAGTGTACTTTGGCTTTGTTAATATTGGGTTGTATCCTCCTTTATTCATTGATAGAGTCGCTGTTTTTTTCTTAGCTAAGGACGTCATATCGAGTTTTGCCACGTTTCGCTTTTGTCGCTTCATTATTGACCACAGGGGCTATTGGATTAAGTCAGGGCTGTCGAATGCTGGTCTAGAACATTTATACCTTAATTATGAACCATATTATCGGTCCGTTTAAAAAAATTGGGCTCTTTACAATATTAATTCATCAAAAAGGTAGCTAATATTGAGACAGATGGATCCAAAAATTGACCTATTCTTAAACAGTTTTTCTGCGAATATACAATTTTTGGAACAAGTGAAGCGCTTAAGCCACGCCCCGATTTTTTTTTTTTTTTTTCTAAAGTAGGCTTTTACACCCTAAAAACGAAAAAAATTTTGGTGAGGAAACGTCTAGTTTCCGAGATATTTAATTTTAAAGTTTCGAATTTTCCCATACGAAATGCGCACTGTTTTGGTTTTTTCTTCACTGACTTTTTGTTGTAATGGTAACATTTGAAAAGGTGTGTTCAAGTGAAATTTTCCCAAACTATGTGCAAGTATTACGTACACGATTGTACTATGTGACGTAATTCTTGAACATCATTTAGCAAATAGTATGTAAATTAAGCTTATCAATTTGAGAAATGTTATTGTTGAAAATAGATAAAAAAAAGTAAAGAAATCTACATATTGTATTATCTTATTCGAAGAGAAATGGGTAATTCATTAAGAAAGCGAAGTCTTATTAAATGCACTTTTAATTTTATTTGAATTTTGAGAAATGAAAATATTTAATTTATTGTAGCTGTTAAGGATTGTAGGTGTTAGAAGGCGGTTTAGCGCCGGAGGTAAAAATTTTTCCCAAAAAATCGCGCGATTTTTTGGGAAAAATTTTTAATTTGAGAACGATGTGTTGTAGGGTATTCGTACTTGTTTCAGTGTTCCAGCATTACTACAAAAACAACCAGAACAACAACAACATTACAACAACATTAGAATAACATTAGAATAACAACATTACAACAAAATTTTTAATTTAAGAGAGATGTGTTGTAGGTTATTCGTACTTGTTTCAGTGTTCCAGAATTACTACAACAACAACAACAACAGCAACATTACAACAACAACATTAGAATAACAACATTACAACAAAATTTTTAATTTAAGAGAGATGGGTTGTAGGGTATTCGTACTTGTTTCAGTGTTCCAGCATTACTACAACAACAACAACAACAGCAACATTACAACAACATTAGAATAACAAGAACTATGGAAAAAAAAACCGATGAGCACACCTTTCAAAATGACACCATCACAAAAGTCAGTGAAGAAAAAACCAAAATAGTGCGCATTTCGTATGGGAAAATTCGAAACTTTAAAATTAAATATCTCGGAAACTAGACGTTTCCTCACCAAAATTTTTGCAGATTCGGTCTTCTCGTAAAAAAAAACAAGAAAATCGGGGCGTGGCTTAAACGCTTCACTTAAGCCAAAAACTTTAATTTCAGTAATAAAAAATGAAAATTCTGGTTTTTTTTATTGAAATTTTTAAATTTTACTATAGGTAAAGAATCACAAATGACCTTTATAGGTTGGTCACGAATTTATTCAAGTTAAACCTCAATTATTAAATTAGAATTTAAGAACAAGGCCTTAAAAGACCCATATAAAGAGGAGTTAAAGGGTTAATGTGTTTCAGAAAATGATTCCTTACTAAATTGTACTATAGGTCACTGAACGCATAACGATTTTTATATTTTTGGACACCTCTAATGGAATTTCAGATGGTTTGTTCCTAATGTCATTGCTGATTTTGAAGAGGCCAAAATGCAAATTCCGGGAATTAATAAAAAGGACACTTTACAACTTCAAAAATCAATTAAATGGCTAAAAATGTATATATAAAAAAAATGTTTTCGGTACAGTCCTTAAATTCTTTGAATTCTTACAAAAAATTCAAACATTTCCCTTTGATTGTTGTTGCTATAATTTATATTGGATTGTCAACAAATTTTAAAATACATACTTTCCTCCTTCAAAAGAATGTTGGCAACCGCACATAAAAATATATTAAAATTTTCCATTCACGAAGCCGACAAAAATTTCAAATAAATATTTCAAAATATTTCTTTTTGTTTAACATAAAATGCGTGCAAAATTTCTGGTTTAGTTTTTTCTTGTATTCTCTTTGTCTGCGATTTTTTGGCGAAAAATTTAGTGATGATTTGGTGCCAAGTTCTGTCTGCACTGAGGCCAACACAAAAACTAATAAATTTAAAGAATTTCACAGAATTTTGAATGAAATTATTAAAAATACGGACCACAATACTGGAAATGACATTTTTCTTTTATTTAAATACGAGACAAAATTATTCTAAAGTGGTTTTTACAACACTCTTAAATATCTAACAACATTCTAGAATGTGATTAAATGAAAACAAGTTCAAACGAGTCAACTGCATTCAAAGCCAAATTGAAGCCCAAATTGGCGCACTTTAGAATTTATACGAGCACATATACTAGGAAATTATCGATCGCAAAAGACGATTTCGGTCGAAAGTGCTAAATGACAGAGCATTGAATGAAGAAGTTCAATGCTCACACACACACTCGAAGCCCACACACAACCACACAGAGTAAAGCGTTTGCCAAAAGTTGGTTATTTGAGCGGGCGTCACTGGCAGCGCCATTTTGAATAAGAATTAAGTCGGTTTGTGGCCCGAAGGTTCCGTCACTTTCAATTAACACGATTGTCGTCGACGAATGAAGTCGATGCATTTTTTTGCAATGAAATGACAGCCGTTAATTGTCTACTTTTTGTTTTGTTTTCGAAGCAATTTCATAACATGTTATTTGCCAATAAAAATCCGCTCAATTGTCATTGGCGCATTCAGCGAGGCGATTAATTAGCGTAAAAGTGCTTTCAATCAATTTACACGTAAATGCATTTATCAAAGCAGACAATGCGAGCAACGCAAGGTTAATGTCAGGCGCAGAAGCTGCGCGTCTGCCTCTGCAGTCGCGGCGTAGTTTGTAGTTTTCGAATGAAGTTTGTTTTTTGTTTGCTTTAAATTTACTTTTAGTTTTGTATAAATTAATCACAAATGAGCACATATACGTGTATATTTACGTGCGGTGCCAAGGCTGCCGAACATTATTTGGACATTGTATTTTGCCATTTCTAGAAGGTTGTTGACGAAGAGGAATTCTAAATTGGTTTCAGCTCAGTAGGCGTATGAGTAATCCACTTAAATATTTATCATCTAATTTGTGGATTAAAAAAAGTAATTGCTGCAATAGCTTTTTCACATTATCTTTATTCTGTAGGGTTTATGCGTAACTGTATTTTTCATCAAGCCTCGTAAAAAGGGGCTTTTTGAAAAATGCATAGTATCTTTATTTCTCTTGTATTTTTCTTGTTCTCTAACGCATTTTAATCTATTGTTTTTTAATGTAAATTTGGTCCATTTGTATGGGTAGTTCCGAATTTCATTACGTTTCCGCGGGAAAGTAATGTTCCAAAATCAAAAAAATTTTCGGTATTTGTTCACTTTTTCTCATCTTATAGTGCTAAATAGTAGTGTAATGTAATAGTATATATGTAAATTGAAAAATGTACAAAAAAAATACTTACGCACATAAAAACAAATGCAAGACAATATTTGCAAATCAGCTTAATACTAAATGAAAAAGATTCCTGAAATTATTGTTCCATCTTACTTTGCAGCCTGTAAAAATTTGATTTTCTTTTTGAATAATTCTGAAAAAAATTCGAATTTCGAACAGAAAATGAACTTACACCACTTTCGCTGTTATTTGTCTGCCTTGTAAAATTTCATCAAAATCAAGGAGGTGGAAGATAATTTATTCGATTTGACCTGAAATCACCCATATGGATGTATTTTCCAAGTTCATTATCAGCGCGTGTGCTTTTCTCAAACCGTCTAACCTTGCATACCATTGAGATGTTCCATTGAAGTGGCCTTCCATGTTTTCACAAATTAGTGATGGAATTTATGTCCACAGCAATTTTATTATATTTTATATTTTACACTCACTGCTGTTTGGTAAAACACAAGAAGGCAATTTTAAAAACTTTTCACCCACACCAACCCTGTACTCACCTTGCTCGTGAACTTAATACCGACAATTTCAGTTTGTTTTCAAAACTATTTCATTTGAAAATGATTTTCATCAAAACATTATTTCGCCTTGCTTCGAACATTGTTCATGGGCGCGGCGAATGGGTTCACGATGTGTCAGGAAAAATTCAAAATCTTTTCATGTGGCAAAATCAAAAACGAGATGTTTTCATTAAAATTAAATATTTCACAGATACTGGCTTGTGTTCCTATGTGTATGTGTTTGTGATTGAAAATATTTTTAGACGTCAGGAATTTCCACTTGACCACTTGAGCTGTGCTGTGCGCAACTGAACGTTGACTATTGGGCGGCCGCCATTTGGTATTTGTTCCGTTATTGGGGGCAGGGGCATTTTCATTTCACTCGTGTATCAGCGGTTGTTCGTCCAAACTGTTCATTCATTCATTCATCGGCAAAATTTTTTTTTGTGTTTTATTTCATTTGATTTTAAAAATAGGTAAAATATGAATATTAATAAATTTTGCGAATGAGTAATTGAACTTGATTAGATTTTGCAAATAGAATTCATGAAATATATAAACATGTTTGCTGAAATCGTAAAATTTGCTCATTTTGTGAAGAAAAAAATAAAAATTTTGTTTTTGTTAATATTAATTTTATTGATATTTTATTGATATTTACATTCAGACTTTAGGAATTTACAATAAGAGATACAAAAATTTACATAGGATATGTTTTTGTTGTTTTGCCTAAGGTTAGTAACCTACTACAGTAGAAAATCGAAATACAAACTAAATTTACAAATTAACATATTTTCGAAAGCAGCTATTTACATGCAACTTGTTTTGGTGTAAGGTTTGGGCTGTTTTACAAAGGATATTTACATTTTGTGTTTAAATTTTGTTGGAATATTGGAATATTACACTCTTACAATTCTACGCTTTTACACTATATTTCTTTTGCAATTTTACACTTTATAACTTTACACTTTCACAATTGTAAAACTGTGAACTTACTTTATGTGTGAAAGTAAAATTCTACCCAGCAAACAATATTATGTGCGCTCAGAACGATGACTCCGCGAAGAGTCTTATTTCAGATGATTTTATGAGCGCTCAGAAAGGAGTCTCACTTATGATGAGAAATATGACTATGAAAACAGTCTTATTTCTGATGATTTTATGAGCACTCCAAATTGACTCGGAAAAGAGACTTATTTGTTTAGATTTTATGAACATAAAATATGACAAGTCTTTTGTGAGTTAATTAAGAGGAATAAAAGAGTATTTTATGGCTCATAATTGAACTAATAAAGAGGGGACAGTTTCATGGGAAAACACACTCTTTCCAGACACATTTTAGTATTTATTATGAGCTCAGAAAATGGAGTCTTTTATGACGGATTCATATTGTTTACTGGGTAAGGGCTGGTAACAAAATGTGGCCGATGTTGGGCATTTAACACTTAAATCATGACTGTGAAACTCGTCCTTATTATTACAAGTTTTTCCATCAATTATACAATTCTACACTTTTACAATTTCGCAATTTTTACTAAATTTCAAAATGATCGTTTATGTAATTGCAAGAATTAAGTTGTTTGAGTTTGAGTCTATCAACCATTTCTTCAATTCAGCAATTATAATTACATTAGGGGTTTTCACGAGGCCCTGTGTAACGGAGTAAAAGAGTAAAGTGTAAAATACAAAAATTTTCTGACAACAAAATGAAAAAAGAAATTCAAAATTTTACATTTTACTTTTTTACTCCGTTGTTACCCTATTGCAGAACTGTATTGAGTTTGCTATGACTTACTCCAGTTTTAAATTCTGATTAGGTTTCAGGAAAGTCTCTAAAGCTCCCTTAGACATACAGAAAGCTGTTTATAGTTAGAACTTAACCAATTTTTTGGCAATATTGTACAACTTCGGAAAGATTCAAGGACTACAACTAACGAACTTGGTAAAAATTCTACACATTATTTTACAAACTATGATAATTTACACAATTATGACTATAATTTTTCTAAACGAATTATATGTTATAAAATTTAAATGAACTGGATAACGAAGAACATAAGTGAGATCATTAAAAAATTTATAGAAATTTTTTAATTTAACTCAAAAAACTTAAATGAAAAAAAAAATAGATTGGGTGCCTTTTAAGCAAAAAAACACTACGAACTACTAATTCTTCACACTAAATTTTAAAAAATACCTACATGCTTTTCTTACTCAGCACACCCTAGACCATATTCCATATGCTGTACGAGCGCGCTTTCACCTCTTCCTGGGCCACTTGTTCATAGTCAATTTCCAGGTATTCCTTACCCCCGAAATTCACCTTACGGTCAGTGTACTTTTTGATGTAGCTTATATGAGCGGGCACTTCTTTGCCTTCGATTTCGAGTTTATATGAAATGCTCGTAATCCGATCGAGTACGCGGCCCTTCTTCCATCGAACCAAGGTTTTCTTATATCTCTCGGCATACATCACTAAATCGCCCTCTTGATATTCGCGATGTCTTATACAGGTTTTCAGCAGTTTTGGTGGCTCAACGGGCTCCTCCTCCGCTTCATCGTCGGTCACATAGGCAATGGCTTTCTCTAGAGTCTCCACATCTTCGGAGGTAACGGGCACTACTTCGACAGGCTCTTTGAAAAATGTATTATCACTGATGGAAAGTTTGCGATGTTGACGCTTGATGATCACCTTTTTTTTCACTCTACGCGCCTTCTTTGGCGGTGCGGGCGGTTCTTCGATAGCAGCTGGGATTTCGGCTACTGCGGCACCCTCTTCGACAGTTTCGTTGTTAGTTCCGGCTAATACAGTCCCATCTATGGAAATCTCGTTGGAGGTCTTCGAAGGCTCCGTAACCTTGCTCTTGTCTTTCGCTGCTGCGGCTTGTGTATTGAGTTTCTCATCTGGTTTCTTTGAAATTGCCGTCTGAGCCGATTTGTCCGCGGAAATTTTACGTACTATTTTCTTTAGGATCACTTTCTTCTTGGCAAAATCACTCTCTTTGGGCACATTGAACGGAGCAGGTTCCACAAAGACATGACCCGCCTTGACGGGGGCGGGCAGAACTTGCAACTCGGGCATGTTTGCTTCAGCTTGTGTATTTGTTTCTGTGATACTCGCTGATGTGGCGCTTGTGGTGGGCTCCTCGATACTAATGAAAGTGGTTGGAGTGCTGCTTGCTTTTGTAGCCTCGTCTACGCTGATGGCATCGGTTGGTGGTATTTTTGACGTCGTTTCGTCGGCTTTATTGACCACATTCAATGATTTCTCAACGACTGCAGCGACTGGGGCGGCGGGGACTGGGACTGCAATGGTCACCTGTTGATTTGGTTGTTGCACTTGTTGTTGTTGCTGTTGTTTATTAACCAAGTCCGCCGGAATTATTTTGTGATTAATGAGTTCTTTGATATCTTGGCCTGTTGAAGAGTCGCTGACTGTTTCAGATATTTTCGGAAGTACAGCAGCAACAGCGGAAGTTATTTTCGTTTCGGCAATAATATTTGCATTCGCCTTTTCCAAGTCCGCAGACTTTAATTGCTTCACTTCACTGCCACTAATCACTTGAGCTTGAGTGGCTTTACTTTCTTTATCGTTAGCCTTTTCGATGGGGTCCTCAGTGGATGTGATTGCTGCTGTGGGTACCACGACCACGATTGTCTCGCCCACTAACTCCTTTTGTTGGGTGGTGTGCTTTGCTTGACTGCTCTGATCGCTGGCTCGCAATGAACTTACCCGCGTTGCTACCATTGCAACGTTTTGTTCATCCAATTTCGATGCCGATCGTGAGTCTTTTGTTGTTTCGTCTGTTTTTGATATGGTCGCTGTTGTGGCTTCTTCGGAAATTGTTAATGATGCATAATCAATCAGCAATTGCGTCGGCAACGTTTTTGCTGCTATTTGAGTTGTTGTTGTTGTAGTCGTCGTCGTCGTCGTCGTCGCAGATGCAGTCGACGCTGCCTCTACTTCGCGTGTCGCCTTGTCATCCTTGTTGCTATTAATGGCTTCAGTGATAGTATCGCTGCCAGCTTTGGCGATTGATGTTATTGTTGTTGTGGTTGCAGTTGCAGTTGCCCCTGCTTTTTTGTCGTTGTCGTTGGCTCTCGTTGTTTCTTCTGTAATTGCACTTGTACTCTTCACGGACGGTCGTTTAACTTTGATGATTTTCTTGGGCGTCACCTTTGGCCTCATTATTTCCTCTTCGACGACGGAAGTCGTTTTGGCTGTTGGTGCCGTTGTCACTTTCTTCTTGACAATTGCCTCGGAATCAGAGGGACGTCTTTGTGTTTTAATGGCTAAGGGTATTGTGGCTTTAATGGGCGGCACAATTTTCGATCCCTCTACGGCGGCAATAGAGGCACGGCGTAGACTGTCTTTTTTTGCTATTGTTGTAGTTAAACGTTTTTTGGGCTTGGCAGCATCTACGACAGCCACTTCTTCCTTTTCGATTACCAATTTATTGTCTTCAGTGTTTGTTTCAGTTGAAGTTTCTGCTGACTGAGAGCTGCTTGCCACTTGTATAGGTTCATCAAAAAGCTTCACATCCTGCTGCTCTACTTGACGCTCGACTCTGTTGAACTCTAAAGGCTTGACATCCTTAAACTCTTCTGGACTTATTGAAATAATTGGTTTTTCTAGTGATTTCTCGTTCTGAACCACTTCAATTGCCAGCAATGGCAGACACATTTCTGCCCCAGGCTTCACTTCAGTAGCTTCGGTTTTAGAAAAATTTTGATGGATTTCTTCACATAATTTTGATGCGTCTTTTTCTTCCAGAATTTTCTCTACCGCTTCCTGCTTTCTTAATTTTTCCTTTTTTTGGTCGGTTTCGTTAAATGTCAGATCTTTTAAGTGTTGTAGAAGTTTATTATTAGCTTCTTCCTCTTTGTCTTCTTCTTTGTTGGAATCGTTTTTCAAATTGAATTCCCTTTTAACTTCTTCCATTTTCTTTTCCACATCTTCGTCATCCTCATTGAATATGCTTCTTCTACGCACTTTCCGCACAAACCGAAATTGTACAGGAGCCTGTTCATCCTCCTTTTTTGGCAGATCAATTTTCGTAGCCACAATTGGTGGGGGATCTGGTGCTTGCACCTCACCTTCTTGATCGGTGCTGTAATGCTTCAGCACACCCTTTACCTCGCTCAACGCACCCGAAATTCGCGCTCTCAAACGATTCAACCGCTCGATGGGATCTTCCGCCTGATCTTCCGTATCCTGCGACAGCGTACGTCGTTGACGCCTGAGACGCGTATGCGACGGTAGCACCGAATCCATGGTATCGACCGAAACCGAACGACTAGCTTTATTCACTGGCCGCACTGCAGGAACCACTTCACCCACTTTACCAAACCGTGGCAAGCCCGCGGAATGTGCTCCGCTGCCCCCGACACTGCTATAGTTGTGGCCGAACGACGCAGCAACGCTACCACGCACAGCAACCGAACTGGGAAGATTCTGTTCATTTCTTAAATGGGTACGCACGGCCGCACTCGGTAAGGCCCCCTTCACACTCTTCATTTCAAACTTCATCTCTTCATCGATGGTATCACTGAAATTATTTTGATTGTCACTACTCAGTATCAATGTGGCAGCACTTAGATGTTCTTCTTCTTCACTATCCTCGATTTTAGTCACAGTCATTTCAGAACCTTCACTTTGCTTGCAACTACTTTTTAATTCCGTTTCCGACGGATCATTCGGATTTTCTTTTTGGCTATGATTGATTATATCACTCAATCCATTAGCATCATTTCCTTTAGTACACTCTTTCACCACATTCGCTCTCTTGGGCGATTTAATATAAATATTAGTTGGCAATAATTCTAATTCAGTTGAGTTTTTCTTATGAAACGACAGTGCGGTCGGACACGTTTTAGACGTTCTATTGACGGCTACTAGAAGAACCTCTTGCGAAGACGTATCGCGTTCATCTGAGCTTTGGTGGCCGAGATCATTGTCAAAGGCGGTGGTGGCTATTGTATTTAGCAGCGTATTGGAAATATGTTGGATTTGTTGCTTTTCTTCTACATACGATTCTGTCTCTTTTTCATTAACAATTTTACTCATTGGGGGTGTTATTTGTTGCCGTTGTGGTTTTGGTATTTCGTCTACAATTCCTAGCTGTTCATCATAAATATTTTTTTCTTTGCCAAAGAGCAAATAATTCCTATTTATTTCTCTGTTAATATCGTCAGAATTATGGTGCTCATTTGCTTGGCTAATACTTTGTTGGTCGTTGATGGTATTTATAATATTTGCAGCTGGCAATAGCACGTCGTCATTTAAGATTTTCTGTTGTTGTAGCTCAACGCATTTAAGTAAAACACTTTTGGGCTGATCGTTCGCATTTGCTATTGATGTATTCTCTTTTTTCGTCTGAACTTGAACTGCCCAAAAATGTCCATTTTTTTTATTTGAATTTGCCGACTGCGTCATCAGTTTGAATGGGGCTGCGGCGTGGTCGTTGGTATTGTTTTTGCTTCCGTCAATGGAAATTTCGACATTGTTTTGATAAAAGTCAGTTGGAGAATTCGGAAAATGCCGATGAATTTCCGGTTGGTTCGTACGACCGATCAAAGAAGCACGTTGCGTATGTTTTTGTTTTTGTGAATTCAGAGCGAGTATTGACGAGTGTCTAGGTTCCATGGAACTATTTTGAGTAACAGAAATTGAGATTAGTGAAGAATTTACACTAGAATCAACAGAATCAGCATATTCCAAAACAAATGTTTGCAATGGAGCAATCGTAGGTGCAGGAAACTCGTTTGGATTTAATTTGCCACCTCTTTTGCTGGTGCGATTTTCTGATTCGTTAATGTCAACAGGAAATTCGAAATGAGTACAAAATTTCGACGATTGTATGGGAAAACTTTTCAGTGGCGATCTGAGCGTTGAGTAATTTTGCTTTTTATATTTCATGATAAGCATTTCATACTCAGAAATATCCTGAAGATGTTTTTGCAAAGATCGCAACAAAGAAAAAAGCTGTGAAGTAACCGAAGTTGATTCTTCTTCTACAAGTTGTATTGGAAAAGTTTTACAATCAACTTTCTTCGAAGAGTTGATAATCGAAGCATCACAATGGACTGGAAAATTCGAGACTGGAAATCTGGATTGAATAATTTTGGCATCTCCTTCACGCTTTCGTTTGAATGAATCGTCTTTTCCAACAGGAAATTCTAAATGGAAACTAAATTTCGGTAATTTTTTGGGAAAACTTTTGATTCCGCTTGTAGTACCATTTGGCTTATTAGTGTTGTAATTCTTAATTAACTTTTCATGCACAGAAATGGCCTTAAGCTGTTTTTGTATAGCTGTTGTCGAATAATTTTCGACGTCATTTAACGATGGGCAGGATTTCCCTCTTTGATGGTATATTGGAAATTTATTAGTTTCATCAGCTATTTTCGTTTTTATCGAAAATGTTTTTCTTACTTCCGTTTGTGGGGCTGGTCTTTCCACTGAGTCAAACCCAATAATATTCTGTAGGTCGTCAACAACAACTTGATTATTATTATTAGAAATAGTCAATTGGGACGAAGAATTTGAGACGAAATTAGCGTCATTGCCATAAACATTAGTCAACCGCATTTCTGCAGACAAATCGAATTCTTCACTGTATTCACTAAGGCTGCTGGAGGAGTTGCGTTGGAAGGGGTCAGTATTTGAGGTAATTGGTGAGGGAGGGGGCCGTTCACTCTTTGGCTGTGATTGACCTATTTTGATTCGGTACTTTTATCGTCTCTCTGAATGGAGTCTATGCGTTCTTTGAATATTTCCAATTGGCAACACTTCTTTCACACTACACAACTTATATCATCAGAAATTCTTAGGAAAAGATTTATTGAAATAAATTTTGCACAGAAAAGAAAATAAATTTATATATTCTAAAATTCGTATTAGACACTTCTGCGAGCAGCAGTCGTACACGAGCGATCGGCTTTTATTTTTGAAAATCAAACGGAAATGAAAATAAATATTTAGCGACTCTGAATTTCCCGATTCGCCACTAATTCGCCTTAATGCACTACCAATAAATATAATTTAATTGCAAATAAATTTTAAAAACTTCAAAACAACAACGTATAAAAGTACTATGTTTGTGTGTATATAAATCTATGTAAAATAAACAATAGAAATCCGTTTGTTCAATAGATAAATTTCGACGGATTTGCCAAGTTGTTTCGACAGGCGACAAAAAGCCGCAAGAAGCTAAATACATTCCTGCTTTATTGTTTAGATTTATTCTTTATATTATTTTCGGTTTTTTTTTCTCGTTGTTTTTGGCAAACGTTAGCGTTTAGCGAAATGTTCTTTCTTATTTATTATATACTTTTATATAAGCGACATTGCCAAATTTCAACGGCTGCTGCCATATATTGTGAGATTTTCACAGTGTCATAATGTCAATTAGGCAGAGTCGTATTTAGGGGGGTGGGGGTCCGTTTCACACTATTAATTTTTTAAATTTCGGCTGAAACAGGTAAACCGTCTCCTTATGGGCGTTACAAACGGTGAGACAAAATCAATAAATCATTGGACAGTAGTGTGCAGGGTAAAAAAGGGTTATAGAAAAATCGATTACATTTCTGAAATCAGCGGATCAGGTTATATGGAGACAAATCACTGTGCAATGGCGTCCTCAATTTTTCTTTCAAATTCTATTTTTTCGACTAATGTTATTATAACCATGTGTTAAGGAAAATATATTTTGATGCAGATAATCCTAACAAACCTAAAGTGATTCCAAAATAAATATGCAAAAAGCTCTTTTAGCATTTTTTTTACAAAAATATTCTACTTTTGTCCAACTGAAATCTTGGACGGCAAACGGGAATAATTTTATTGATAAGTTCTTTGTTGTATATAAAATAATATATATTTTAAATGCGATCGGCCACTCCTGATTTTACTGGGACCCATAACCCCAAAATTGGTTTTAATAAAAGAAAAACATTTAAACGAGCTCTTAACAAGGTATATGCATATCTATTCTACATCAAGAGAAACGAACCAAGAGAAATCAATGTAACACTTTACTGTAAATTCAAAAAAATTTGGGCCTACCCTTCTAAAAGTTATTCTTGGATACGACACTGCACCTGGGTCATTCCACGGTGACGAATGTTACATTTTCAAGTATTCAAATGATAATGTTTTAATGTATATCTGTATTCTTTTTACATAAGAACTTAAATCGAAAGATGTAGTTTTGAGGCATTGGCCCTTAGCCTTAGCCAAATTAAGTTAGTTTGTAGGGGGTCCTCCTTAGTTTCAGTACGATTTTGCTAATTGTGGAACTGGATCTTCCAAACAAAATTCCAAGTCGATGTCTCTAAACCTATCTTGAAGGCAGATATCAGGGCTTCGAATAGTGTAAAAACCGGTTAACTGGTTGCCGGTAATAGATTCTGATAGGTCTGGGTCTAGATAATACCATACTTAAAGGGTTTTTCTGGATTAGCTCGGATGAGCGTGTTTTTTTATGTCAAAGTTTAAATAAGGTTAAGGATATCTCATTTTATCTTCATCAAAAATATTTATTGAACCCTAGCTACAATTCTACAATATTCATGAGTTCCATAGGGGACATTTATGTTCCACTTGTGAGAGATTTGAGGAAGCAACCTCTCTTTATCCAAAATAAACACTTGGAGAGGAAACGTAAAGATTTCGGAGAATTTTCTGAATCCGGGTGTCCGTATGAAGAGAGTAGATTATTTTTGAATTGTAGAGATGAGTTTACTGCCCTTTCTCGGGATCAATGCTTCCGAAAAGTTCACATTTCAACAAGACAACGCTCAAATTAAAAAAAAATTGGTATTCTGCTCCCGGAATCGATGTTTTGAACTTGTCTGCTAAATTTGAGGTGAAACGCATCATATCATCATAATATTTTTAATGCCAAATGAAGTGTGATCGCGGATGCCACAGATTTTTATACCCCCGCACTCACTGTAGCAGGGCATACTAAGTTTGACACAACGTTTGTAACGCCCATATGGGGGCGTGTCCGGTATGGAAAAGTATATATATTCTTGATCAGCATCACCGCCGGAGTCAATTTAGCTATGTCCGTCTGTCTGTCCGTCCCCACGATAGCGGTCGCAGTTTTGGAGATATCGACTTGAAACTTTGGGTACATGTTTTTCTCGTGAATACTGAGATCAAGTTCGAGAATCAGCCCAATCGGAAAAACTGGGCGTGGCTCCCATACACCGAAAAAAAGGTTAATATTTTTCAAGTCTTTTTTATTGCTGCATTCGATTGGAAATGTTTAGAAACGTATTTTTGACATGGTCCGAGGTTCCGAAACCACATATATAAGGATCAAAATGGGGTCTTGAGACCAATTATTATTTTTTTTTGTTCTCGACGAATCCCACGGCCTATTTCTCCGCCCGACCGACCGAGAGGCGCATCCGCATGACGCACGGACCGGTGACCGAACCGCAACAGTCCGGACTGTTCTGCTTCGAAGAGTCAGGCGATAGAGTGAGTCCCTCGTTGGGAATATTCCACTATTCCTTGTTCCGCTAAGCATGAAGGCTATATCGCAGGTAATTGTAAAGATCGACGTTGAGCTAAGCAAAAAAGACTTTTAGCTGTGTTTATTCTGCTAAGCATTAGGGCTATAGCGGAAGTTAGATGTTGTAGATATGATAGTTATTTATTGAATTTAGGTATTTGAATTATTGTTTGTTAGGAAAAGTAGAATTTCCGATTTTGTTTTTTGAATTGAATTGTTGAAATTAATTGCATTGTAGATATTATTGAAATCGTCGCACGCTGCTCTGAACGGTTCAAATTGGATTTGACTATTTTTACTTGAAGTAAATTATAATTTCTTTTTGCGCAGGAAGGTACTTTAATGTTTTGGTCGATTTGATTGGAATTTTTAGAAACGGATTTTGGACTTGGTCCGGGCTCCAAAACTATTTATAGGTGGATCAAAATGGGGTCTTGAGACCACATCATTTTATGTTCGAGGCACTTCTTCCTACTGTGTGGGGTATTTCAGCTTCGGCATAGCCGAATATAGTCCACTCTCTAGTTTTCTATAAATAACAAAAACTCGATTTTCATGAAAACGGACATAGGATGATTGAGCTTTAAGGTATCGATATATCCATATTTTCTCATTTTTTGTATTTTTCATCCATATTTTCGCATTTTTTTAAATTTTTCATCCATATTATCGAAAATTTTTTTTTTACATTTAAATAGATTGACTTCCAAAATTGTTTTTTGAAATTTGTACGTCCAGTTTGAAATTCTTGGTAGTTATTGAACTCAGCTTTCAAATGAAACCGAGAGCTCCGCGAAATTATGTTTCAAACAAAAGTTATGGCCCAAGACCTTATGGTGCCAGTAGGTCAGCACTACTTATTACTTATTACAATAAATTAATGAATTAACATGTAAAAAAATACATCAAAAACAAACAAAAACTAGTAAGAGAATTACCTTCGGTCTGACCGAAGCTATAATACCCTGCACATGCGAGTACGATACATTCTGAGACCATATGTTAGTAATTTTTATCGAAAATCGGTATTTTATGGATAGTTTTTCGATATTTTATTGCATAATTTTTCGATATTTTATCGATTTTTATCGACAATTTTTCGATTTTTTATCGATAATTTTCGATAATTTATCGACAATTTTTCGATTTTTTATCGATAATTTTTCTATAATTTTTCGATTTTTATCGATAGTTTTTCCACTTTCGATAATTTTTCGATAATTTATCGATAATTTTTCGATATTTCATCAATAATTTTCCAATATATATCGATAATTTTAGCTTCCTGATGCATTTAAAAATTTTGTTCCAATTCCATTTTGTTCCGGTCCAATTCCATTTCGTTCCGGTTTCATTTCCATTTCGTTTCCGACGTCATTTCCAACCCAATGCAAAAAACCGCATCCAAATCGGTTCTGTATGTCTCAAGATAAACGAAAATACTATAAAATTGGCGGCCATTTTGTATGGGAGGTAGGCGTGGCTCTTATCCGATGTTGCCCAATGACAGACAGACGGACAGACGGACATGGACTCAGGAGGTGATGCTGATCAAGAATATATATACTTTTCCATACCGGACACACCTCCTTATGAGCGTTACAAACGGTGTGACAAAAACAATATACCCTTGGACACTAGTGTGCAGGGTTGTAGGAAATATCGCCCAATGAAAAATCGCCCAAAAACAAAAATTAAAAATCGCCCAAAAATTAAAAAGGAAAAATCACCCAAAAAAAAAAGGAAAAATCGCCCAAAAACTGAAATGGAAAAATCACCCAAAAATTTGGAAAAATCGCCCAAAACTAAAAATGAAAAATAGCCCAAAAATATTATATAAAAAATTTTTGGGCGATTTTTCCAAATTTTTGGGCTATTTTTCCTTTAAAATAAAAATGAAAAATAAAACAAAAAAAGTTTTGGGCGACTATATATTTTGTTAAACTTTGTTCTTTTTCTTCTTTGTGTTACCATATGTTAATCAGGTGGTGCATTTGAAAAGGTATATTCAGAGTTTTGTTTTTTGATTACACCAAAATGTTACCAAAAAAATCGTGCAATTTTGTGAGGTAGTGAATAGGAGTACTGTGGTATGCTGTATGCTGTTGGTACAAGCGCCGCAGGCAAAAAATTTTAACAAAAAATCGCGCGATTTTTTGTTAAAATTTTTTAAGTTTGGATTGATGTGTGCCGTGTTTTTAACAGTTTCAATGTTGCTGAACTCTTTCCATAAGGTTGTTGCGATTTTACCTTTATAATTTTTGGGCGATTTTTAATTAAAATTTTTTAAGTTTGGATTGATGTGTGCCGTGTTTTTAACAGTTTCAATGTTGCTGAACTTTTTCCATAAGTTTGTTGCGATTTTACCTTTATAATTTTTGGGCGATTTTTCCAAATTTTTGGGTGATTTTTCCATTTCAGTTTTTGGGTGATTTTTCCTTTTTTTTGGGTGATTTTTCCTTTTAAATTTTTGGGCGAAATTTCCTTTTTAGTTTTTGGGCGATTTTTCATTATGAAATATCGCCCAAAAACCAAAAAGGAAATTTCGCCCAAAAATTTGGAAAAACCGCCCAAAATATTTGGGCGATTTTTCATATGAAAAATCACCCAATTTTGTATGAAAAATTTTTGGGCGATTTTTCATTTTTGTTTTTGGGCGATTTTTCATTGGGCGATATTTCCTACAGCCTGCAGGGTATAATAATTAAAATCTATCCTCAATATTTCCTATTTTTTCGTCCATATTTGGCCTATTTTATCGTCCATATTCCATACATATTTTCAATTTTTTCGTCCATATAAAAATCAGCCCTGCTCATGAGTATTGATTTTGATTTTATATTCAGTTTGTGTAGTTATGACTAAAATCAATTCAATTATGATTTTTTATTACTGGATCAATGACTATAATACATAATTGCTGCAAACAGTTTTTATCATTTACATTAATTGATGGAAATTATTTCCGATTTCTTGTTTTCCGAACTTTTGTATGGGATAGTAAATTAACAATTTTTATACAAATATATATATTCTTGATCAGCGTCACCTCCTGAGTTGATTTAGCCCTATCCGTCTGTCCGTCTATCCGTCTGTCCGTCCTCTTTTCTTGTAAACACGATTGCAGGAGCTAGAAGAAAGCTAGGGATCCCAAATTTTGTATTTATACTTTTTAGGCCCTAGAAGGAGTTGGTATTGAAAATGGGCGGAATCGGTCGACTGTCACGCCTACCTCCCATATAAGTGAAAGTCGTGTTTTTACCGAAATTTGTTTTTATCAAAACAGTATGAAATTTTGTATAGTGGGGTTTTCGGGGTCGCTGATTTCGAATTTGATGTCGGAATTTAAAAATTCAAGATGGCGGAACCATTATGGCGAAATTTTAAGATTTCATCAAAACAGTAGGGAATTTTGTATAGGGGGGTTTTTGGGGTCGTTGATTTCGCATTTTCAAAATTCAAGATGGCGGATCCAATATGGCCCAGTAGGTGTAGGGTATATATAAGTCCGCGTGCCGGACTGAAACTTACTCACTTGTTTTAGTTAGATTTACCAAATAAACATTTTTCTGTGTAAGCAAAAAATAGAGAAAATCACACAATATGATCCAATCAGAACAAAGAGAGTTCGCAAACCGAATCAGTCCAATAGAATCCGAAAAAAAAATTTGTCTTAAGACCTATTTTGACCTATTTATACAGGGTGGCGGAACCTCGGACCATGTCAAAAGTTAATTTCTAAACATTGCTAATCGAATACAGCAATAAAAAGAATTTTTTTAAATATTTGGAAAAGTTTTTTTTTTTGGGTTGTTTTGTATTCTCTAGTTTTGGTTTGATTGGGCTAATTCTCGAACTTGATCTCAGTTTAGAAGAGATACTGATCAAGAATATATATACTTGTCCATACCGGACACGCCTCCTAATGGGCGTTACAAACGTTGTGTCAAAGTTAATATACCCTGCCACAGTATGTGTGTGGATATAAATGTTAAAAAATTAAATAAGTCTCAGACTTTTTAAAGAAGTAATGGAGTTTGTTTTACAGCTTCTCCACTTTCTATTTTTGTTGCAGTTTTTTTAATATACCTGCAATGTGGACGTGTGTATCTAAGTACATAACTAAGGAGATAGAGAAGGAAGAAGTAGTGTAAGTTAAACTTTTTTTCTTGGCACGGATCCCATAAGGAATATTTTCATTCAAAAACACCATTATGAACTAATAATCGCTACTTGAAAAATCTACATATTTATGTTGTATATTTTGTTTTTGGCAACATACCAAAGATGAAAAGAAATGCAATTCAAAAATGTGTATTTTTGCTCAAAATCTTTCGCACATGGTTTTGCAATTTTTAAAAAAAATTTTTGGAATGTTAATTGAGCTTGAGAGAGCAAAGTGCGTTCATTCACAATTTAACGAAATCAAAACATAAATTGAAAAATTTAAAAACTTTATGAAATCATCAAATTAGTGAATGAATTTTTTCAAAAAAACAATTCCAAAATTCTTTTAGGTTGAAATGATATCGGCAATGGAAATGGAATTTTCATGTCTTCTTGTCTCAAAGTCTTAAATTCTCGTACAAAAAATCGTCGCCACTCGCATTTTATACAAAAACGGCAAAGTTTCAAAAGTGAAAACCAAATAAAAAAGAGTAAAAAACAAGTTTTTTAAAATATAACCTTTTAACCAACTAAAAAGCAGAAATTTACTTTAAATTAATTCCAGCAATTTCGATTTAAAATTAAGGGTTTTTGGCTACTTTCCTCCTAATATCTTTGCAGATTTTAAAGTCGCCAAAAACCCTTAATTTTAAATCGAAATTGCTGAAATTAATTTAAAGGAAATTTATGTTCTGCTTTTTAGTCGGTTTAAGGGTTATATTTTAAAAAACTTGTTTTTTACTCTTTTTTATGTTCCTCTTTTTTTTTTAAATTCTTTTTCTTTCCCCTTTTTTTCCTTTTTTTTATTATTTTTCCCGAATGCGAACCTAAGTAAAAAATGTCAGCCCTGTAGCTTCGAAAATACGAAAGTTAAAACTTTAATTGGCTCCATCCCGCTCCCCTTTGCCCCCATACCCCATACGGCCCCCTATGCCTCTGATGGACCCCAAAATGTAGTAGAATGCATTGTCAACCGAGTTTTATAAGCTCTCTAGCTTATGTGGAAGTGTCTGAAAAAGCTCGCCGCAGATTTGAGGATATATACATATATATATAGTCCACCCAAAGCAAGTTAATATAAGGGTTATAAAAAAGTTTTTATTATACATATGAAGGGGCTAAAGTAAAAATGGCGTAACTCCAATTTTCCTCATTTCGAATTAAAGAAGGGTTTACTAGAACAGTTGTTCTAAATTCCACAGATAACACTGTGCTAAACGAAAAATGTGCAGATTTACCTATCAATCACATCGAATTTTTTTTAAAATCGATTTTGAAGTAAAGTTCTTTAATTTGTCTATTTTTGGTCATAGCTCATCTATTTTCCTATTTTCAAATGTTTGATATTGTATTGATATTTATTGGGGCTCTTGAAATGATTCGAATAACATAAAAACCGGTTAACCGAACGTCCGAATAGTAATCGTTTGTATGAATACTATCCAGATAATGATATTCGACTAGTCGCTCAGCTTCGAATATTCGAATACCCGTTCAATTTCGGTTAACCGAATAAGCGGCTAGTCGGACTAGTCGAAATTAAAAGTAAAAGTTTCAACTGCCAAAACGAAAATTGAAAACGAGCGTCAGCACATTACATATAATCAGAGAAGAGACGTAGCCAGTGGGGCTTGGGGGGCTGAAGCCCCCCTCCCCAAATGATTTTGATTTTTTTTTACTGAATATCAGGCACATTGTCTCAAACTTCATCATCAAAGCATTGTTGATAATATATTCGTGGTTACTTAAATTCCCACAAAAAGCATCTAAAAACCTTTTTTTTTTGTTCCGGTTTTCAAAATTCGTAATAAAATTCATTAAATATGGAAAATATCCCTCCCTCAAGTGGTTATTATACTTTTCTTCAAGAAAAGTCCATGGATTTGACAACATCGCTTAAACATGAACAAATATTATTGGACTAATCAATCACCCATGACTTCGGCACGATTTTAAATTAAGGATTTTTGGCTACTTTCCTCCTAATATCAATGCAGATGTTGAAGTCGCCGAAAACCCTTAATTTTAAATCGAAATTGCTGAAATTAATTTAAGGGAAATTTATTTTCTGTTTTTTTGTCGGTTTATAAGGGTTATATTTTAAAAAACTAGTTTTTTACTCTTTATTATTTTCCTCTTTTTTTTTTAATATTTTTTTCTCTTCCATTTTTTCCCCTTTTTTACTCTTTTTCCTAAGTAAAAAATTTCAGCCTTGTATCATACAAAATACGAAAGTTAGTACTTTAAATTGGCTCCATCCCGCTCCCCTTTGCCCCCACACCCCCCTATCCAAAGGGTATAAAACTTCATTTTGTCAAAGAGAACCCACCTACCAAATTTCATCATTGTAGCTTGAAGGAATTGGAAGTTATGCCATGTTTAAAAAAAAGGGGTTTGAGTCCCCCCACGGCCCCTACGCCTCTGATGGACCTCAAATAGAATGCATTGTCACCGGAGTTCTATCAGTGTTCCAAATTTTAGCTATCTAGCTCATGTGGAAGTGTATGAAAAAGCTCGCCACAGATTTGAGGATATATATATCATATTAACTTATTATCCCTATCCCTATATATATTATAAAACTGAGTGTGTGTCTGTCTGTATGTCTGTCTGTATGTCTGTCTGTCTGTCTGTTTGTCCCTCAATCACGGCTAAACGGCTGTACCGATTCTCTTGAAACTTTCAGGATAAATTCTATAGGCATCGACATGTAACATAGGCTATATGCGGTTGGGATTGGACAAATGGGCGTGGCACCTCCCATACAACACAAAATATGTCTACAAGGTAATTTAGTAACTATTGAATTGAATTTGAATAGAAAATTGAATAATAAATACGAAATTTAGCACGAAGTTGCATAATAACTTTTCCAAGCTTTATGCCAAATATGAGCATAATTGGACAAGGGGCGTGGCACCGCCCACACAACACCTAACTTAAATACCAGCTAATTAAGCAACTATTGGATATATTTTCATGAAATTCGGAATGGAGCTGTATAGTATGTTTTCCCAGCTATGTGTCGAATATGGGAATAATTGGACAAAGGGGCGTGGCACCGCCCACACAACACATAACTTAAATACCAGCTAATTAAGCAACTATTGGATATATTTTAGTGAAATTTGGAATGGAGTTGTACTGCTATGTGTCGTAAATGGGAATAATTGGACAAGGGGCGTGGCACCGCCCACACAACACATAACTTAAATACCAGCTAACTAAGCAACGATTGAATATATTCTAATGAAATTTAGCATGGAGTTGTACAGTATGTTTTCCCAGCTATGTGTCGAATAATTGGACAAAGGGGCGTGGCACCTCCCACACAACACATAACTTAAATACCAGCTAATTAAGCAACTAATGGATATATTTTAGTGAAATTTGGAATGGAGTTGTACTGCTATGTGACGAATATGGGAATAATTGGACAAGGGGCGTGGCACCGCCCATACAATTTTCTACCCCATATCACGGCTTTACTGATTTTATTGAAATTTTAAGGTAAAATTGTGTTAGTAATGGAATTTGCAATAGGACATAAGAGGTTGGATTTGGACAACGGGCCGTGGCACCTCCCATACAACAAAAAATATTATTAAAAAGTAACTTAGTAGCTATCGAATATTAAGTGGTCCATGCCACCAACTGCGCCCTTGCACATTTTTTGGGTGAATCATACCGGGTGGGATTACAACTTCCACCAATTGCGTCCTTGGACTTTTTTTGGCTGAATCATACCGGGTGGGATTACAGCTGCCACCAAGTGCGTCCTTGGACATTTTTTGGGTGGCTCATGCCGGGTGGGATTACAACCTGGCACCAAGTGCTTCCTTGGACATTTTTTGGGTGAATCATACCGGGTGGGATTACAACTGGAACCAAGTGCTTCCTCGGACATTTTTTGGGTGGCTCATGCCGGGTGGGATTACAACTACCACCAAGAGCGTCCTTGGACATTTTTTGGGTGGATCATACCGGGTGGGATTACAACTGGAACCAAATGCTTCCTTGGACATTTTTTGGGTGAATCATGCCGGGTGGGATTACAACTGCCACCAAGGGCGTCGTTGGACTTTTTTTGGCTGAATCACACCGGGTGGGATTACAACTGCCACCAAGTGCGTCCTTGGACTATTTTTGGCTGAATCATGCCGGGTGGGATTGCAGCTGCCACCAAGTGCGTCCTTGGACATTTTTTGGGTGAATCATACCGGGTGGGATTACAACTGCCACCAAGTGCGTCCTTAGACTTTTTTCTGAATCATACCGGGTGGGATTACAGCTGCCACCAAGTGCGTCCTTGGACTTTTTTTTGGTGATTCTTACCGGGTGGGATTACAACTGGCACCAAGTTTCACGGGGGGAATAAACCATCAACGACAGCGCCATTGAAGTTGTCGAAAATTCCTATATATATTTATTTTAAAATTTTATACAACCCGTGCAACGCCGGGTATGTAACAGCTAGTATATATTATAAAACTGAGTGTGTGTCTGTCTGTATGTCTGTATGTCTGTATGTCTGTATGTCTGTATGTCTGTATGTCTGTATGTCTGTATGTCTGTATGTCTGTATGTCTGTATGTCTGTATGTCTGTATGTCTGTATGTCTGTATGTCTGTATGTCTGTATGTCTGTATGTCTGTATGTCTGTCTGTCTGTGTGTCTGTTTGTCCCTCAATCACGGCTAAACGGCTGTACGGATTCTCTTGAAACTTTCAGGATAAATTCTATAGGTATCGACATGTAACATATATATTATAAAACTGAGTGTGTGTCTGTCTGTATGTCTGTATGTCTGTATGTCTGTCTGTCTGTCTGTCTGTTTGTCCCTCAATCACGGCTAAACGGCTGTACGAATTCTCTTGAAACTTTCAGGATAAATTCTATAGGTATCGACATGTAACATAGGCTATATGCGGTTGGGATTGGACAAAGGGGCGTGGCACCTCCCATACAACACAAAATATGTCTACAAGGTAATTTAGTAACTATTGAATTGAATTTGAATTGAATATTGAATAATAAATACGAAATTTATCACGAAGTTGCATAATAACTTTTCCAAGCTTTATGCCAAATATGAGCACAATTGGACAAGGGGCGTGGCACCGCCCACACAACACGTGACTTAAATAACAGCTAATTAAGCAACTATTGGATATATTTTAATGAAATTTGGAATGGAGTTGTACTGCTATGTGTCGAAAATGGGAATAATTGGACAAGGGGCGTGGCACCGCCCACACAACACATAACTTAAATAACAGCTAATTAAGCAACTATTGGATATATTTTAATGAAATTTGGAATGGAGCTGTACAGTATGTTTTCCCAGCTATGTGTCGAATATGGGAATAATTGGACAAAGGGGCGTGGCACCTCCCACACAACACATAACTTAAATACCAGCTAATTAAGGAACTATTGGATATATTTTAGTGAAATATGGAATGGAGTTGTACTGCTATGTGTCGAATATGAGAATAATTGGACAAGGGGCGTGGCACCGCCCATACAATTTTCTACCCCATATCACGGCTTTACTGATTTTATTGAAATTTTAAGGTAAAATTGTGTTAGTAATGGAATTTGCAATAGGACATAAGAGGTTGGATTTGGACAACGGGCCGTGGCACCTCCCATACAACAAAAAATATTATTAAAAAGTAACTTAGTAACTATCGAATATTAAGTGGTCCATGCCACCAACTGCGCCCTTGCACATTTTTTGGGTGAATCATACCGGGTGGGATTACAACTGCCACCAAGTGCTTCCTTGGACATTTTCTGGGTGGCTCATGCCGGGTGGGATTACAACTGCCACCAAGAGCGTCCTTGGACATTTTTTGGGTGGATCATACCGGGTTGGATTACAACTGCCGCCAAGTGCGTCCTTGGACTTTTTTGGCTGAATCATACCGGGTGGGATTACAACTGCCACCAATTGCGTCCTTGGACTTTTCTTGGGTGAATTATGTCAGTTGGGATTACAGCAGCCACCAAGTGCGCCCTTGGACATTTTTTGGGTGATTCATGTCACGTGGGATTACAGCTGCCACCCACCGCGTCCTTGGACTTTTCTTGGGTGAATCATGTCAGTTGGTATTACAGCTGCCACCAAGTGCGTCCTTGGTCATTTTTTGGGTGATTCAAGTCAGGTGGGATTACAGCTGCCACCAATTGCGTCCTTGGACTTTTCTTGGGTGAATCATATCAGTTGGGATTACAGCTGCCACCCAGCGCGTCTTTGGACTTTTCCTGGGCGATTCATGTCAGGTGGGATTACAGCTGCCACCCAGCGCGTCCTTGGACTTTTCTTGGCTGAATCATGCCGGGTGGGATTACAGCTGCCACCAAGTGTGTTCTTGGACTCTTTTTTTGTGAATCATACCGGGTGGGACTACAGCTGCCACCAAGTGCGTCCTTGGACATTTTTTGGGTGGATCATGCCGGGTTGGATTACAACTGCCACCAAGTGCGTCCTTGGACTTTTTTTGGCTGAATCATACCGGGTGGGATTACAACTGCCACCAATTGCGTCCTTGGACTTTTCTTGGGTGAATCATGTCAGTTGGGATTACAGCTGTCACCAAGTGCGCCCTTGGACATTTTTTGGGTGATTCATGTCAGGTGGGATTACAGCTGCCACCCACCGCGTCCTTGGACTTTTCTTGGGTGAATCATGTCAGTTGGTATTACAGCTGCCACCAAGTGCGTCCTTGGACATTTTTTGGGTGATTCAAGTCAGGTGGGATTACAGCTGCCACCAATTGCGTCCTTGGACTTTTCTTGGGTGAATCATATCAGTTGGGATTACAGCTGCCACCCAGCGCGTCTTTGGACTTTTCCTGGGCGATTCATGTCAGGTGGGATTACAGCTGCCATTAAGTGCTTCCTTAGACATTTTTTGGTTGATTCATGTCAGGTGGGATTACAGCTGCCACCCAGCGCGTCTTTGGACTTTTCTTGGGTGATTCATGTCAGGTGGGATTACAGCTGCCACCAAGTGCTTCCTTGGACATTTTTTGGTTGATTCATGTCAGGTGGGATTACAGCTGCCACCCAGCGCGTCCTTGGACTTTTCTTGGCTGAATCATGCCGGGTGGGATTACAGCTGCCACCCAGCGCGTCTTTGGACTTTTCCTGGGCGATTCATGTCAGGTGGGATTACAGCTGCCACCAAGTGCTTCCTTGGACATTTTTTGGTTGATTCATGTCAGGTGGGATTACAGCTGCCACCCAGCGCGTCCTTGGACTTTTCTTGGCTGAATCATGCCGGGTGGGACTACAGCTGCCACCAACTGCGTCCTTGGACATTTTTTGGGTGGATCATGCCGGGTTGGATTACAACTGCCACCAAGTGCGTCCTTGGACTTTTTTTGGCTGAATCATACCGGGTGGGATTACAGCTGCCACCAATTGCGTCCTTGGACTTTTTTAGCTGAATCATACCGGGTGGGGCTACAGCTGCCACCAAGTGCGTCCTTGGACATTTTTTGGGTGAATCATACCGGGTGGGATTACAACTGCCACCAATTGCGTCCTTGGACTTTTTTGGCTGAATCATGCCGGGTGGGATAACAACAGCCACCAATTGCGTCCTTGGACATTTTTTGGGTGGCTCATGCCGGGTGGGATTACAACTGCCACCAAGTGCGACCTTGGACATTTTTTGGGTGGCTCCTGCCGGGTGGGATTACAACCTGGCACCCAGTGCTTCCTTGGTCATTTTTTGGGTGAATCATACCGAGTGGGATTATAACTGGAACCAAGTGCTTCCTCGAACAATTTTTGGGTGGCTCATGCCGGGTGGGATTACAACTGCCACCAAGTGTGTTCGTGGACTCTTTTTTTGTGAATCATACCGGGTGGGATTACAGCTGCCACCAATTTCGTCCTTGGACATTTTTTGGGTGGATCATGCCGGGTTGGATTACAACTGCCACCAAGTGCGTCCTTGGCCTTTTTTGGCTGAATCATACCGGGTGGGATTACAGCTGCCACCAAGTGCGTCCTTGGACTTTTTTTGGGTGATTCCTACCGGGTGGGATTACAACTGGCACCAAGTTTCACGGGGGGAATAAACCATCAACTACAGCGCCATTGAAGTTGTCGCAAATTCCTATATATATTTATTTTAAAATTTTATACAACCCGTGCAACGCCGGGTATGTAACAGCTAGTATTAACTATATATATATATATATATATAGTCCACCTAAAGCAAGTTATTATAAGGGTTATAAAAAAGGGTTGATTTAAAGCAATTGTTACCTCTAACCTAGCTTTTTTTGACAATAACTATGCTTTTTTTTAGAACAAAAATTTAAATTAAACGCAAAATTTGTAAGTGAAAAAAATAAAAAGATTACAGTTTTTTCAACTTTGGTACCCAAATTGTTAACACGTTATGATTTGTTTGGTATAATTTGTTAACATAATCTGTTTATCTGTTCATTACCGACAATTCTGCTGAAAAAGGTAACAAAAAATATTGATTTGAAAAATACAGCGAAGCAAGAAAACTTTAAACGACTGTATCTTTTGAAAGGAAACTAACTTTGAAAAATTGCTACTCTATATGAATACTTTCGACCCACCTTAACCGTAACCAGGTCGGAAAAATGTGTTGCACAGTGTTATTTAACAGTGTTATTTAACAAACGATTAGATTAACCACAGAAATAGTAATTGTTGTTTGTGTTTTCCATATAAAATAAAAAATTGTTTACCACGTTGAATGTGCAGAGGGAGAACTTTGAAAATTTGCGGTCCGCCCACTGTCACGCCCTAACATTTCTAAAGCTCTGTACCTCGATTCCTCTTCAAGAGATTTCGCTGAAATTTTGGATTTGGTGCTGGCTGCTGAATGGCAGAGGGTTGATTGTGAAAATGTGTGATCTTCCAATTTCCACTCCCCAAATTGTTATAGAACATTAACTCGGGCCCCATTCGTAGGATACCGGTGATATTTTAGATTTGGCGTTGAGTAGTGAGGCAATATCTATTTTTATTTCAGTTGCTTAAATAATACATATAACATTTATACACTTACATGAAATTACACAATTATTGCGAGCGAAGCTGTGGGTATAAGCTAGTTACATATAAAAATGTAGACCCAATATGTGACCAGTGATGCGATTACTTAACAGGCTGATACACCGGAAACGAAAGTCCAAAAAGTTTAAAATTTTAAGTGGAGTTTTTTTTTTGTTTGCTCGGTCGGAAAAGGGCTAAAAGAAAAAACTGTTCAAATTCGAATTTAAAATATTTGGTCCTATTAATTTACGTTGTAAAGGAATTTTTTTTCGGAGGGGGGGGTCCAAAAACAATGTACCGAAAAAATACAAAAAGTAAAAACACTAATTTCTTATGTAAAATGATTTAAAACAAATATTTTGTGGTTACACCAAAACAGTTCATATAAACTTTTCTAGTAGTTCAATTTTTAAGATTATTTTGCCAAATTTAAGTTGGGTAATTCTATATCAAATCGACAAGGTATTTTCACTCTACCTCTCCGATTTCATAGAAATTTGGAATGTAGATAAGTAACAGATGGAGCAACGATTGCAAGAATCTTTTTTGTTCAGAACCAAACAGGCTTTGCAATTACATGGCAAATACTGTAGAGAGAGGTGTATTTGAGTTAAAAATATTAAAAAACTAGCTGTTACATACCCGGCGTTAGGTTAGGTTAGATAAATATATAAATGAATTAGCGACAACTTCAATGGACGCTGTAGTTGATGGGTTATTCCCCCCGTAAAACTTGGTGGCACTTGTAATCCCACCCGGCATGATCCACCCAAATGTACTTGGTGACAGTTGGAATCCCACCCGTCATGGTTCATCCAAAAAATGTCCAATGACGCAGTTGATGGCTGCCGGTATGATTCACCTAAAACAAGTCCAAGGACGCACTTGGTGGCAGCTGTAATCCCACCCGGCATGGTTCAACCAAAAAATGTCCCAGGACGCGCTTGGTGGCCACGCCCCGTTGTCCAAATCCAATCTCTTATGTCCTATTGTAAATTCCATTACTTACTCAATTTTACCTTAAAATTTCAATAAAATCAGTAAAGCCGTTTAACCGTGATATGGGGTAGAAAATTGTACGCCCCTTGTTGAATTATTCCCATATTTGACACATAGCAGTACAACTCCATTCCAAATTTCATTAAAATTATCCAATAGTTGCTTAATTAGCTAGTATTTAAGTTATGTGTTGTATGGGAGGTGCCACGCCCCTTTGTCCAATTATTACCATATTCAACGCATAGCTGGGAAAACGTACTGTACAGACAGACAGACACACAGACAGACAGACAGACAGACAGACAGACAGACAGACAGACAGGCAGGCAGGCATGCTACTTACGAGCTCGGTTAAAAAATTTACAATTTTCATACATTTTGAAATTCTGTACGTCAACCACTTTTTTCGGTTAATTTTACCGACCGATTTTTTTTTATATAAGATTTCATAAGTTTAAATTTGTAGTACATACTTCTTTTTCAAAAATATTTCATTAAATGCACCTATAAACAAAAAACATGTGAATTTAACAAATTTCATTCATTTCCCTTGAAATTAAAAAAAAAAATCCATTTACTTAAAAAAGTTAGCTCTTCTTTCGTATAGGTCTTAAATTTTTTTTTGTTTTTGGATGCCTTAATCGTACATGGTTTACTAGAGAAATTGGTAAACTGTAAAACACAATATATAGTTGTTATCTTTCTAACTTAAAGAAGTGAAAACTATTTGTGTAAAATAAAAAAATTCTCATAACATTTATACTCCGTTAAAAAGTCTCAAAAAAACGTCCAAAAACAAACAAAATTGGAAAAAATATCTAACTTTTTTCTGTTTGTCGATTTTTTTTTCATTTCCAAAAATATTTTATTAAAAACTCATATACACACGAAAATGTCATATGATTAGTATATGTATGCATTAAGAACATAATAATTGCAAGGCAGTAGTAGCTGATCGTACTAACGCGCTTCGTCAGCAACCCAAGTCCCAAGTGTCTCGGGTTCAAATCTCGGTACTGCCAAACGTAAGTAAGTAAAGAAAAATGTATATGAACTTTTATTTCTTAAATATAATATAACAATCAACAAATATTACATTAAAATATTAATAATATAATTTAAAATAATAAAAAAGTAGATATTGAAATTTTATTAAAAGTTAACTAAAAATTGGTTTACATGATTGTAACCATCTTGTACATTTTGGCTGCAATCATGTACATTTTTAGTTTGTAATCATGTGGATGGTTGGAGCAATCATTTCGCCACTCATAACAACCCAGTAGTAAATTTCGCAAGGCCTCTCAACTAGAGACATGCCAGCACGCCTGCTATGGGAAGAAATTGCACATTCCATCCTCGCTTCTAGTGGAGGCATGCCGGTATGCCTGCGCTAGAAGGGAGTGTCAATGGATTTTCTATGCAATATTGCCTGCCAGCAGGCATACGCATGGAAGCGACAGAGGTAGGTCTGTTTATTTGTCCCGTTTCATATAAAAAAGAAGTAAAGGTTGGAAGCGAGGAGGGCAGGCATCCGAGTTCGTAAAGAGGCATACTGGCATGCCTGCAGACACCTTTTTTTGACCACTGGGAAGGATTGCCAAAAGAGTGCTGAGCAAGAATCTGCCAAGGCTGATTTTTGCTTGTTGTTGTAACAACCTATTTTGCCAAAATAATTTTTTGATAAAAATGAGCTATAGCCCAAAAAAAATAATAAATAATTTATTTGGAGCTCAATAAAATCTGAATTTAACTAAATTTTTGTTTTAAATATAAAATATTTAAATCTATACTTTAACATTTTTTGGTATAAATCCATATTTTCCACATTATTATTTTTCATCCATATTTTCGCACTTTTTTTTTAAATATTGTACATTTAAATACATTATTGCAATGGTCAGTGTGGACTAGCGTGGACAGAGTGGACAGAGTAGACCGTAAAACTATTAGACATGACGAAAAAAAAAATGTAAAAAAAATGGGTCGATCGGTCAACGGGAAGACGTGTCAAATCGTACCTGAAAAATTCCTCAGTTGTATGGGGAGTCAAAAATCAAACTCAAAATTTCCAAAAACTTATACTGCAAATAAAGTATTTTTTATCCATTCAAACTCGAATTTTCAAAAAAACTTCATTATTTTAATTTTTAATTAAACATTTTTTTTTCAATGTTTTATTTATAATGTTATTTAACAAAATATTATTTACTATTTATAAATCTTTAAGTGTCATAAGACATGCTCAGAGGAAAAGAGCGATGAAATGTACTGATGCTCATTACATTTCATCGCGTTTTTATTCTGAGCGTGTCATATTATAACAAACCATGGTATCCAAAAAAAGGAAATTTAGAAGCAATATTTCCATTTGAAAATAAACTTGTGTTATTAGGGTGATAATAGGAGAAAAAATTAGAGAGTGAACTATCGTCTCAATTTATTTTCAGTTTTATTTTCTAACTTCAGATTTTGGATGTGTAATCAAAATTTCTACAGACAGACCTACAACGTGTAATAAATAGGTGGCGCCCCAAGGTCTGGGCTTTTTTTTTGTTGTAATGCAGTGTTTTTTAAATCAAACTTTAGTTCATAAAATAGAGAAGATTCCACTTTGAAACACAATAAAGCTTGTGGAAAAAATGTGATGTAATGGAAATCCGATTACCTTCCCAATGAGCCCATAAGTGTTTTTCTATTATTCGCAAAAACCCGAAAACAAAAATTTGTATCAATAAAAAAATTACTTAATTTTTAAAATGACATGGGCAATGGCGAATTTGCCTTAAGTGCATATAAAATTGTTTTCATATATTTCGGTCCCCAATCGATTCCTAGCTTTTGGACCATCTTGGACCATATTATTTATGAAGCACCTAAAAGTTCATGGGCCAAAGTCTATAGCCCTTTCACGCCTTTCATCGACTTTGTCTTGAAAAATAGCCAGAAGAGGACTTTTCGAAATATAATTATGTCTAACTGAAGCAATTTTTATTCACAGTAACTGTATTAAGTACGTTGGACGTTGTACTGCCTCTGCTCCATCTACTGGCAACAAGAAGCAACATCTTCAAGAATTGGGGAACTTTTTAGATTGTATATTTGGTGAATTGACACAGGCGGAACGGAATGCCATTAAGGATGTTGCGGCAGCAGTAGTTCAGAAAGCTCGAAATCCAAAAAAGGAAGAAAAAATTGATGATAATACGAAAGCGGCAGAAGAAGGTAAAACTTATGTGGAACCTGTAATGAAAATGTGTACAGCACAAGAAACGGACTCTAAATCGAAAAATGATATGAAACCACCCCCGTTTAAGCAAGGTAAAGGAAAGAAATGAGGAAGGAGTATCGCTATCGAAGACTGATGATCGTAGTTTACCAAAATTTTAAGTTTTGATGCCGATGCTTTAAATGCGGGTTTTCAAACTCGAAAACGCGGGGTGCCCGACTCCTTCAAAATTTACATATACATAATATTTTATAAACATTTTTTAAACAGAGGATAGCTGCCAATTTACTTTATGAATTACTTATCACTCAAAAAAGTTTTTACCCTTCAAAATTTAAAGAAATTTAAAGAAATGTTAAGGTTTAGTATTGTGCACGAGTATGAAGCAAACATTTCCCAATAACCTTTTTTCACCCAAGAGCAATGGCTTTTTTCTATAAAATAGTAGAGACCGACCGAAATTAGGTTTCTGTTTTTCGGCCAAAAAAAGCTGTTTCGGATGAAAAATCCGAAATTTCGATATTTCTGCCGAAAATTTCGGAATGATACGAAAAATGCACCAAATAAATAACAAAGATTACACTGATCGACAAAACTAAACTGCACACTAAATATTAAAATAATAATAAAATTTTTACAGCCCGCAAAAAATGCAATTTTGTAGCGTTTTCGAAAAAATAGTGCGTGCTGGAAAAATTTAATTATTATTTTCGGACTTAGCGTGGCAAAATACAAAAGGAACAACCAAGTGGATAAAAGCGGTATGTACACTGAGCGAACAAACGCATAGTAGAATTAAATATTTATACCCCCACACTCACTGTGGCAGGGTATACTAACTTTGTCACAACGTTTGTAACGCCCATAAGGAGGCGTGTCCGGTATGGAAAAGTATATATATTCTTGATCAGTATCACCTCCTGAGTCGATTTAGCGATGTCCGTCTGTCTGTCCGTCCGTCTGTCCATCTGTCCGTCCGCACGATAGCGGTCGCAGTTTTGGAGATATCGAATTGAAACTTTTTTTACATGTTTTTCTCGTGAATACTGAGATCAAGTTCGAGAATCAGCCAAATCGGACAAAAACTGGGCGTGGCTCCCATACACCGAAAAAAAAGGTAAAAATTTTTCAAGTCTTTTTTATTGTTGCATTCGATTGGAAATGTTTAGAAACGTATTTTTGACATGGTCCGAGGTTCCGAAGCCACATATATAAGGGTCTAAATGGGGTCCTGAGACCAATTTTTTTTTTTTTCGGATTTGATTGGAAATTTTTAGAAATGGATTTTGGACATGGTTTGGGCTCCAAAACCACCTATAATTGGCTCAAAATAGGGTCTTGAGACCACATTTTTTTATGTTCGAGGTACTTCTTTCTACTGTGTGGGGGTATTTCAACTTCGGCATAGCCGAAGATAGTCCACTTTCTAGTTTTTATTTAAATGTGATTTGAATATTTTAATATTTGGAAATCAGTATCACATATAGAAATTCAATACGCGCGTATTTAAATGTTTTCTATAAATAAAAAACTTCATTCTTCTTCAAATTATAAGACTTGCTGAGCAATATACAAACATTTAGACGCTTGTGAATAATGCTGGAAATAGACGAGCCGGTTAGAGTGCACTCCAAACTCCAGAGGTTCCAGGTTCGAATTCCGGCAAAACTGAATTTGTGGAAAAGTTGTTACGAATGTTTCTAAGGAAATTGGCAAATAAAAAATTAAATAAAGTAAAAAATAAATAACTTAAAAAAAGTGCAAAAAAAAAGATTTTTTTTCCAATTTAAATAAATAAAAAAAATTTAATATTTCCATATTTAATTCTAATATTTCAATATTTAATTCTAATATTTCCATATTTAATACAATTTTATATACGCGCATATTTGATTTAAATAGGTTAGGAGCATTAGCTTAGGAGCACAATCAAATACGTTTATATTTGATTTAAATACGTTTTCATTTGATTTCACTATTTTTTCCCTCGGTGTAACATTGAGCGGTATGTAAGTATTGATGTATCCAATTTGTATTGAAATAATTAAAAACTTTGAAATTTATTTTCTTGAAAGAATTTGTATGTACAATAAGGGACCGCCAAGAACCGGTTCCAGAACCGAAACCGTTATATTTTATGGAACCGAAACCGATATTTTGACAATTTGAGAACCGAAATTGTTTTATTTTTTTGGTTCTAGCTCCTAATTTTATAAGTCAAAAATACAAATTAAAATTATAATTTTTAACGAAATTTTCTTGTCATGCTCATTAAAAATGTTTACAAAATTATGCAAAAATTTGGAATTCATGTGTTTTTTAAACGAATTCCTTTATTCTTATCTTGTTTATTTTGGGTCTTTTTCTAAGCAAACCCAGTCGATAAAAAATATTGATTTTGGGCGGACGCCTCTCTTGTAGGACCAATAAATACAAATTTAATTTTTTGGGGCCTACAGAAAAAAAGGAACAAAAAGAGAAAACCGCAGGGGCGAAAAATAAGAACCACTCTATTAAACATACATATTTCAAAATAATAATTCAATTAATTGAATATTTTTGCTTCCTTGATTTTGGTTTGAGCGATTTCGGGAGGTAAAGTGATAAACAATAAATAAGTTTATGCTTATTAAAGTGGAAGAAAATCCAGTTTTGTTAACTTTTGTGTCTTTTTCACTTTCAAATTCCAACTTTTTTTGTAGTTTATGGAACCGAGACCGGAACCGAAACCGTTATTTTTATTATAACCTTTATATTAACTTGCTTTGGGCGGACTATATATATATATATATATATATATATATTTATCCTCAAATCTGCGGCGAGCTTTTTCATACACTTCCACATGAGCTAGAGAGCTGAAATTTGGAACACTGATAGAACTCCGGTGACAATGCATTCTATTAAATCAGAGGTCCATCAGAGGCGTAGGGGGCCGTGGGGGGACTCAAACATTTTTTTTTAAACATGGCATAACTTCCAATTCCTTCAAGCTACATTGATGAAATTTGGTAGGTGAGTTCTTATTGACAAAATGAAATTTTATACCCTTTGGAAAGGGGGACGTGGGGGCAAAGGGGAGCGGGATGGAGCCAATTTAAAGTTCTAACTCTCGTATTTTGTAAGCAATGATATTAAATCTGCTATGATATTAGGAATAAAGTAGCCAAAAACCCTTAATTTTAAATCGAAATTGCTGAAATTAATTTCAAGGAAATTTATTTTCAGCTTTTTAGTCGGTTAAAGGGATATATTTTAAAAAACTTGTTATACCCCCACACTCACTGTGGCAGGGTATACTAACTTTGTCTGGGTGGTTGGATTACCAACTTATGGTTTGACGAGTGTGGGCCTATCCCACCTCTTAAAGTACGGGCATCACAATGGGTCAACTTTTTTGGCCTAAGTGTGATGGCACTGGAGTATTTATGCTCCAATGGTGCCATCTACCCTCTAACCTAACCTAACCTATACTAACTTTGTCAGAACGTTTGTAACGCCCATAAGGAGGCGTGTCCGGTATGGAAAAGTATATATATTCTTGATCAGTATCACCTCCTGAGTCGATTTAGCGATGTCCGTCTGTCTGTCCGTCCGTCCGCACGATAGCGGTCGCAGTTTTGGAGATATCGACTTGAAACTTTGGGTACATGTTTTTCTTTTAAATACTGAGATCAAGTTCGAGAATCAGCCAAATCGGATAAAAACTGGGCGTGGCTCCCATACACCGAAAAAAAAGGTAAACATTTTTCAAGTCTTTTTTATGGTTGTATTCGATTGGAAATGTTTAGAAACGTATTTTTGACATGGTCCGAGGTTCCGAAGCCACATATAATTTATTATAATATTTATTTATAATCTAGGAACCGGAACCGAAACCGATATTTTTGAAATCTGAGAACCAGAACCGAAATATTTTAAAATTAGGGGACCGGAACCGATATTCCTTTTGGTTCCAGTCCCTGGTTACAACCGCCTTCATCCATTCACCGCTTCAAGCGTTCTCACTCTACTCCTATCGAAGTAGATCTACTACTCTCGCGATGATTTCACACTGATCTATTACATAATTTTTCTGAGTCTAAACTGAAATATACATATATATATGAAGCAGCAAATAAACAACGTTTTTTTGTGAGTTTCTATTTTTAGATTCGAAAACTTCAGTTTACATTTTTAGAAGAAAAAAATCAAAGCCTAAGGAAAATGACAAATAAAAAAATTAAATAAGGAAAAAAAAAATAACCTAAAAAAAGGGCAAATAAATAAAAAAGAAAAAAAAAATTTGTTTGCGCAATTTAAATAAATAAAAAAATTTAGTATTTCCATATTTAATTTCAATATTTCCATATTTAATACAATTTTAAATACGCGCATATTTGATTTAAATAAAAACAGCTAAGGAGCAATATCAAATACGTTTATATTTGATTTTAATATGTTTTCATTTGATTTTACTATTTTTTTCCCTTAGTGTACTAACGAATTTATCGTCGTTTCCTCGACAAAACTTTTGAAAAAAACTGTTTTCATTGAATATGATGTAAATTCACTCGCTAGATTAAAAATAACTCAGATATTTTTCGGTTCCATAACCGAGTAGGGTATAGGCTTGCCACACACAGGGTTTTTGCCCGGAGACTCCGGGAATTTGAAACTTTCTCCGGTCTCCGTTTTTTTTTTTAATTTCTCCAGTTTTCATAGCTTTAGTAATTTTTTGTTAATTTTAAAAATGTTTGTCAAAATTTATTTGGGTTAAACATTTTCTGTTATTTAAGTATTATTTCGATTATTTCGACCACTTGGTTCGGTCTGTGCTTTTGGAAAATACCTAATAAACTTATCGGTTGGATATCAAATAGCTTTCTGAAATCTCCAACGTTAGTTCTCAACTTCAGCTCAAGTAGCGGTCTATAACATTCTCAACTTAAAAGGACAAGGAATTACCCATTTATAATATATCGTCTTCATTCTAACAGAAATCACTATTTCCATTTTTCTATTTAAAAAAAGAATAGTGGTAATATGTAATAATAGGATAAACCATATTATTTAAGACAAACTTTAGGTTCTAACATACGAATATAAGGCCTTTTCAATGAGCCGATAAGTGTATTTCTATCTTATATGGGTAATTCACAAAAACCTAAAAACAAAAATTTGTATTAATAAAAAAGTTTGCCAATTATTAAAATGAAATGGGTGGCGAATTGGCCATAAGAGCACATAACATTTTTTTCATATTTTTAATTTACAATATTATTTTCACTACAGTGGCTTACAGCTTATTTCGTGCACCCTTGTAACGTTGCAAAAGTTACAATAATACTATTTAATATTCATAGGTAAATATTGTGAATACCCCTAATAACCTTAATTCTATATTCAATTCATTTTTTTATATAACCCGTGAACACCCCTAATATCCGTTGAATTAATATATATATTATTAATATTATAAATATTTTTAAGTCCCACCACTGCTCCTGCCTTACTGCACCTGCCTTACATCAGAGAACATAGACGAGTAGAGAAGCACCACTCGGGAAGTCAGACTCAAAAACATTTTCACGCAACATTTAACCAGAGGACCGCTAACAGAATGCATTTTACAGCGCTTAAGTTTTAACATTTTTCCCTTTGCTCGCTGTTACTTTTTCTGTTTTCTTGTGGTTATTGCGTTTTTTGTGATCTTGTGATTCTCTTGCTTTTTCGCATTCCTTGTGATTCTTTTCTACTTGTCATTTTTTTGGTACCCCTCCGGTCAGTTGCCAAATTTCTGTGACGTCATGATGTCTTTGGTTGTTTTGAATATTTCTACATTTCTTTTGTGTATTGAAATTGAGATGCATTAGGTTTCTTATTCTGTGTCATGCTAGCGAATTGATTTTGTTTTGATTATGCGTACAAACCGTTTTGGTTTTTTGGGCAATTTACAATTATTGTATTTCAACAATTTCATCACATTTTTATTTACATACAATATTTTATTTAATATTATTATTGATGCAATATGTAAATATATTTATTTTCACACAGATTTACAATATAGTCATACATATTTGGCATTATTTCCATTTTGCAATAAGTTCATTAACCTATCAATTTCTTCCCTTGTCGTATTTCTTTCTTTTTTTCGTTGTGTCCACGCAACAAGAGACCAAGAATATTTGATGAGCAAGGTCACTTGTATTTCTTTCGCTAGTTTTTGGCTATCATTCTCATTCACTCTGCTTCTTTTTATTTTGATAATTTCTGCAATTTCATAATTGCTTCGGTGAATTGACCGTTGTTGAAGTTTGCATGTTTGATATATTTATGAATTTCTATAAAACATTCAAATACCATTTATTGATTTATTTAATGAAAAATTGGATATTTTATTTTTCAAAAATGCAGATGGCCGATTTTATTTATTAAAAAATTAAAAAAATTTTATCAAATCAATTCAATTTTATTTCAAGTAATGAAAATTTCATTGCAATGGTAATGAAATTACCATTATTTCATTGCGATAGTAATGATAATGAAGTAATGAAATTTCCATTACTTCATTACCTATCAGCCCCAATTGCGTTTTTGCCCTTTTTTGGGCGAATCATGCCAAGTTTAATTGTAGCTTGTATGATTCATGTCAGTTGGGATTAGGACAGTTTCTGAGTGCGTCCTTGGACATTTTATGGAAGAATCATGTCAGGTGGGATTAGGACAGCTTCTGAGTGCGTCCTTGGACATTTTTTGAGTGAATCATGTGAGTTGGCAACTGACCGGAGGGGTACCAAAAAAATGACAAGTAGAAAAGAATCACAAGGAATGCGAAAAAGCAAGAGAATCACAAGATCACAAAAAACGCAATAACCACAAGAAAACAGAAAAAGTAACAGCGAGCAAAGGGAAAAATGTTAAAACTTAAGCGCTGTAAAATGCATTCTGTTAGCGGTCCTCTGGTTAAATGTTGCGTGAAAATGTTTTTGAGTCTGACTTCCCGAGTGGTGCTTCTCTACTCGTCTATGTTCTCTGCTCTATCGCTTAAAGGCTGATTTACATTGTATGAATTGGTTGATACAGCGTATGAATCTTCCCATAAAAGAGAAGATCCGCTCTATGCTCAAAGAAGAGTGCAGATAGTCAAAGTTTATTTGCTTTTTTTGTAAACAAAGATCAGCTGTTCCAAATTGAAAAATAAATATTTTTTGGAAATATTTACATCTTTCATGATTATTGCATTATTTTCTAGCTCGGGAGCAGTTTTAAGACTTCCACCAGCAGGAATAGATTGTATGGGTTGTTTGGAAACATTTTCATTGATTTCCCGAGTCCCAAGCAAAGTCAGAAATGCAAATCGTATTCGTCGCCACCGCGGCCGTTCCCCGATTTTTATAGGAAATTTTAAAAACGAAAACAGGTTGATAAAAATAAAAAAATTTTATTTTCAACTTTGGAAAACGTTTCACAAATTGAATGGGGGGACGTACATTTTTACCCGTTGCCGTTTGCTAATTGCCATTGTGGACGATGGATGATCGAATGCATTTTTTTAAATTCACATTTGCTGGTGGCTCTTCAATAATTTTCCGGAACAATATCCAAATAATCCAATTACACTTGGATGTCTTCGGTAAAATTTGGATTTGGCGGCGGAGCGACGCTTGTGCCAATGACGTGAAGAACTATTTCGCTATCAAAACAATTTCAAAATTTTAAAATAATAACGTTGACATTTCTATGGACACTTCAGAAATTTGTTATGGCATTTTTATAGGAGACGATACGGTTCATACAGAAAGATCAAGCATGTTGTATTTAACATATCTCCTCCTATAATTTCATACACTTAACAGAGGAGGTTAACAGAATTTGGTATCAATCGTCCTATAAAAATTTGACAACTCTGTTTCAGTCATACTAATATATTTTTCAATGCAAAATATTCCCATCTCTTTTTCATGTGTCACAATTCATACGCTGTATCAACCAATTCATACAATGTAAATCAGCCTTAAAGGTCTGGCAAAAAAGAAAGCATTCAACATTTTTCTCATCACCTATAGCTAACAATATTCTAACCCTCACGTCTCGAGTTTCGCAAATCCCTCTTTTTCTATCGATAACGATCTGGGTGTCCCACTACTATTTTTGAAAGTGCCCATCCATGCATTTTATCCCTTTTAGGGTATGTACATATTTTGCGTGAAGTTATGTTATTTTCACTACATGACACTACAAGTCCCCAAATTCAAATAAACCCGTACATACAGCTCAAGTAACACCCACTAGTCCTTCGATAATATAAATGTACAAGCTTGCTTCGCAATGAACAAGAAAAATGTGCTATTAGGAACAGCTATGGTAACTATTTGTCATTTGGATACGGTGTATACAGCCAGAGCGCTTATCGATTCTGGCTCGGAATGCACCTTTATCTCCGAAAGACTGCAACGTATCTTAAAACTTCCGACTGAGAAAATGAACGCACAAGTTTCCGGTTTAAACAAAGTTGTATCGGCCCACGTTCAAAAGGCATGCAGCTTTGTAATTGGATCTCTAATAGATTCAAATATAAGGAACAAAGCAAAGGGTCTCGTCCTTCCCCAATTAACCGGAAATGTCCCAACCCATTCCATTGATGAAGCTTCTATTCAAGATTTGCCGGATCTTCAGTTAGCAGATGTCAATTTCTATAAAAGTGGACAAGTTGACGTATTAATAGGAGCGGACCTTTATCCTATAATTCTTATGGAAGGTATACGTCACCAAATATTAGCTCAGCAAACCGTGTTTGGATGGATATTTACAGGCCCCCTACCACCAGCTGAGATTTCAACGTTTACAACGTATGTTGCTTATCACAGTGAGGTGGCTTTATCACATCAGTTAACGAAATTCTGGGATTTAGAGGAAATTTCAAAAAGGAATTTTTGGTCACATGAAGATAGTTTATGTGAAGACAATTTTGTAAAAACTACGCGCCGTAGGGACGACGGTCGATATGTAGTAACTTTGCCCTTTAAAAATGAATTCCCTCACGAAATATGTCTTGGCCAGTCGCGTCAGGCAGCATGCAAACAATTTATTAGGACCAAGTGGTCAAAGATTATGTTGAATTGGGTCACATGAATAAGGGACACCTTCAATATTCGAAAAGTCACCTGCCCATTACTATTTACCTCATCATTCCGTGATCAAAGAGGAAAGTACGTCTACCAAACTACGAATCGTGTTCAATGCGTCGTTTCTCACATCAAATGGGTTAGCTTAAATAATATTTTGTATACAGGTCCAGTACTGCAAACTGACTTGACGCTTTTGATTTTGAAATGGAGATTGTTTAAATTCGTCTTCAATGCTGACATCGAGAAGATGTATAGGAAAATCCTAGTAGATTCCAAACACACTCCTTATCAGAGGATTTTATTTCGAACTTCGCCAGAATCTGACATTGAAGATTTTGCAATTAGGACTTGCAATTAGGACTGTGTTACAGCTAGCGAACGACGTTCAAGAAACAATGCCGCTGGCAGCTGCAGTGCTGAGGGATTTCATGTACGTGGATGATGCATTGTCAGGGGCACATGAGGTGGAAACGGCACTAAAGACGCGGAACGAGCTAATCTTAGCATTGAATTCCACGGGATTTCCCCTACGTAAATGGACATCAAATTTCAAGGATAGAATTTGATGTCCATTTACGTTTAGAAGATATTCCTAAGGAACATTTACACAATGAAGACTTTTTGGAGCTAGAAGACACCAGCATTGTGAAGACGTTGGGAATTCGTTGGAACGCTAGGTTGGATCTCTTTTATTTTACGGCTAAGCCATTGGAAAACAAATCAGTGTATACAAAGAGGGAAGTGCTTTCGATTATAGCAAGACTTTTTGATCCTGCAGGTTGGTTAGGCCCTGTTATAATCGTAGCGAAAATTCTAATGCAGCAAATCTGGTAGAAAAAATTGATTGGGACGATAATTTGACAAGTCAAAGTCTGCATGCGTGGAAGTCTTTTTTAAGTGACTATCATTTCATAAATGATATTAAAATTCCGAGATGGGTGAATTTCTTTCCATTAAGAAAAATTGAATTCCACGTTTTTTGTGATGCATCGGAAAAGGCCTATGCAGCAGCAATTTATATTCGCGTTGAAGCTCCAGATTAGCGTTTTTTCACCCACTTATTGACCGCAAAGACTAAAGTCGCCCCTGTCAAGACAGTTTCGCTTCCAAGATTGGAACTATGTGGAGCGGTTTTATCTGCAGACTTGGTGGAGTCCTTGTTGCCCCAACTAAATGTGGAACAGTATACCTTGTACCTCTGGACTGTACCTCTGTTTTGGCTTGGCTGAAAAAACCTCTTGGCTCTTGCTCTTGGACTACCTTTGTAGCTAATCGCGTATCGAAAATTATAGACAAGGTAGGCAATACCAATTGGTATCATGTCGATTCTCCAGATAACCCTGCAGATTTTGGCAGTCGAGGTGTTTCAGCGAAAAATTTGATTCACAATCAATTGTGGTGGAAAGGGCCCTTATGGCTAGGTAATAATAAAAGTGAATGGCCACTAACTTCTGGTAATGGAGAATTTTCGACATCATTAGAAAACAAACCAATTAAAACCCATTTTGCGTATTTCAATCAATTTGAAGATATTTTAAAACGATTTTCGTCACTTCCACGAGCATTGCGTATATTGGCTTTAATGTTTCGATTTTACTATCGCGTCAGTAAAAAAGAGGACCGGGCTCAGACTGTGAAGTTGACAAAAGAAGACATCGACCATATGAAAAATCGGCTGATCGGTTTAGCTCAAAAGGTACATTTTCCATCTGAATATCGTGATATTTCAGAAAAGAAACCACTAAGCAGTAAAAGCTCGATTTTAACACTGAATCCTTTCATGGATAACCAGGGCGTAATGCGACTAGGTGGGCGATTAGCGGTAGCACCATCTCTTTTATATAAAGAGAAACATCCAGCTATTCTACCCTACAATTGTCAACTTTCTCGACTTTTGGTTCAATATAACCACGATATTTCATTGCATGGTGGGAACAATTTGGTATTGCGATTATTGCAAATGGAATTTTTTATAATACGCGCTAAAAATCTTGTAAAGACAACCATCCATAATTGTAAAGTATGTGTAATAAATAGGAAAAAGGAACATACTCAGATTATGGCCGCTCTACCTGCAGCTCGAACTGAATTTTCGCGACCATTCGCGACAACTGGTATCGATTCTGCTGGTCCTTATGACATCAAAAATTATACTGGTCGTGCGTGTCTCATAACAAAGGGTTATGTATGTCTTTTCGTGTGCTTTTCCACGAAGGCAATACATTTAGAGGTTACAAGTGACCTATCGTCGGCTACGTTTTTGGCTGCTTTTGCCCGTTTTGTATCTCGTCGCGGTTGTCCAGGACATTTGTATTCTGACAATGGAACGAACTTTGTAGGAGCTTCCAAAATTATTAAACGAGAGTTTCGTGAGTTTTTGAATTCAGCGCGTACAGTCAACTGTATCAGGGAATTATTTGGCATTTTAATCCTGCTGGGGCTCCCCATATGGGAGGACTATGGGAATCAGGAGTCAAAAGTTTCAAAACGCATTTTCGAAAGGTAGCAGGAGCAATGAAGTTTACTTTTGAGGAGTTTACCACATTGCTATCGCGCATTGAAGGTTGCCTCAATTCGAGGCCAATAAGTGCAATGTCAGAAAATCCTGACTTGTTAACCCCTTTAACTACAGGTCACTTTTTAATCGGCATTCCGTTGATAGGAATTGCGGAGCCAGAAATTACAGATAACCCAATGTCTATTGTTAACCGATGGCAAAAACTTAAAGCCATGCATCAGGTGTTTTGCAAACGATGGAGGTCTGAATATTTATCTCAGCTTCAAAGAAGGTATAAATGGAAATTTCCCCAAAGAGATTTGGAAATTAATGATTTGGTTGTAGTGCGAGAGGAGAATTTACCTCCAAATGAGTGGCGACTTGGTACGATAATAAAGGTTTATACAAAAGAAGACAAAAAAGTCCGAGTTGCCGATGTACGAACCCAAAGGGGGTCAATTACTCGGCCTATTGTTAAATTGATTGTCCTTCCGAGCTGCTAGAACCCAATTGTAAATACTCAGTTGAAGATAGTGAAGGCGACATAAGCTCGTCTGCGGAAACGGTTATCGAAGCGCCGCGGTCATCTTCGCGAGCCCCATCTCTAGCGGGCGCTGATGCGGTTATTGAACCATCTTTATCGGACGCTAAAGCGGGCATTGAAAAGGGCAACGATTCAGAGGGAATCGCCCCACCGAGGGAACAGGCTCGTCCATTGCGACCTGATTTACGAAGTGACGGGAAGCCTCAAATGGATGCGCGCCAGATAATCGAATCATTGCGAACTCGATATAGCAGCTCTCATGCTCAACCACGCCGAAAACCACAGCACGCTAATCGTTACAACTCGAGAGTCAGACCTCGAGCGAAATCCACAACGATCGGGAGTCCGACCACGACCGTCCGACCTTGATCAGCACAACGCGGCTAGGAAGCTCAGTCGCTGGAGTCATCCGCGCCAAGCCCAAATGCGCCAGGAGGATCGTCGCAAGGAGGATCGTCGCAAGGAGGAGCATCCAGCGTTAGATTTGGTGCCACGCAGCGCATAGCGCTAATGTACCCGACGGCAAGAGTGGCGATCATCAATGACGGCAGGTGTGAAAAGGTGCGCCTGATAATAGATCAGTGCTGCCCCTTATCGGTAGTCTACCGGTCATTGGTGGATCGGTTGAGACTTAAGACTGAAGGAATAGGATCGGATGAGAGGTGCACTATCACATTGGATGGTAGATTCGGGCGTTTGGACGTCTACGCACATGTTCGTCCGAATTTCGCCAGGGTCTCACCGTCCCACTCTATCGATGCACAGGTGCGTGACCAATTTCAGGAGGTGCTGTTGGCGGACGAAACTTTTTATTAAGAGAAAAAAATTATTAAGAGAGGTTTGGTGCCAGGGATAATTGGGCAGCCCGTTGCACAACACACTATATTTGGGTGTGTGATTTCGGGCTCATGTCCTTTGTAAGGACTGGAATGGGGTATGGAATAGGATTTGAAACGGCGAAAAATGGAATACTGAAGTCAATTTTGAACGGATTGCAACCAATTTGGGCTCGTTGAAACGGGAATTTGATGTATTTTTTATTTTTGTAATAAAATTAGTATAGTGTTGTATGAAAAAAATTCTTAAATCGAAAAAAACCGTTAAAATAAATGTCAAAAAATGGTGTCTGAGCAATGTGTTCAGTAATAACTTCTGTGTTTTTCGCCATATAAATCAAAGTTATACACTGATTAAAGCGTCTGCTTCTCTTCTTTTTAACAAGCTATAGCTTGTGCATATGGAGCTCACGCTTCCAAAGTTATCTTTAAAAATAGGGTAACACCGACAAAAATTGGTTTTTCTCTTCTAACTCCAGATTTTGGGGGTGTAATCAAAATTTCTGGTACGCAGATGTCATTTTCTTGGACATACCTACAACGTGTAATAGGTGGCGTCCCAAGTTCTGGGCGACTGTAACGCAGTGTAATGAATTACATATGAATTGTATTGATTTCTTTTATATATGCACTAGTACCAATTAGGAATGCAACCTACTCATTGTTTTCTATTTTATATGTAAGGTTAATTACGAATAAGATAAATTTTGCAGTGATGCTGCAAGGCGGGCGGCAATGTTTAGGCCAGTAATCATTGTGAATTTTTAGGCTAATAGTCATTGTAATAGAATTGAATTGTACTTGAATTTTTAGAAGATAGAGGGCGTTTTACTCACTATGAGTTCGCTTCGAAGCAGCAACTTCGGCTTAACCGAAAGGCGCCAAATATATTAAAGATTTCATTGCTGTTATCAACTACCATAGGTAAGACCGCCGAATTTTGTGTTCCCGCTCTTTTTTGGATATCGAATAAATTTTATAAAGAAAATTGAAACCACCCCTTCTTATCACTCCTATTTTTAACACTTTGCCAACACCGAGAGTAACCATCCTTTCTATTCTCCAACGAAGCATAGGGCTTCAGGAATATTTATACTACTTTATAATATTTATACCCTGCACACTAGTGTTTAAGGGTATATTGTTTTTGTCACACCGTTTGTAACGCCCATAAGGAGGTGTGTCCGCTATGGAAAAGTATATATATTCTTGATCAGCATCACCTCCTGAGTCCATCAGTCCATGTCCGTCTGTCTGTCATTTCGCACGATAACTGTCGTAGCTTTTGAGCTATCGACCCCCAAATTTTGGGATTCCTCTTGTTTTGGCGAATGATTGGACGGTATTGAAAATAGGCAACATCGGATAAGAGCCACGCCTACCTCCCATACAAAATGGCCGCCAATTTTATATTATTTTCGTTTATCTTGAGAAATACTTAACCGATCGCCTCCAAATTTTGGGATTCCTCTTATTTTGGCGAATGATTGGACAATATTGAAAATGGGCAACATCGGATAAGTGCCACGCCTACCTCCCATACAAAATGGCCGCCAATTTTATATTATTTTCGTTTATCTTGAGAAATACTTAACCGATTTGGATGCGGTTGTCTGCATTGCGTTGGAAATGAGGTCGGGAACGAAATGGGAATGAAACCGGAACGAAATAGAATTGGACCGGAACAAAATGGAATTGGAACAAAATTTTTAAATGAATCAGGAAACTAAAATGATCGATAAATATTGGAAAATTATCGATAAATATTGGAAAATTATCGATAAAATATCGAAAAATTATCGAAAAAATATCGATAAGAAATCGAAAAATTATCGATAAAAAATCAGGGTGCGGAAAAACTCGCCAACGATCGATTCAAAATTCAATCTTCTCGCGATTAATTCATTTTGCGATGATAAATTGTTTAAACTTTTATCCTTAATTTTAAGTAATTTTTTTTTTATTATGGAATTTTTTTATTGTTTAACAATAAACATTTTATTTTATTAATAAAAATAATATTATAAAAACCCTCAAGTGTCGTTATAACTTGCCTGCTTTGAAAACAAGTCGTTGAGGATACAAAATGTTTACTGCAAAAATACGCTCGCGATTAATTCGCGAATAAATCATTACCATACAAATGAACGAATCAACGAGTGAATCAATCGCCGACGCTTGCAGTGAAGATTTTTCGTTCGTGATATATACGAGCTTTTCTTTCGGTTGCGAGCGATCGTAAATGCTTTTGTTCGCTGCGTAACTTTTTCACTCATGAGTTATTGAAAGCAACGAATTATTGGTGCGATTAATTGTGAGAGGTAGGCATGGCAGTCGACCGATTCCGCCCATTTGCAATACCAACTCCTTCAAAGGCCTAAAAAGGACAAATCCAAAATTTGGGATCCCTAGCTTTCTTGTAGCTCCTGCAATCGTAAATACAAGAAAAGAGGACGGACAGACAGGGAGGAAGCGTGGCAGTCGACCGATTCGGCCCATTTTCAATACCAACTCCTTCTAGGGCCTAAAAAGGATAAATCTAAAATTTGGGATCCGTAGCTTTCTTCTAGCTCCTGCAATCGTAAATACAAGAAAAGAGGACGGACAGACAGGGAGGAAGCGTGGCAGTCGACCGATTCGGCCCATTTTCAATACCAACTCCTTCTAGGGCCTAAAAAGGATACATCCAAAATTTGGGAACCCTAGCTTTCTTCTAGCTCCTGCAATCGTATCAGCAATATTCAAGAAAAGAGGACGGACATACGGATAGAGCTAAATCAACTCAGAAGGTGACGCTGATCAAGAATATATATACTTTTCCATACCGGACACGTCTCCATCTGTGTAACAAACATCAGACCAAAGTGAATATACCCAACCCATGTTGGGTATAAAAATTACTATTGAGTTGCGATTGAGGTGCGAATTCCGGACTTTTTTGCAAGCTGTGTCGCTTGAAATCAAAATAAAAAAACCGCCACGAAATAGGAAAATTTGTATTGTCTAAAAGGACTTTAACAATTGTCATCAAAAAGCCAGCCAAACCTCTAAGTCTCAACAGATTGCACTCGTATTGGGCCTAAAAATTTCAAAATAAAAAATGCTATTTAAAAAAAATAATAACATTTTTTTTTTAACATACTTCTGTCTAATTAAAATGTTTCATTTTGGACTTTGATTTTAAAAGTCGTCGAAAATTTCAGTACGGTTTTATGAAGTCAAAGTACATAATACAAAAATAAAACATTCCAAAAATCAAATTGTCTTTAAAACTCGATAGTCTAAAAAAATTAATCGATTAAATCGACGTGCAATAATCGGTTAAAAAATATTAGAAAATCTATAATCGATTAATTGTTGGCTATCCAGTTACCATACCAGATACCACAGAGACTAAACGAAAAAATTAATAGCTAATGCATTAAACAGAATTGCAGCAGTTGACGGTTGGTTTTCAACAGTGGACAATAAAATAGAAATAAATCTAAGTTCGGCGGGCGATTCCGTGCATTCCCATCTAGTTGCGTGAGTTTTAATTTTGACAGTGGCTAGCCGTCGTCCGTCCAACCGTCAACTGGTGCAATTCTGTTTTATGCATAAATCTAGCTGGATAAAGACTAACCTGGCAACACTGCTTGTAACATAAATAATGCTATGCCTGATGCATAGCATTAAAGAAAGAACAATTGCGAATGGCATGTTTTGAATCTTCTATTGTGAATTCACTTGCCAAATTTGTTGTCAAAAACAGATGATTCCGCATTCATGTTGTTGTTGTCGGCACAAAACTTCTAGATCTTTTTATATTTTCGTTGTTTATGTACACTTTCGCAAAGAAAATTTTAGACTAATACCTCCTAATAGAGAACAGAAAAGCTCCACCTGTACAAAATGTTTGGACTGATTATTTCGGGTAGACTGGTAAGTGGACAAACATTTTTAATTTAATTTTGAAGTTGCAACAGTTTTTTCATTCCCCCGCCCTTTGCAGCCACAAACTGATTTCACGCCCATCAACGAAACTAAATTGGTGATAAATGTTCCCGAAATTGATCATGTCAATTATATTGTATTGTTCCTTACCGGAATAGCTCCATTGCCAGAAGGCACGGCCGGCGCCGTGTACTTTAGCTGGCCTGACGCACTATCGGCGCCCACTTGGCAGTATTTGGGACACATTTCCAACAAGAAACCGTCAGCAATATTCAAAATATCTCAGCTGAAAAAGACACACGAGATTGAGTCGCATGCGAATGGTATGATTTTTGGAGCTCAGGAGATTTCGCATATTGCCCAAATCGGAATTTCTGTGGAGCCGGATATGACGGTGTCACAGCTGACGCCGGCGGTGGTGAGTTTTTAGTTTGATTGCTTTGAGTATTTTTGGAAAGTATTATTTTTCCAATCTTTACAGTCGAGCGCCAATGGTAATCTACACTTTAGCCAAAAAATGTTGGAGAATTTCTTCAACTATGCTTCGAGCTTTACGGTCAATGCACAACAAATTCCGCCCATGAGTAATGACACGCTGGTGCCACTGTCTACTTTACAGTCATGGTATACGAATTTCCAACGACGCATGGAGCAGAATCCGAACTTCTGGAAATATTAAAAATGTAATCCGCAAATTGTATTTAGTTCGTACTAGCAAGTGTTGCCCTACTAAAGCAGCGACGACCATTTCAACATTTTTGTTTGCTTCGAAAATTTTCATTCACTTCCTATCTAGTTGGTTTTCTTTAACTTCTGGGGAAAAAATCATTTGGAATAGTCTCTAATATTAAACAATTCAATTGGCAACACAAAGTATGTACATCAAATACAAAGTGGCATCACGATCGAATTACAGCCAATATTTTATTTTATATGAGCCAATTTACACTATAATTTCCATGCCGTTTTTGGAATTTACACTGACCTGGGAATGCCGAAATTTGACTGTTTTTATATGAAAATGTAAATAAGCAAAGCATGGAGTTGCCAACTTTAATGTTTTTTGTATGGATTTTCAGTGCAAAATTTTTAATAGTGTAAATAGGCTCTAAAATAAATTGTTTACTAAATTATTACACAATGAATGATAAACAATAAAAAAAAACATTTTAATGAATTCGTTCATGTTTGACTTTGGTTTCGTTCAAATTAGGTAGACGGAATTCTAGTTTGCTAACCGGCAACTTTAACATTGCATTGTCATTGGAAGGGGTCGGTCGCAGTGATGCCATGGACTTTGCTCGTCAAAAAAATGCTACAGTCCGGCAATTATGAAGTCATATACCATTTCTCTAACTTTATCATACAGGAATTTAAACTTTCTTAGAGCCTATTTACACTATCAGTTCCATGACGAAAAAACTGACAAAGAGCTAATAAGAACTGCGGTAGTGAAAACGGGATAGAACATTTTGCACCGAAAATCCACCTTTTACGTTTTTTATGGATTTTCGGTGCAAAATTTTCTATCTCGTTTTCACTACCGCAGTTCTTATTAGCTCTTTGTCAGATTTTTCGTCATGGAAATGGTAGTGTAAATAGGCTCTTAAAGTTGAAAATGGAACTTAGTTTTGTAGCATTTATTGAATGAATTTTTGTATGAGAAAATCAGATGCGAGTTCACAAAATCGGATTTATATGGATTAAAAGGTACTTTGTAGAAAACCTTCCATGGAACAAAACCTCATCATATATATATATAAAAGAATGAAAGTTAAAAAATTACCTGGAACCTTGATGAAAAAGTACACTTTTTCATTTTAGACAAAATCCAACCAAAAAATCCCTCAAAAAGAAAAATTACCCTCAATTTGGCAAAAACAGCTGATACTTTGACAATTCGTAGAAAAAACACAAACCACATCGCCCACCGAAAAAATTACAAATTAATATAGAATAGAAAATGTCTGGATTGGTACACTTGGCGAGATTTTGTAGCACTCATCAAGTAACAGGAAGGAGAGTACTACCCACAGTAAAAATCGCAACCACTTTCAAAGTTAATGGAAACCGGGTTCCTTCACAAGTAAGTACAAATTGTAATTCGTTAGTCGTCGTGTCGAAGTCAAGGCTCAAGGCCGTTGGGGGAACATTTCTTGGGAAATTTCGTAACATTGCTTGCAATAAAAATAAACCACAAATGTTGTGTTAGTTTTAGGTCAGTCTGAGCTGTGTTGTTTTGGTCTATTCAGTTAAAAACTTAACATTCAGAACAAATCTCCTAATTCTTTCCCTTTTAATTTTCTTAACTCTTTCGTTGCAGAACTTTTAACATAAAGCAACAAGAATATTTAACTTTGAAAAGAATTCAAATATAAATTGAATCGTAAGCGAAAAAAGGCCAAGGCAACACACTCTCGACCCACGGAGGACTGACAGAAAGGGTGACTTTGAGTTTGGTTACCTGTCTAAACTCCTATCTCCATTGCATTTAACTTGCTCTCCCCACGATGGGACGCACGCAACGGAAGCGTGGGCAACGCAAAAAGTCAGCAGCACCTTTTAGTGAAACGTCACCAACCTTTATGCGAGAGCTCTTCAAAAGCCTTAGTGCTCTAGGTTGGAAAAATGACACAAATCTGAGCATTCGAAATTTTGAGCTAACGGGTCGTGGGCTCTGCTCGAAAAAGCAAGTTGTAATTCAAGGTGATGAGTTGATACGCCTACCATTGAAGTGTTTAATAACCATAGCCACGCTTGAAGATGATGGCCAATTTAAAGCCCAATTTAATATTGAAAAATTCCACAAAGATCAGCGTGTATCCTTTCAATGCTTGATGGCTTTATATGTGCTGCACCAAAAGCATTTGAGCGAAATGTCCTCATGCCACAATGCGTATTTGAACTCAGTACCTGATCATTTTACCATGCCCTATTTTTGTCCCATCAATGAGCTGCAGTGTCTGCCGGAAGCAATACTGGAAAAGACTGTTGCTCACAATCGCAAAATACGTAATAGTTTGGCAAGTTTAAAGTCCGTTTTTAAGGCAGAGAACTGCACCTGCTGTGGCAAGAAATACTTCAATGATATTTACACTGTGGATGCCTTCAAGTGGGCATATTTCGCAGTCAATTCACGCAGTATTTACGTGCATAGCCGTGAAGTGAAGCCATATAATGGCACTTTTCCAGCTTTGCTCGGCGATGGGGCGAATCTGGCTTTGGCCCCCTTTCTCGATCTATTTAATCACTCGGATAAAGTAACAACAACGGCCGAATTAGTGCGAACGGAGCGAAAACAGTTGGAATTCGTTTTAACATTGGATTGGGCTCCTGCAACTATTAAGCCATATAATCAGCTTTACATCAGCTATGGCGCTCTGCCAAATCTCAAGTTGCTGACTGACTACGGCTTCTTTTTGCCCCACAACAAACATGACTACTTCGAGCTATCTCTGCTGGACATTGAGAATTTCGTTAATTGCGCGAAAAGCTTCAGTGAGCGGACGTTCCATCGTAATAAATTCAAATTCATACGCGATCACAATTTGCACGATCAAATGTTTTTCCACTCAAGCGAGGGCATGTCGCATAATTTGCGCGTCGTTTTGCACTTGATTTTGAAAGAGCCCAGTCACTATCCCAATGTGCTAAATCAAGTGGCTTTTGGTGCCGTGGAACAATTAGAAGATGTGGCCGAAGAAGCTCAACTGCTGATTGCATTTAAAATTTCCGAGTATCAGCGATTCATGGTCGATTTGGAAAATTTGCCTCTGCTGAGTAGGAGCGGCCTGCTGGCAGTGGGTTACATGCAAGAGTGCATCCGATATTTGAGGCAGTGTGCAAGGCTACTTGATTAGTTGAATTTTTTAAGCTTCTTTTTCGTATACTTTTTGAATTTTTATAATAAATGTGAAAAGTTAATTTTCAAAAACATAAAAAATTTGAAATTCTGTGCTTTTGAACCAATTTCAGTTCTACTGCACCCGCAGTACTGCTAGCGTTACCGATGCTAGCGACGATGGGAAGCCGAAAAAGAAAATCACTCCATTCACACCAACGCCGGGCAGCAAATTACTAGGGGGTGTATTTGCCAAGAAAGTGCCAAAAGGTAACTAAATCTGAGTGTTATTAAGAAACAACAGCTACTGACACTATAATACAGCGTAAGATAAAAGCCAGAGCGGCTAGGATGGTTTGTAAATTGACAGGATGATCGTAAGTTAGACGAAGTTGGAGAGGCAAATGTCTTCCCAGAATTTATGTTGCTATTCGATTATTTTGTATTGGATAACTAAAATGAGAAAAATTTACTAACCAGACATTGGACACATATCTTTTTAAAAAACAATTTTTACGTTTACTTTCATTATTTCTTTTGGGTTTGTCTATTATATTTGACTAGCTTATACCCACAGCTTCGCTCGCAATAATTTTGTGATTTCATGTTAATGTAGAAATGTTAAATGTATTATTTAAGGAACTGAAATAAAAATAGATTTTGCAAGTCATCCTGCCCATTCACCTCCCAGCACCAAATCCAAAATTTCAGCGAAATCCCTTAAATAGGACCCGAGTTACAGAGCTTTAAAAATTTTAGGGCGTGGCAGTGGGCGGATCTTAAATTTCAATAGTCATCCCTCTGCCCTTTCACCTCTCAGCACCAAATCCAAAATTTCACCGAAATCCTTGAGTAGGACCCGAGGGTCAGAGCTTTAAAAATTTTAGGGCGTGGCAGTGGGCGGATCTTAAATTTCAATAGTCATCCCTCTGCCCATTCACCTCCCTGCACCAAATCCAAAATTTCACCGAAATCCCTTGAATTGGATCCGAGTTACAGAGCTTTAAAAATTTTAGGGCGTGGCAGTGGGCGGATATTAAATTTCAATAGTCATCACTCTGCCCATTCACCTCCCAGCACCAAATCCAAAATTTCACCGAAATCCCTTGAATTGGACCCAAGTTACAGAGCTTTATAAATTTTAGGGCGTTGCAGTGGCCGGATCTTAAATTTCAATAGTCATACCTCTGCCCATTCACCTCTCAGCACCAAATCCGAAATTTCAGCGAAATCCCTTGAATAGGACCCGAGTTACAGAGCTTAAAAAATTTTAGGGCGTGGCAGTGGGCGGATCTTAAATTTCAATAGTCATCCCTCTGCCCATTCACCTCCCAGCACCAAATCCAAAATTTCAGCGAAATACCTTGAATAGGACCCGAGTTACAGAGCTTTAGAAATTTTAAGGCGTGGCAGTGGGCGAACTGCAAATTTTCAGAATCAACATATCACCAATTCATTACCCAAAACCACATATAAAATTTCAGCGAAATCGGTTAAACACTGCATAAATTATAGGATTTTAGAATAATATTTGCCACGCCCAAATTTAATGAAATGGCATATAGCCTATGATGAGATCAATGAAATTACCTACATTTTGGTATGTGTTTCATTAAAATCGGTCAAGTATTTCTTGAGTTATAAGGGAACAAACGTACATGCATACATACATACAAACCTAAAACCTACAAACTCACAAAGAATTTTATATAAGTAAGAGATTAATGAACCTCGTTTTTCCCCATACTTTAATTTACTTGTTTTCTTGTACAACTAACAATTGCTTTTTGCTCCAGCTTGATTTTAATTTGACTCACTTCTTAACGCTTGAATGTTGTGTGGCCCTGTAGGGATCTTACTTTTGAATTCAGTAAATCCCCACAGGTTCAGCGCAAACTCAACAACAACAAGCACTACGACAATGTCATGTTCATATAGGAGCAGGTGCTAGTGAAGGAAACGCTCTAGGAACTCTCGATGCACCCGAAGTCACATCCAAGGACATGATGCGTGCTATGATGCACTACATTTGGCCGAAGGACGACGCGCTAGTTAGGAAGAGGTAGTAACGCCAAAGGTTCTGTGAAATGTTTTTTTCTCAATTCCATAACATTTATAGGGTGGCCATATCATTGGGTCTCTTGGCTGGTTCCAAAATGCTGACCGTATGTGTGCCATTTTTGTTCAAAGGCGCCATTGATAACCTAGGCGTTTTGAATATGGATTCGGCGCCGGAAACGGCGGCTTCAGTGGCTACCGCCATGTTGATTGGATGTAATCTGAATTTTGTATTTATTTTCTCCGATTCATTTAATGAGCAGCCTTTGTGTCTTGCAGATGGAGTGGCTCGTGCCAGTGCTGCCGGCTTCAATGAGCTGCGAAATGCTGTATTTGCGAAAGTGGCTCATCATTCCATACGTAAAATAGCCACCAACGTTTTCCTACATTTGCACAATTTGGACTTAGCATTCCATTTGAATAAGCAAACCGGTGCCTTGTCGAAGGTGCTTTCTTGAATTCAGCTTAACCTTTTTCACTAACTTCCATTTGCACACTTTCCAGACAATCGACCGCGGTTCGCGTGGCATTAACTTCGTGCTGTCCGCCATGGTGTTCAACATTGTGCCCACAATATTTGAGTTGGCACTGGTTTCAAGTATCCTTGGTATTAAGGTTGGCTATAAAAAAAATGTTCCATTCAGGCACAGTCTTTCAATCAGCTTTCTTTGTAGTGCGGTTTGGCCTTTGCGGGCGTTTCCATGGGCTGCGTAGGCGTCTATGCTGCCTACACGCTCTCCGTCACCCAATGGCGCACTAAATACCGTGTGTTCATGAATCAGGCTGAGAATGAGGCCGGCAATAAAGCTGTCGATTCTCTGATTAATTATGAAACCGTTAAATATTTCAATAACGAAAAATTCGAGGCGGGCCGATACAATAATGTTTTAAAAAAATACGAATCAGCTAGTTTGAAGACGAGCTCTAGCCTGGCTCTATTGAATTTTGGTCAAAATGCAATTTTTAGCACGGCTCTGAGTGTAATAATGGTACTTGCTGCCAATGAAATAGCCAAGGGAAATATGACAGTCGGGGACTTGGTGATGGTCAATGGGCTGCTTTTCCAGCTATCTATACCATTGGGCTTTCTGGGCAGTGTGTATCGTGAAGTGCGTCAGGCCTTGTTGGACATGCAGTCCATGTTTACCCTAATGAATGTGGACAGTCGCATTCAAACGCCTCTGAATGCCCCACACTTGGCTGTGGGCCGTGAGAATGCATCGATTGAATTTAAAAATGTCTCATTCGAATATGAGCTGGGCAAGCCCATATTTAGAGATTTGTCATTTACCATACCGGCAGGAAAGACCATTGCATTTGTGGGAGGTTCCGGTTCCGGTAAATCCTCAATGGTAAGGCTGCTGTTTCGATTCTTCGAACCGAATGCTGGGAAAATATTAATTGGTGGACAAGATATAAGCCTGGTGGATATTGATAGCTTGAGGAAGGCCATAGCCGTAGTGCCACAGGTGGGTAGCATAGCATTGCGTGTGAACGCTTTTATTCATTTTGTAAATTGAATTATGATTACACCAGGACTCTGTTTTGTTCCACGATACAATTCAACACAATATTCACTACGGCAATCTGAACAAATCGCAAGAGGATGTTGAGAATGCCGCCCGTATGGCCGACTTGCATGATTCGATTAAAAGTTGGCCTAAGCAATACAACACCCAAGTGGGCGAACGTGGTTTGAAACTATCGGGTGGTGAGAAACAGCGAGTGGCCATTGCTCGAGCCATTTTGAAGAATTCGCCCATACTTGTTTTCGACGAAGCCACCAGCAGTTTAGATTCCATTACGGAACATGTAAGCTAAACTCAATTAACCTCATGCAATTTTCATTTATTTTATTATTTCTTATAGAACATTTTACAAGCCCTGTCACGTGCCACCGAAGGCCGCACAAGCATTTGCATTGCCCACCGCCTATCCACCGTCATGGATGCTGATGAAATTCTTGTTTTGGAACATGGCCGCGTGGCCGAACGTGGCTCACATTCGCAATTGTTGAAACAGATGGGCCTGTATGCGCGTCTCTGGGAAACGCAAACTCAACAATTTTGACAATGATCCATTGAAGGAGGATGTGTGCGAGTAAATTTAAGTTAGTCTTTTACAAATAAAAATTATTGTTTCATATGTTAGGCACTGATCAGTGGCCAAATTCAGTCATAATTAATCAATTTGATTTGAAGTCCCCTAGGTGAAAAGTTCAAATAAAAAAAGTAAATTTTGTTTTTGTTTAGTTCGACCTTCAGTTAGTTTTAAAAATTGTAAACATTTCTGTAAATAAAATTCTATAAATATATACACATCGCTGCTTTTATTTAGGAAAAAATGTGGAAATTGAGAAAAAAAGTAATTACTACTTTTGAAAAGTAATTATTACATTGTTTGTAATTAATTACATGAAAAATCGCGGATTACAGGAATAAGGAAACATTCCAAATATTGGAAACTTGTAGAATAAAAATCTTGGCTGAATCATGCCAGGTGGTATTACAGCTGCCACCAAGTGCGTCCTTGGACGATTTTTCCATTGTTTATGCCAAAGGCGTCCTTGGACAAATTTTGTGTGAATCATGTCAGATGGGCCCTATCCGTCTGTCCGACCACGGAAGAGCTATAAGGTCGCCGAAACTTTGAATTTAACTTTTTTAGGTTCTAGAAAAAGTTGGTTTTTTTTATTAATAAAAATAATTTGCCTCCGACTTGAAAATTTTTTAAAGTTCACGCTTACGTTGTTGATGTTCAATTGTATACAAGCTGTAAGATGGACTCTATAGCCGCCAAAGGCCTAGCCCTTATTTGTTTACAGTACTTACATTTATTTGCTTGTTTCGCTTAACATAAAACTTTTTTATGCCGAAGCTGAAACCCCCACACAATATGACCCATTTAGAAGTACCTCGAATATAAAAAAATGTTGTCTCAGAATATAATTTTGACCCATATATAGGTGGTTTTGGAGCCTTAGACCATGTCCACAATCCGTTTCCAAAATTGCCAATCGAATCCACAAAAAAATGTCTCTTCAAGACCCCTTTTTGAGCCTTTTTAGGTGGTTTAAAAACCTCGAACCATGTCAAAAATCCATTCTAAAATTCCCAAATCGAATTAATTTATAATTTACTAGCAGGGCCCGGTCCCCTTTGCTGACCCTAAAAAAGTTCTTTTTGCATTTAAGGTCATAATAAATTAATGAAAACATTTGTCACATATTTTTATTGGGAGCCCAAGTGTAGCATTTTGAAATATTGAATTGTATGAAAAGTGCCACGCCCCGTCAAATTCCAACCATATGTAACATTGAACTTAGAATTGAAAGCATAAAATCATGTCCCGTTGAAAAATGTTCATCGGCAGCCCAAGTGTAACATTTTTAAAATATTGAATTGTATGGGAAGTGCCACGCCCCGCTATCCAATTCCAATATGCATTGAAGGCATAGAACCATTTCCCGTTGAAGAATATTCAATGGGAGCCCAATAATGGCACTTTGAAGTATTGAATTGTATGGGCGGTGCCACACCCCTTTGTCCAATTACGCCGATATGTTGCCTTTAGCTTAGAGATGAAACCATGAAAGCATTTGCCAAATTTTGTTGGAAAACATTAAATGAGAGGCCAGTTGCTGCAATTTGAAATATTGGTTTGTATGGGCGGTGCCACGCCCCTTTGTCCAATTATGCCGATATGTTGCATTTAGCTTAGAGTTGAAACCATGAAACCATTTGCCAAATTTCGTTGGAAAACATTGTGTCGGAGCGCTATTAAAGCATTTTCAAAAATTGACTTGTATGGGCGGTGCCACGCCCCATTGTCTAATCCCGGCCATTTGCAGCCCAGATTATGGCTGGGATATTATAGTATGTTCATGGCAAATTTCAGTTTCTTGTGATCAAAAACGTCTGAGATATAGCAGTTTTTACTAACTTGTGGGCGGTAAAAGTGGGCGTGTCAAAACCTATCTTATGTCACGACTCACGATTATGGTGAGAATCGGTGCTGTAGTTTTCGCGTCTACTGGTGACAAACATACACGTCTCTTTTATATATATAGATTACACAGTGCTACAAAAAAATGTTTTTTGAATGTACAGGCATTCCCATCTATACAGTTGGTTTGGCAACTCAAATTAATGACTTTCCGCGTTTACAGAAAGTTTCTATCACATCAACTTTTTTTTAAATGAATTTTGAAGAGGAGACTATAAAATTGGTGTCAGAGCAAATACAACAATCCAACAGGCACGGATTCGCCCTGTATTACTTTGTTGCAATAAGCTCTTGTCAACCCCGAATCGACACTCATACCAAAAAATATAAGCCACTTTAAGCCGTAACTCCACAACACGCAAATGCGCGTTTAGTCCAAAACATGAATTAATTAAATCCTACATTGGCAAAAATAGCAAAAGCGTTGCACCGGATACGCTATAAGAAATTAGTAGTCTTTATGTGTTAACTTGTATAACAATTGGTTGGAGGTCAGGGAGGGCCTGACGTGTTTCCTACCTCTATCTGAGGGGTTATAAAACAATAGATTATATATCGATGGCCATACGTTGACACCTCGTAACTAAAATTTTTTGACGTAGAAACTCCAAAAAGAAAAATTCTGTTACGAGGTATCAACGTATGACCATCGATATGTTGACTTAGGCGCCTAATACCAAAATGATAATAAAACTAGAGAGTGGACTATCTTCGGCTATACCGAAGTTGAAATACCCCCACACAGTAGAAAGAAGTACCTCGAACATAAAAAAATGTGGTCTCAAGACCCTATTTTGAGCCAATTATAGGTGGTTTTGGAGCCCAAACCATGTCCAAAATCCATTTCTAAAAATTTCCAATAAAATCCAAAAAAAAAAAAAAATTGGTCTCAGGACCCCATTTAGACCCTTATATATGTGGCTTCGGAACCTCGGACCATGTCAAAAATACGTTTCTAAACATTTCCAATGGAATACAACAATAAAAAAGACTTGAAAAATTTTTACTTTTTTTTCGGTGTATGGGAGCCACGCCCAGTTTTTGTCCGATTTGGCTGATTCTCGAACTTGATCTCAGTATTCACGAGAAAAACATGTAAAAAAAGTTTCAAGTCGATATCTCCAAAACTGCGACCGCTATCGTGCAGACGGACAGACGGACAGACGGACGGACAGACAGACGGACATCGCTAAATCGACTCAGGAGGTGATACTGATCAAGAATATATATACTTTTCCATACCGGACACGCCTCCTTATGGGCGTTACAAACGTTGTGACAAAGTTAGTATACCCTGCCACAGTGAGTGTGGGGGTATAACTAGAGAGTGGACTATATTCGGCTATGCCGACACCGTCATCGATTTTAAATCGATGACGGTGTCAATTGTATGCTTGGCCGGATGCGCGTGCAGTAGGTGTTAGCTTACATTCTACAATACGAATTTCTTATTCTTTAAGACTAAAAATATAAAATACAATCCATATTTCCATTGTTTTCTATTTTATTAATTATCTCTGTCATATTCACTATCCAGTGTGCCAAATACTGATTTCGCAATGTTGCCTATGATCTCCAATGAAAAGTATATTTGTATATGCTTTAAGCTTTGAAGGTTTGTCGCTAGGCTAGTTGAAAGTCAAATAATGAATCGTTTAGAGTTCAAATTCAATATGCCTTTATTTGTGGCCATCGCGGCTCTTTTATATGTATTTTTATAACTGTTATCAGGCCCGTGCGCAGGAATTTCCCGTGGGGGGGGTTTTATACAAAATGAATTTTTGAAAGTTCAGCTAAATCGGACAAACATGTATACAACAGAAAAGTGATGATTTCTAAAATTTGTATACCCCCACACTAGAGTTGTCCAAAAAAATTTGCTCGATCTGTCTCGAAAGAGGCTTAAATAACGCAAATACACCAAAAACTCTTAAGTTTGAAATTTCAAGCCGATCCGATAATGGCAACCCGGCCCGCAGAGGCCCTGAAGTTGGCCAAAACGGGCTAACACTTATATGGGGGAAAAAAAAAAAACACAAATTTTATTTTCGTTTTAGATCAAGAAAAATACGAGAAAAAAATCTCAAAATCTTTTTATTAAACAGAATTGTCAATAACAATTTTTCAAAGTAAACAATAATTTTGGTTTTTTTCTTGTATTTTTATTATTTTAAAAAGATTTTTTAATAATAATTTTTTTTTTTTAATTTTTACGAAAATGTTTTTTAATTAATTCTAGGGTGGTTTCCGCCAAAAATGCCTAATTATGGTTTTTTGCGTGTTAGCCCGTTTTGGCCAACTTCAGGGCCTTTGCGGGCCGGTTTGCCCTTATCGGATCGGCTTGAAATTTCCAACCTAAGAGTTTTTGGGTATTTGCGTTATTTAAACCACTTTCGAGACAGATCGGGCATTTTTTATTTTTTTTGGACAGCTCTACCCCACACTCACTGTGGCAGGGTATACTAACTTTAACACAACGTTTGTAACGCCCATAAGGGGGCGTGTCCGGTATGGAAAAGTATATATATTCTTGATCAGCATCCGTCTGTCTGTCCGTCCGTCCGTCCGTCTGTCTGTCTGTCTGTCTGTCTGTCTGTCCGTCCGTCTGTCCGTCTGTCCGTCCGCACGATAGCGGTCGCAGTTTTGGAGATATCGACTTGAAACTTTGGGTACATGTTTTTCTCGTGAATACTGAGTTGGAGAATCAGATGGGCCCTATCCGTCTGTCCGACCACGGAAGAGCTATAAGGTCGCCGAAACTTTGAATTTAACTTTTTTAGGTTCTAGAAAAAGTTGGTTTTTTTTATTAATAAAAATAATTTGCCTCCGACTTGAAAATTTTTTAAAGTTCACGCTTACGTTGTTGATGTTCAATTGTATACAAGCTGTAAGATGGACTCTATAGCCGCCAAAGGCCTAGCCCTTATTTGTTTACAGTACTTACATTTATTTGCTTGTTTCGCTTAACATAAAACTTTTTTATGCCGAAGCTGAAACCCCCACACAATATGACCCATTTAGAAGTACCTCGAATATAAAAAAATGTTGTCTCAGAATATAATTTTGACCCATATATAGGTGGTTTTGGAGCCTTAGACCATGTCCACAATCCGTTTCCAAAATTGCCAATCGAATCCACAAAAAAATGTCTCTTCAAGACCCCTTTTTGAGCCTTTTTAGGTGGTTTAAAAACCTCGAACCATGTCAAAAATCCATTCTAAAATTCCCAAATCGAATTAATTTATAATTTACTAGCAGGGCCCGGTCCCCTTTGCTGACCCTAAAAAAGTTCTTTTTGCATTTAAGGTCATAATAAATTAATGAAAACATTTGTCACATATTTTTATTGGGAGCCCAAGTGTAGCATTTTGAAATATTGAATTGTATGAAAAGTGCCACGCCCCGTCAAATTCCAACCATATGTAACATTGAACTTAGAATTGAAAGCATAAAATCATGTCCCGTTGAAAAATGTTCATCGGCAGCCCAAGTGTAACATTTTTAAAATATTGAATTGTATGGGAAGTGCCACGCCCCGCTATCCAATTCCAATATGCATTGAAGGCATAGAACCATTTCCCGTTGAAGAATATTCAATGGGAGCCCAATAATGGCACTTTGAAGTATTGAATTGTATGGGCGGTGCCACACCCCTTTGTCCAATTACGCCGATATGTTGCCTTTAGCTTAGAGATGAAACCATGAAAGCATTTGCCAAATTTTGTTGGAAAACATTAAATGAGAGGCCAGTTGCTGCAATTTGAAATATTGGTTTGTATGGGCGGTGCCACGCCCCTTTGTCCAATTATGCCGATATGTTGCATTTAGCTTAGAGTTGAAACCATGAAACCATTTGCCAAATTTCGTTGGAAAACATTGTGTCGGAGCGCTATTAAAGCATTTTCAAAAATTGACTTGTATGGGCGGTGCCACGCCCCATTGTCTATTCCCGGCCATTTGCAGCCCAGATTATGGCTGGGATATTATAGTATGTTCATGGCAAATTTCAGTTTCTTGTGATCAAAAACGTCTGAGATATAGCAGTTTTTACTAACTTGTGGGCGGTAAAAGTGGGCGTGTCAAAACCTATCTTATGTCACGACTCACGATTATGGTGAGAATCGGTGCTGTAGTTTTCGCGTCTACTGGTGACAAACATACACGTCTCTTTTATATATATAGATTACACAGTGCTACAAAAAAATGTTTTTTGAATGTACAGGCATTCCCATCTATACAGTTGGTTTGGCAACTCAAATTAATGACTTTCCGCGTTTACAGAAAGTTTCTATCACATCAACTTTTTTTTAAATGAATTTTGAAGAGGAGACTATAAAATTGGTGTCAGAGCAAATACAACAATCCAACAGGCACGGATTCGCCCTGTATTACTTTGTTGCAATAAGCTCTTGTCAACCCCGAATCGACACTCATACCAAAAAATATAAGCCACTTTAAGCCGTAACTCCACAACACGCAAATGCGCGTTTAGTCCAAAACATGAATTAATTAAATCCTACATTGGCAAAAATAGCAAAAGCGTTGCACCGGATACGCTATAAGAAATTAGTAGTCTTTATGTGTTAACTTGTATAACAATTGGTTGGAGGTCAGGGAGGGCCTGACGTGTTTCCTACCTCTATCTGAGGGGTTATAAAACAATAGATTATATATCGATGGCCATACGTTGACACCTCGTAACTAAAATTTTTTGACGTAGAAACTCCAAAAAGAAAAATTCTGTTACGAGGTATCAACGTATGACCATCGATATGTTGACTTAGGCGCCTAATACCAAAATGATAATAAAACTAGAGAGTGGACTATCTTCGGCTATACCGAAGTTGAAATACCCCCACACAGTAGAAAGAAGTACCTCGAACATAAAAAAATGTGGTCTCAAGACCCTATTTTGAGCCAATTATAGGTGGTTTTGGAGCCCAAACCATGTCCAAAATCCATTTCTAAAAATTTCCAATAAAATCCAAAAAAAAAAAAAAATTGGTCTCAGGACCCCATTTAGACCCTTATATATGTGGCTTCGGAACCTCGGACCATGTCAAAAATACGTTTCTAAACATTTCCAATGGAATACAACAATAAAAAAGACTTGAAAAATTTTTACTTTTTTTTCGGTGTATGGGAGCCACGCCCAGTTTTTGTCCGATTTGGCTGATTCTCGAACTTGATCTCAGTATTCACGAGAAAAACATGTAAAAAAAGTTTCAAGTCGATATCTCCAAAACTGCGACCGCTATCGTGCAGACGGACAGACGGACAGACGGACAGACGGACGGACAGACAGACGGACATCGCTAAATCGACTCAGGAGGTGATACTGATCAAGAATATATATACTTTTCCATACCGGACACGCCTCCTTATGGGCGTTACAAACGTTGTGACAAAGTTAGTATACCCTGCCACAGTGAGTGTGGGGGTATAACTAGAGAGTGGACTATATTCGGCTATGCCGACACCGTCATCGATTTTAAATCGATGACGGTGTCAATTGTATGCTTGGCCGGATGCGCGTGCAGTAGGTGTTAGCTTACATTCTACAATACGAATTTCTTATTCTTTAAGACTAAAAATATAAAATACAATCCATATTTCCATTGTTTTCTATTTTATTAATTATCTCTGTCATATTCACTATCCAGTGTGCCAAATACTGATTTCGCAATGTTGCCTATGATCTCCAATGAAAAGTATATTTGTATATGCTTTAAGCTTTGAAGGTTTGTCGCTAGGCTAGTTGAAAGTCAAATAATGAATCGTTTAGAGTTCAAATTCAATATGCCTTTATTTGAGGCCATCGCGGCTCTTTTATATGTATTTTTATAACTGTTATCAGGCCCGTGCGCAGGAATTTCCCGTGGGGGGGGTTTTATACAAAATGAATTTTTGAAAGTTCAGCTAAATCGGACAAACATGTATACAACAGAAAAGTGATGATTTCTAAAATTTGTATACCACCACACTAGAGTTGTCCAAAAAAATTTGCTCGATCTGTCTCGAAAGAGGCTTAAATAACGCAAATACACCAAAAACTCTTAAGTTTGAAATTTCAAGCCGATCCGATAATGGCAACCCGGCCCGCAGAGGCCCTGAAGTTGGCCAAAACGGGCTAACACTTATATGGGGGAAAAAAAAAAAACACAAATTTTATTTTCGTTTTAGATCAAGAAAAATACGAGAAAAAAACCAAATAAAAATCTCAAAATCTTTTTATTAAACAGAATTGTCAATAACAATTTTTCAAAGTAAACAATAATTTTGGTTTTTTTCTTGTATTTTTATTATTTTAAAAAGATTTTTTAATAATAATTTTTTTTTTTTAATTTTTACGAAAATGTTTTTTAATTAATTCTAGGGTGGTTTCCGCCAAAAATGCCTAATTATGGTTTTTTGCGTGTTAGCCCGTTTTGGCCAACTTCAGGGCCTTTGCGGGCCGGTTTGCCCTTATCGGATCGGCTTGAAATTTCCAACCTAAGAGTTTTTGGGTATTTGCGTTATTTAAACCACTTTCGAGACAGATCGGGCATTTTTTATTTTTTTTTGGACAGCTCTACCCCACACTCACTGTGGCAGGGTATACTAAGTTTAACACAACGTTTGTAACGCCCATAAGGGGGCGTGTCCGGTATGGAAAAGTATATATATTCTTGATCAGCATCCGTCTGTCTGTCCGTCCGTCCGTCTGTCTGTCTGTCTGTCTGTCTGTCCGTCCGTCTGTCCGTCTGTCCGTCCGCACGATAGCGGTCGCAGTTTTGGAGATATCGACTTGAAACTTTGGGTACATGTTTTTCTCGTGAATACTGAGTTGGAGAATCAGCCAAATCGGACAAAAACTGGGCGTGGCTCCCATACACCAAAAAAAAAGGTCAACATTTTTCAAGTCTTTTTATAACCCTTATATTAACTTGCTTTGGGCGGACTATATATATATATATATATATATATAGCCTCAAATCTGCGGCGAGCTTTTTCATACACTTCCACATGAGCTAGAGAGCTGATAGAACACTGATAGAACTCCGGTGACAATGCATTCTATTAAATTTTAGGGTCCATCAGATGCGTTCTTGAAATTAATTTCAGCAATTTCGATTTAAAATTAAGGGTTTTTGGCGACTTCAAAATCTGCAATGATATTAGGAACAAAGTAGCCAAAAACCCTTAATTTTAAATTGAAATATTCATATAGTACTGGTCCAGATAATATTCCTAGCTGTATTTTGAAAGTTTGTGCAGAAAATTTATACATTCCACTTTCAAATATATTTAATGCCTCTATTGAAAGAGGTTATTTTCCGAATTCATGGAAAGAGTCATACATTATTCCTCTTTATAAAAGTGGAACCAAATCATTCGTATCTAACTATAGAGGTATTGCTAAACTTAGCACAATACCAAAGTTATTTGAACAAGTTGTCACAAAGCAATTGGTTCACTCGGTCACAACTTTAATATCTCCTTCACAGCATGGTTTTCTGAGAGGTAGATCAACATCTACAAATTTATTGGAATTTCTTCATTAACAATAAAGGGATTTTCAAAGAATCTTCAAACAGATGTCATATATACTGATTTTAGTAAAGCTTTTGATAAAGTTAATCATTATTTGTTGATTGAAAAGCTTAAAAGATACGGATTCCCAGATCTTCTTTTAAAATGGGTAGAATCGTATCTGACAAATCGGAAGCAACAGGTGTTATTCGAATCATCAACATCAAAAACTATAGATGTCACCTCTGGAGTTCCTCAAGGAAGTCACTTAGGTCCTATTCTGTTTAATCTTTTTATAAATGACCTTCCTTCTGTCATTAAACATTCGAATGTACTGTTGTATGCTGATGACGTTAAATTGTTTCTATCCTATGACATCTTAGATCAACATAAGTTGTTACAATCAGATCTGACCAGTGTAGCTATCTGGTGTGATAATAACTTAATGGAACTGAACCTGAAAAAATGTAAATTTATGACATTTGCTAGAAGACACCAACTTTCATCGCTGTATCATATAAATAACTGTAATCTAGAAAAGGTTTTTACTTTCGTGGACCTGGGTGTTACTATGGATCCAAAACTTCGCTTTCATCTACATATTGACTTATGTGTGAATAAGGCGAGGGGTGTTCTAGGTTTCATTAAAAGATGGTCAAAAGAATTTAATGACCCATTCGTTACCAAAAGTCTTTACATATCACTTGTAAGACCAATTTTGGAATATGCATCAGTCTTGTGGAATCCACAATACAACTGCCACTCTGATAGAATTGAATCGGTTCAAAAACAATTTTTATTATTTGCTTTAAGAAACCTTCGCTGGAATCCGAATCAGAACCTACCTCCATACCAAAATCGTTTAAAACTCTTGGACATCCCTACTCTAAAAAATAGAAGAACGATGCTTAATGTAACATTTTTGATTAAATTGATAAATGGCTCTCTGAATTCTACATTTTTGCTTCAAGAAATTGATTTTAATATCCCAACCCGTCGTTCCAGATCTTTCATTCCTTTGATATTAAGTATGTGCCGCTCTAATTACGCGCAGAATGAACCTTTTCGTTGTATTTGTAGCGATTTTAATAGCCTGTATTCTGTCTTTGACCTGTCAGATTCACTTAATAAAACTAAAACTTTTATTTTAAATGCACTTGATCACACTTAAGCCTTTGTTGCTCTTTGAGTTTTGGGACCTCTTAGGGTCTAACGAAATGACAGGATTGCCAAACGCCACAAAGATCGGCATTGTCGATTTTTTGAAAGTGTTGTATTTTTGTTGTATTTTATATTTAAATTTCAGCAGAATTTTGTTTTTTACTGTATATTGTATACAAATAAAACAAAATTTTTAGCTGAATTCACATTCGTTCCGTTTACTTAACTGTTCTATTTGTATTTGATTTTTTATATTTCGTATAAAAAAACAAAATACTAAAATTAATATTTGTAATCTTTGTCGCGTAAATTAACTGTTTGGATTGTTTTGTCTTTGTATTTTTGTTAAGTCTAATATCGTAAAGTAGGCAAAAATCATATTTGATCAAATTCATATTCGTCGCATGAATTCTGATGCTTCATAATATTTTCTTTTAATTCTATTGTTTATTATCACGTTAATCTTATATTATGTTATGTTTGGAAGAATTCTCTCTTGCATTCATAACCTAATTCGCGTTTTATTAATATGCGTTTTATCAGCTGAAGATTTTAATCTGTAGCTGAAACGAATTTCCAAATATGTTTACCCGCGATCGGTTACACAGCGTAATCCGGATTACGGCTGTTCGGTCACCAAATCCGTGCGTCATGCGGATGTGCCCCTCGGTCGGTTGGGCGGGTTAGTGGGACCGTTGGGATTCGTCGAAAAACAAAAAAAAAAAAAAAAAAAATATGCTTAAGTAAGGTTTCTGAAATTACTTTTGTATCAGTTTTCAGTTTTACTTAATTATTTTTATTGAGCAATCCTTTTTTGTGCGTTTGCTAAGAATGAATATACCAATTTTCTTCTGAAATAAATATAAATTTATTTTTTCTTAAAGAAAAAATTTCAAGCACAAACAATTTTATTCGTAGTTTTTTGTTATAAATTAAAAATTTTTAAGTTTTGAGTTTTCTAACTAACTTTTTTTTCATTTTGGGGTTGTCCAAATGTTGTCAAACACTTTTTTTTGCTTACACGATTTTTTTTCTATTTTATGAGCGATGAAAAGTTGTATTTTTCTTGTATTAAACTTTTTTTATGGACTAATTTATTTAAAATGTAGTGCCGAAAATCCCGGGATTTAGGAAAAAATATCCCGGGATTTTCGGGACTAAAAATGGACAGGGATCCCGGGATCGAAAGCCCTAATAACAACTGAATGTATCGGCTCAGTAAGTTTACGAATTTTTATTATTCGTCCGAATTCAAAATGTTACAAAAATTCCTAAATGCTAGGATTCAAACAAAAAATTTAGTATCATATCACTTTTTTAACCGAAATATCAAAAACAATTTTGAATACTTTTTATCCGTTTAATTTGTTTGTCACCTAAACCATTTAGAGTTTCAAATCTAAATTCATTAACGCCTAAAGAAACCTAAGTAGTAAATTTTAATTTTGAATCAGCGTATACGTTGGTACTTGGGGAGTTTTACAAAATTTTAAATTGATTTTTTTAGTACTTATGCCCAATAAACTTTGGGCATAAATTATTGTATTTTGTTACTTATGCAAATACTAAAAACATTTCTTTTTTTATAAAAAAAGATATATATTTTTGAAAAAAAACAAAGGTTGGATTCTAAAATTTCTTTCTAATTTTTTTTGCCTGGTAAAAAATATGTGGTGTAAAACCGAGGAGTTTTGACCCCCTGCAACTATGTACTCTTTTTTACTCAAGAGAATCTGGTAACCCTACTTACACTACATAAATATATTAGGGCGATTCATTTAATATGGGAAACCCATTGGAAACTATTCAGTTGTGCAGATGAGCAGTCAAAATATATGAAATTTGACAGTTCTTTTAAGCAAGTGCGCGTTTTCGAGGGGTTTCCCACTTTAAATGAATACCCTTTAATTTGTGCTTGACAAATGATGTCGCAGGACGGTCACCGAAATTGAGTGCATTTCAATATGCGCGAGGAGGAAGTGGCTCAGCTAGAGGCGCTGGAAGAAGTACACGAGCAGCTGGTGGAGAGCAATCACGATCTTGAAATGGATTTGCGCGAGGAACTGGACTTGGCCAGCGCCGGCAAGAAAGAAGTATTGCGCGAGAGGGATGCGGCAATCGAGACGATTTACGATCGTGATCAGACAATTACTAAATTTCGCGAATTGGTGCAAAAGCTAAACGAGCAATTGCTGGAGTTGCGTGATCGCAATGCCAGCGGCGATCCGAAATCGCTAGATACCAGCGGCGGTGCGAAGATCGCTAGTGAAACTATCGACTACAAGCAAATGTTTGCTGAATCGAAGGCGTACACACGGGCCATTGACGTGCAGCTCCGTCAGATCGAGTTGACACAGTCCAATGAACATGTCCAAATGCTGACAGCCTTTATGCCCGAGTCGTTTATGAGTCGTGGCGGCGATCATGACTCGATACTGGTGATTCTGCTGATCTCGCGCATCGTCTTCAAATATGGCATTGTAGTTAGTCAGACGCGCGAGCGCTTCCCCGCCGTGGATAATGTAGCACGCGAAACAGTCATCCAGGGCCATGCCGTGCAGCAGTACGCTTTCAAGTGCCGTCTCATGCACTATATACACAATCTGCAGTGTGCCTTGCACCAAATACTGTTCGGATTAAATAGTTGCCAGCCGGATACGCTGCTAAGAGCGGGAAGCTCGTTGCCGGAAATGGTGGCACAAGAGAAGACTGTTGACTCGATTATTGAGTTATTGAAATCGAATCAACTAGATGAGAATTCCACTACAGACAACATCGAAAAGTGTGTAGCATTCTTCAATGCCATGAATTCAGTGCTACTGGCCGGCGAGGATCTTCTCAACGAAACGCAAATGATACGCAACTGCGTCGCGTCGCTGGGTTAAGCAAGTGAATCAATATTGAATGATGTGAGTGTAGCACGTGCCATCATACGCGAGGGCGGCGACACTAGCGATTCCATATTGCTCATGCAGTACCTTACTGAGCATACGGACTCGATTAAGCAACAAGTGAAGCTGATCAAGCGCCGCTTGCCGCAGGATCTACACGTGATTAAGTGTGTCATTTCGCCGCATAAGCTCGAAGGCATGCGCCAGATCACGCAGTCGCTCAGTCGCATTATGTCCGCCATACACCAGGCCACCAAACAGGCGGTACAGGCTATCGTAGCCTCCATTGAGAATGACAATGCGGCAGACCATACTATCGAACATGTCAAATTTTGGGAGTTGTTGTCGCAGGCTTGCGAACGAATCTATGAACAGGACGATCGTGGTCCATCACAGAACTTTAAGGGCATACTCGCGCAATCCAATACTGACTTGCAGCAGTTGGCACAGTACTTGCTCGACAAGGAATACGAAGTCATTTCGAGTGCCAATCAGAAACAGAGGAAGCCTCTGTCACCGATTATACTTCGTGCGCAGTTCATCAAGAAGCAACTGGAGCAGAAGAATGTGTTGGCTGCGACTTTAGAGAATCGCGAGGCTGACATAAAGCAACTGAAACTCGCCGCTAAGATGAAACAGAATGAACTCTCCGAAATGCAAATACGAAAGGATCTCGCGGAGAAGAAGCTATCCGTGTTGCAGGGTGAGTACGAACACACTGTGGAAAAATGGAAACGGCAGTATGAGGATACGGACGAGTTGCTCAAGAAGAAAGAGAAGGAATTCGAAGATACCATGGATCATTTGCAGAGCGATATTGAGGCTTTGGAGAGCGAAAAGAGCACGCTACGTGAGAAACTCAAGTCTACAGGTGGCTCAAAGCGTGGCGCAGACACATCTATGTCGCCTCCAACTACAGCAGGTGCACCATCCTCATTTACCACACATACGCACGGCTCACCAGTTATTGCCGAGGAGATGCATGAGCATGAGCGCAATGAACGCTTGCGCCTGCAAGCTCGACAAATACGCGAGCAATTGAATAAATTTGACCCCATTTACGTGCCGCAGCCGAAAGACAAACGCATCACAGAGCTAGAAGGGGAACTCACCAAAATGAAGCATGCTTGGGCGCTTTCATTGCTACAGACGGTGCCCAAATCGTGTGCGGTCATAGAGCCCATTGCAATGCAGCGACGTCATCAGCAGTTGCCAGCCAAAGCGGAAATATCCACAAGAGTCAATAATTTGGCCGCTGAGATTCTTTCGGAATATTTGCACCGAAATTTGCATCGCGCAGCTCAAAGCGAATTTGCTGCCTTTCCCACTGTCGAAGTGAAGCGCATGTTGAAGTTGTAAATGTTGTCGCCTTCGGGATTGTGCGATGAATGTGGCTTTAACATTTAAAAATATATTTACATATACATACATATATAAACCTCAAATGTATTCTTATATATACTTACTAAAATGCAATGTTCTCTAAATGAAATCTTTATCTAGGCTTGTTTTATATATGTAACTGAAATAATATTAATAATAGTAAATGTTTCTGCACCAACACTTGGGTTGTATAATGAAACGCACAAAATCGATGCCTATTTCGACGTCTCCATTTTTTACTATTATTCTTTTTTCTTTTATTTAGAATACTTTTGGGTAATACAGCAGTTTAAGAAATTGTATCCTCATCTTTGAAATATAGGCAATGCCTTTTCAGTGAAAATCTAATTTTTGCTCATTAGTTATTGTTTTTAGTTATTTCTTCTATTAAACCTATGTATATTTATTTAACTTTAACCATATTGAAAGATACCTTTTGTGTCTCGGTATAAATTTCAAACCTGATATTACTAAAAAGACAAAAGTTGAATCATTTAATATATTTTGCTTATAACTACAGAAGTTGTGATTTTTATTTATAAAAAATTTGATCGTCATAATGGATTACATTGATTGACTTCAAAAAATGGAAAAAATCAATATCTGGGACCGGTTTGCGTAAGCCGATAGTGAGCGAAATCGACAGTGTGAGTACCGATAGTGAGCGAAATCGACAGTGTGAGTTCGCGTAAACCGATATCTGATAAAAAAGTATGAACATTTTCGATAGTTGAAATCACACACGGGCAGTATCAATTACATTTTGTAATGATTAATCCGCTCATGTAATTGTAATTGAAATTTTTTCATGACTCATTCCTTTATAATGTCCAAATGCTTCTTGATGCAATTATTGGCCAGATAGGTTCTACATGTTAGGTTAGGTTAGAGTGGCGGCTAATTGCCTCACATAGACCACGCTGGTCCATAGTGTTACCACGACTCTCCGTGCACTCAAAGTTTACAGTCCTTCCTTCATGATCATTATCCAATCCGAAAGTTTTCGTCTGCAACGCGAAGTGCTTCAATTGAGAGATTTTTAGTTTGGACACCTCCGTTATTGAGTTGAAGAAGGCCCCTCCTAGTATTTTGAGTCTGCATCTGGCCAGCGCAGGGCAGTAGCAGAGCAAGTGTTCAAGTGTTTCTTCCTCATCCGGTTCGTTACAGTTCCGACAATAGTTGTTGGACACCAGACCCATCCTACTAGCTTGATGTCCTATAAGACAGTGTCCGGTCACCACTCCCACCGTCAGTCTGCATTCGTATCGGTTAAGTGATAGGATGTAGTCGGATTGATGTTTACTGTATTTTGGCCAGAAAACCTTGCTAATGTGACTGTGTCTTATATTTGTCAATCTGTTTTGTGAGATTAAAAGAGTTTTTGTGTCTTGTTTCATATATTAGTATTGTATAGGTACAGGGACCAACAAAGGTGTAGAGTCTAAGTTAACTCCCTCCTTCGCCAGCTTATCCGCCCTTTCATTTCCTTCAATATCACAGTGTCCCGGAACCCACACTAGACTAACTTTGTTGTCGACGCTAAGATTCTCGAGTACCTCGTAGCAGCGTTCAACTGTTGTGGATTTTATTGTTACATTTTTAAGCGCTTTAAGAGCGGCTTGTCTGTCTACATAGATATAGATCTCTTTATTGAAAGTCGTGCCTATAAAGTTCTCAGCAGCTTTTTGGATTGCTACTATCTCTGCCTGGAATATACTACAGTCAGTAGGTAGTCTAAATGATTTACTTAACTTGGGATTATTGACATAAAAACCTGCCCCTACAGGGGGTTTGGAGCCGTCGGTATATATATGAAGTGCGTTTATTGAGTCACCCTGCCTGGATGACCAATATTCTCTTGAGGGAATTTGAATAGAAAAATTTCTGTTAAAGTGTGTTTTTGGAGATATGTAATCACTAGTAATAGACAGAGTATTATCTAAGTTACTATGTCCTATGGGCCTGTACAGAAAACAATTTTATTCTTTAAGCCGTAAAGCAGTTTTTTGGACTACTCCTTTGGCAAAAAGATTTATTGGTATTAAGTGCAGTATCACATTAAGCGACTCTGTACATGTTAATATGAGTACAACTAATAACACTATCCCGCAAAATTTTAACGTTTTTATACTCCATAAACCAAACCATTTCTTATGGATTTTTAAATGCTGAACCAGATGGCGTTCTCAGTATGTTTTTGTTTTTAATATATAATCGGTTTAGTTAATTTTATTGGAGAATATTATAACCAGGGAAGACAGAAAATCGAAAATATGCATCACAAAGCGTTTTGGAAAGGCAATTGAAAAACAAAAAAAAGTTTCTGAAAAGCGAAAAAATCCGACTGACAGAAATCTGGACTAAAAATGACAAAATTTTATCAATTCCATAAAAAATTATGAAAAACCGGATTTTTCAAAAAATTCTCTAAATTCAGGGGAGCTATTTATTACAAAATATCCTTTAGTAAAAAAAGTTCGAAAAGTACCTCAAACTTCAACAGGCATTTTCTTGATTAATGTATCCTTGTACTTAGTCTTGCCACACACAGGGTTTTTGCCCGGAGACTCCGGGAATCCAAACGTTTCTCCGGTCAAAATTTATTTTGGTTAAACATTTGAAAATAAAGTACACATTATTTTATTCTTTCATTCGAGTTCTTTCTGTTATTTAATTACACTGCGTTACAAAAAAAAAGAGATCAGAACTTGGGGCGCCACCTATTACACGTTGTAGGTCTGTCCAAAACAATGACAACTGCATACCAGGAATTTTGATTACACCCGCAAAATCTGAAGTTAGAAGAGGATAACCAATTTTTTCGGTGGTACCCTATTTTTAATGATAACTTTAGAAGCGTAGGATAGATGTGCAAAGACTATAACTTGTTGAAAAGAATAGAAACAGACGCTTCAATCGGTGTATAACTTTCATTTATATGATGAAAAACACAGAAGTTATTACTGTAAACATCGCGCAGACATAATTTTTCGAGATTTTTTTTAACGGTTTTTTTTATTTAAGAATTTTTTTTATATATATTAATTTTTTACAAAAATTAAAAATACATCTAATTTTGCGTTTAACGAGCATAAACTTAATCAAATCCGTTCAAAATTGACTGCAGTATTTAATTTTTCGCTGGAGCTTTTTTGCTGATTTGGGTACATTTTGAAAAATTATCTTTTTTTTTGAGATGCTTTTAAGACGCTAAAAAGGAGACGTAAAAGATATAGAAAAGTATTTAGCTTAAAAAATCAAAATTAAAAAAAAAAGTCGAAAAATTTTGATAATTTTTCAAAAACTTGAATTTTGGGCTAAAAATTAAAAAATTTTACAAAACCAATATTTTTTTTTTGCGGCTCAAACAAATTTGTATAGCCCCAGTTTTCTCTAAGTGTACTTATCGGATTATTGTGATAGTCATTCGAAAGCTATTGATTAGACCTTTCCAATGGTACTAAGGTTTTTATTATAAAAAATGTCGAAAGTGCTGTATTTTAATAAAAACTGTATGTCGAATATTTTTTTGGGTCACGGTACACATTTAGGTGCTACTGTAAAAATGTGAAGTATAAATTTCTTTGTTATTATTTTATTTTTTTTGATTAGAAAAAAAAATTATTAATTTAATTATTTTTTTTTTTAAATCTCTGTACTCATTAGAACGGGCTCCAAAAGACCTATCCAATGGTACCAAGTTAAAATGTTTAAAATTTTGGAAGTCATTCAAAATGACTAAAATAGGCTGTCGCTAATTATCTGGCCGCCACTGTGCTGTCAAAGTGTGGTTGTTTCCAAGGCAAAATTAAAAATGAACACTTTATGAGAGAGCGAGTGAATATTTTCTCAGGGGTTTTTTTGACGCCAGCTTTGAGCTGGGGTCATGAATCAAAAGAGTGTTGCATTTTAGCAAAATGTAGCTGTCAAATCTTTAGTAGCAAAAACAAGGTTGCAAAAGTATTAAAAAAGCGTACGAAATGCTAATATTTTCCGTTTTTGTTCGTTGCAAGCAACACTTGTCAGGAATTTGTTCATCGTTACTTTAAAAATGAACACTTTATGAGAGAGCGAGTGAATATTTTCTCAGGGGTTTTTTTGACGCCAGCTTTGAGCTGGGGTCATGAATCAAAAGAGTGTTGCATTTTAGCAAAATGTAGCTGTCAAATCTTTAGTAGCAAAAACAAGGTTGCAAAAGTATTAAAAAAGCGTACGAAATGCTAATATTTTCCGTTTTTGTTCGTTGCAAGCAACACTTGTCAGGAATTTGTTCATCGTTACTTTATATCAGGACCGAAAATAACGGTTATTTTCAAAATTGAAAAATAAAAAGCAGTTGGAATGTTTTTAAAAACGTTTTAAAAACAATTAATATCTGAGGATCCTAGTGACATTCATAACTCCAAACACCCGAGTTTAGAGATGTGTCTTTATTGTAGGGAATGAGCGATATGAAAATGCTTTTTGTTTCAACTCAACACAGCTACATTAAGCTGTTATTGTGTATCAGCTATAATTTACTCTGTTTACAAAAAAAAATTGATCACCAATTACAGTATGTCAAAAATGAGTTTACACAAAGAAAATAAATTCAATTTTTCAACTTTCTAATAAAAAAAAAAATACTTTTTATTTATGCAAATACATTTTTTTAAATCAATTATTGTTTCAATTAGTGTTTCAAAAAGTTATGTAAAAAAAAAAGTGAAATTCAACTGAAAATAAACGAAAAGTTCAACAAAAACAAATATTATTAAGTTTTTTAACTGTCAAGTAACTCTTTTTCAAATCTGTTTTTTAAATTTGTTTTTGCGCCAATTTAACGATGAGCGGTACATTTACCGTAATCTTTGATCTGTGTTGTTATTTTCTATGAATTGGTTAGTCAGTTGCTAATTAATTTTTGCATTGTACGCATCATAAAGGAAAATATTGTGTTTTAAAAATGCCAGGCAAAAGGTTATCGTTTGAGGTGGTTCAGCTGATATACTACAATTACCAATTGGGTAAAAGTGTACAGGACCTATCGGAAATGTTCTCTGTAACACGGAAGACAATCTATAATGTATTAAATCGAGCTGAAAATGAGGGTAGATTGGAGCCGAAAAGTGGAGGTGGTCCTAAGCGAAAAATAACTGAACGTGCAGAGCGCGTAATGATGAGGAAAGAGATTTCGACCAGAAAGCTTGCGCAGGAACTCAAGGAAGAGTGTGCTGTTGTTGTTTCCCATGAAACAGTACGACAGGCAATACTGCGAAACGAATACTCATCGAGAGCTGCACGTAAGAAACCGCTGCTTTCTGTGCAAAATATCGAAAAGCGTTTGTCCTTCGCTCATTTCTAAACCTCCTGACTATTGGGACGACGTTATATTCTGCGATGAGACGAAAATGATGTTGTATTACAATGATGGACCGACTAAAGTGTGGCGCAAGTCGTTAACATCGTTAGAAAACCGCAATATCATTCCGACTGTTAAATTTGGAAAGTTGTCTATTATGATTTGGGGGTGCATCTCAAGCAGAGGAGTAGGAGTCTTGGCTTTTATAGAGACAACTATGGACGCTCAACAATATCTAAATATTTTGAAGACTTATTTGACAAGCAGCGCGAATAAATTTGGGTTTATCAGAAATAACAAACCGAATTTTAAATCTTATCAGGATAACTACCCAAAACACAAGGCGCAAATGGTGCGGATGTGGCTTCTGTATAACTGCGGCAAAGTGATGGATACACCAGCCCAGAGTCCCGACTTAAATCCCATCGAAAATTTATGGGTCCACTTAAAGAAACAGGCAAAAACTAGCAAAAAGGCAACCGAAAAAACTTAATAATATTTGTTTTTGTTGAACTTTTAGTTTATTTTCAGTTGAATTGCACTTTTTTTTTACAAAGCTTTTTGAAACACTAATTGAAACAATAATTGATTTAAAAAATTTTATTTGCATAAATAAAAAATATTTTTTTTTTATTAGAAAGTTGAAAAATTGAATTTATTTTCTATGTGTAAACTCATTAATGACATACTGTATAACCCTTTAACCGACAAAAAGCAGAAAATAAATTCCCTTCATATTAATTTCCGCAATTTCGATTTAAAATTAAGGGTTTTTTGGCCACTTTAAAATCTGACATTAGGAACATACCATCCAAAAACCCTTAATTTTAAATCGAAATTGCGGAAATTTATTTTCTGCTTTGTAGTAGGTTAAAGGGTTATATTTAAAAAAAAATATTTTTATAGCACCATTTTTACAAAAATTAAAAATACATCCAATTCCGCTGGAGCATTTTTGCTGATTTGGGTACAAAGCAGGGATGATATTTGGGTTGTTCCATTTTCTACAAAAAGGCAAACAAAATAATACCAAATCTGTCTAAAAAGTACCAATGTCCAAATTTTATAATTAAAAATAGTTTGTATAATGATTCCTTAAAGCACAACCATACTATGTCCATTTCCATGAAAGTCGAGCTTTTGGCAGAGGTGTCAGCAGATGGAAAATCGTCGGCGGCGGCGTCTGATTCAATTTCCTTTAAATGATTATGCTAAAAATGTTCAAAATACTACTAAAATGGTTTAGAAATTTAATTTATATTTAAATAAAAATGTCACAATTCATTTGAAAAATGAATTTTAAGCAAACAAAAGTGTAAAGCCCGCTATTTTGTGCTTTTAGATGAGCTTTGGATAGTTTTTGTATTATAAGCGATAGTTTTTATTAAATTATTCACTTATGTGAATTTAAGCATTTTCATTGGGAAATGTGTTGCCGACGATTGAAGAAGTAGTGATCCAATTGTACTTTTTTGGTACAATTTCAAATACAAAAGTACATTGGTACTACATTGACATTTTTGGTAGAATATATGCGAAGATATAAGATTAATCAAAAATGTATTTTACAATTTTTATTCTCAAATATTTTTATTGTTTAAGGTTTGTTTCCAGCTCTAAAGTACTTGTCAAACTTCATTTGGAAAAAGTTAAGAAAATAATAAGTAAATTTTCTTTAACTCGTTTCCACTTCGGTAGAATTTTTCTACCATTTTTTAACGAAATGCGACACGGCCACTCTGTGCCCTCTTCAGAAATTTGGAATTGTTTCCAATTTCTTTAGAACAGTTGACATTATCAGCTGTCAGATTTAGATCACTAATCTAAAGGAAATGAAGAACAGCGGAAATGATCCAAAAGGTAAAGCGCAATGCAAATTTTTGCTTTGTCATTTGTCAAAAAATTCTGATCTAATACAATTTTGCAGTATAAGAAACTTGACAAGATTTTTCTTGAGTCGTTTCTTTAGAGCTGGAAACGAAGCTCAAAGTTACATTTATGTAACGTTAAAAATAACTTCATTTAGTGTAGTTTCAGTTTTTATTATAAAAAGTTCTTATTTAAAAGCTTTATGAATTAAAGTATGCTTATATATATTAAACTTGTTTACGTTTTTTAATATTAATAACTTTTCTGTTCATATCGATACCTTAAAGCACACCCATAAATTTTTTCAAAACTCTAGTAAATCAAAAACAAGTTTTCAAATTGGTATGTTTTGATTGGAAATGGGTTTTCATTTCCTTATTATACCCTACACCTCATGAGGTATGTGTATAATTACTTTGGTCTGATGTTTGTAACACCAAGAAGGAGACGTGTCCGGTATGGAAAAGTATATATATTCTTGATCAGCGTCACCTCCTGAGTTGATTTAGCCCTATCCGCCTGTCCGTCCTCTTTTTTTGTAAACACGATTGCAGGAGCTAGAAGAAAGCTAGGGATCATATAAGTGAAAATCGTGTTTTTACCGTAATTTTAAGATTTCATCAAAGCAGTATGAAATTTTGTATAGGGGGGTTTTTGGGGTCGCTGATTCAAGTTTGATGTCGCATTTTCAAAATTCAAGATGGCGGATCCAATATGGCCCAGTAGGTGTAGGGTATACATATATAAGTAGGCTGGCCCGACTGAAACTTACTCACTTGTTTTCAATGACTTTCATCACGATTCCCACAAACCACTATCGCCTATCTGATGCATTTTCTTCTCAGGAATCCAAAAATGCCAGAAACTAGATTTTCTTTAAATATGTGCATTTCCAAGAAAATCGAGTTTCTGGCATTTTTGGTATGGTTGTGCTTTAAGGTATCGATATTACAAACTATTTTTAATTATAAAATTTGGACATTGAAGTGTTGGAACCCTTTCAAAAAATTTAAGTTCTACGACAACTCCTTCTTTTTTTTGAACTCAAACGTACAGAGCGTTCCCAGTGTGCTTCATGCTAAATTGGTTTCCGAAATAAAAAGGTATGCCAAGTTAGGGTCTGTATATAAGTCTCACAAAATCTTGGATTTGTGCTACTTTCTAAAGATACGATAGACAACCACCGAGAATTTCTGATATTTGTTTGGTCTGGATGGGGACATTGAAAACCAATTATAACTTTCAGATATACAAAATTATATTTTGTCAATAATGCAGAAAAAGTGAAAAAGGCTAAACAAAGCTAAATTTAAAAAAAAAACTAGAGAGTGAACTATCTTCGACTATGCCTAAGCTGAAATACCCCCACACAGTAGGAATTTAGAAGTACCACAGACATAAACAAATTTGGTCTCAATACCCCATTTTGAGCCATTTATAGGTGGTTTGGGAGCATCGGACCATGTCCAAAATCTGTTTCTAAAAATTTCCAATCAAATCCACAAAAAAAAAAGTTAGTCTCAACACCCCATTTTGACCCTTTTATATATGGTTTCGGAACCTCGGACCATACGTTTCTGAACATTTCCAATCGAATACAACAACAAAAATATGGGAGCCCATCCCAGTTTTTGTCCGATTTGGCTGATATTTGAACTTGCTCTTACTTTTGAAGTAAAAAACATGTTCCCAAAATTTCATCGATATCTTCAAAACCGCAATCGTGTAGACAGACGGACAGACGGACGGATGGACATGGCTAAATCGACTTCGGCGTCGACTTGATGCTGACCAAGAATATATATACTTTTCCATACCGGACACACCTCCTTATGGGCGTTACAAACGTTGTGTCAAAGTGAGTATACCCTGCCACATTGAGTGTGGGGTAGGGAATTCAATCCCGGAGGGTTTTGGCAATCCCGGGATCCCGGGACGAGATCTTCACGTCATAATGTATTCAATGTAATTTGATAAAGATGAGCAGTTAAAACGCAATTGAAGAATATGGTTTCTATCAGTCTTTATTTATTAACGACTAAACAAACATAAATTCAATAAAATATATTTATTGGATTAGAAAATTAGCAAAACAAAACAAAAAATAAGTACTTATGGTGACTTTTATTAATATCTGTTGTCGAAATTCAACAGGATCACATATGGGAGCTAGATCCGTTATAGAAAAAATCATGTTTAAATAAATACAGTGGCGGTCAGATAATTAGGGACAGCCTATTCTAGCCATTTTGAATGACTTCCGAAATTTAAAAAATGTTAAATAAAAAAATTCTAAATAAATATTTGAGAATTTTTAATTTTTTTCACATTTAAGAGGGTTTAAAATCGCGAAAAATCCCGGGATTCTCTCTAGAAATTTTTGGGACCAAAACGGGTCCGAAATCCCGGGATTCGGATTGAATTCCCTAGTGTGGAGGTATAAAAAGGCTAAAAAAAGACCGACGCAAAATTCGCATGAAGGGGGGTAGACCTATCATGCTGCCACTACTAAGGCTGTCAATCCCGAGATCGGGATCCTGAAAAATCGAATTTTTTACCTAAAAGATCTCTAAACTTTAAAATTAAAAAAGTCCTTAATTTCACTAACCCAGCCAAACCGCGAATTTATATTTAGAGACCGACCGAAATTCGGTTTCGGTTTTTCGGCCGAAATTTCGATATTTCTGCCGAAAATTTTGGTATGTTACAAAAATTCTACAAATAAATAACAAAGATTACACTGATCCACAAAACTGAACTTTTTGTATTTGGCCACGCGAAATACTACAATAATAATGCAATTTTTACAGCACGCCCCAAAAATGCGATTTGTGTGGCGTTTGCGGAAAAATGGTGCGTGCTGCAAACATTTCATTATTATTTTCCGATTTAGCGTGGCAAAATACATAAGGAACAACCAAGGTGATAAAAGCGGTATGTTACACAAATTTGTATTGAAAAAATTAAAAACTTTGAAACTTCTTTTCTTGAAAGAATTTGTATGTTACAACCGCCTTCATCCATTCACCCCTTCACAGCATTCTCACTCTACTCGTGTCGGAGTAGATCTACTTCTCTCGCGAAAATTTTTAAATTTGTACTCCTCTACTACGGTAGTATATTTTTCTCCTTCGCGCAAGATATTTTCTACTATTGTAACAAATCTACTCCTCAAAATATTATGTGAGTTTCATACAATGCAAAACTACTAGTCTTTCTACAAATCTACTACCCCGACAGAAATTTATACTGCTATCGTTGAATTTCTAATACTCTACGCAGAAACCCATATCGACTCCACTTTCTTCAAATCTACTCCCCTAAAATCGCATATCTACTACTCATCGTAGCAAAAAGTGAGAACCAATTGATTACAAAGCATTTGATACTTTGCTTCTAAATTCACCTAATTCATGATCTGACCTTAAAATTATCGATTTCACCCTACTGATACACTTAATTATGTACTACTTTGTAACATTTAAATTCACAATTTTTTCTTTTATTTTTTCGGTCGCGGCCGAAATTAAAAAAATTTAAATTCGGTTGTTTCGGTTTCGGCCGAAATACAAAATTTCGGCTATTTCGGTTTAGGCCGAAATTAAAAAAACCGATTTCGGTCGGTCTCTATTTATAATGTTATTTGGTATGTACTCAATCCATTCCACTTGAAAAACCTCATGCCCGAAAATGACTGTCGCACTGTGTTATTTGTCTTGCCAGGTACGCAAATTCACATTCAAATACATACCATAGTCAATTGTACGAATTGAAACACAATAGTTTTGCTCGCTTACTTTTTATGAATTTTCAATGTTTCCGTATTATTTACAATTCTTAACTTATATGAATAATTCCACAAATAAATTACATTGTTCAACTAATATTATTTAGTTCACGCATATATGAAGTTAATGTATTGCAATTACTATAAACTAGAATATGATGCAAATTTCATTAATCAATTTTTTAATAGTTTCCAATATGGCAGTAATTTAGTTTTCCGATACAATCTCAACTAAATATCGTACAACTTTTACAATTTCGAATTGATGTTTTTGGTTAGAGCGATTTGACAACGTTTTCTATAGTAAAGTACTACGAGTAACATTTTCATGAATGACTTAGAAGCAGAGCATGAAACTTTTATAACTTTTATCAAAAAGTTTTTTGAATAAGAGTTATAACAACTTTTTTTTCATAACCGTTAAAAATGATTCTCAAATATAAACATTTCAAAAAACTTAAAAAAATCTTTAAAAAATAACTCTTAAATTAATTTTTATATTTAACGAGCTCATTTTTGTTAATAATGATTTTGTATAGTACAATGCGACCGTTAAATATAAAATTCTTTTAATAACTCTTAAATTTAAAAAAAGTCTTATAATTCTTATAAATCGTGTATATGACCTAGAGAGCTGGGCACACGTGTACTTTGGTATTCGGTTCAATTTGGGTTTTTTTCCACAAAGTGTTAAAAAAAAGTGGGCGGGGCTTTTAAATTTTTTGTTTAAGTCTTTCGTGAGTTTTTTATATTTTGAGCAGGTTCTCTTCCATACAGGAACAACCTGCGGGGGTGCACTTGTTAAATTTCGAAAAATCGAAAAATAGAACCACTCTAATCTATATATATAAAAGAGACGTGTATTTTTGTCGCGAGTGGACGCTAAAAGTACTGCAACGATTTTCACCAACATTTATATATGTGTTCTATGGGTCGTGCGGTGGCGGCCGTGGTGCAGTTGGTTAAGTGGTTGCCTTCTGCTGTGTCGGAAGAAGAGCTTTCAATCCCGAAGGCTTTTTGCAATCCCGGGATTTTCGGGACTGAAAATTGCAATCCCGGGATCCAGGGATTTTTCGGGATTTGATACTTTCACAAGCAAAATGCATTTTAAAAAAATAAAAAAATGTTTTTTATATGTTTTATTACAAAACTGATAGTTTTAGCTTAAATAATTAATTTAAATTTATTAAAGGTACAAATTAATGCATTTTTTTATTTTCAGTATTTGAGTTTCCGTTTCTTTAGGAAAGACACAATTCAATTCAAGATATGCTTGAATGAGGTTACTGAAATTACTTTTGCATAAGTTTTCAGTTCTACTTAATTATTTTTATTAAGCAATTCTTTTTTGTGTGCTCGCTAAGACTGAAAATACCAATTTTCTTCTGAAATAAATATAAATTTATATTTTTTTAAAGAAAAAATTTCAAGCACAAACAATTTTATACGTAATTTTTTTTAATTAATTAAAAATTTTTAAGTTTTGTGTTTTCTAACTAACTTTTTTTCATTTTGGGGTTGTCCAAATGTTGTCAAAAACTATTTTTCTGCTTACACGATTTTTTTATATTTTATGAGCGATGAAAAGTTGTATTTTTCTTGTATTAAACTTTTTTTATGGACTAATTTATTTTAAAATGTAGTCCCGAAAATCCCGGGATTAAGGAAAAAATATGCCGGGATTTTCGGGACTAAAAATGGACCGGGATCCCGGGATCCCGGGTTACGGAATCCCGGGATCGAAAGCCCTAGTCGGAAGGGACGAGGTTCAATCTCTAGCCTGTGTGTGACGTGTTTCTCTGTAAAGACCGCATTAAACTGTAGGTCCCTGCAATTATCATATACTTGCCCATGATAATTGCAGCAAGAAGCATGTGTTATCACAATGGACCTTATTTGGTCTAAGTGTGTCGCTGTTCTGGCAACCTAACCATGGGTAGTGAGTCGTGTTCGTGGATAGGTTTTGACACGCCCACTTCTACCGCCCACAAGTTAGTAAAACCTTCTATATCTCAGACGTTTTTGATCACAAAAAAAATTTGCCATGAACAAACTATAGAACACCAGTCATAATCTGGCCTCCAAATGGGCGGGATTAGACAATGGGGCGTGACACCGCCCATATAAGTCAATATTTGAAAATGCTGTAAGAGGACTCCCATTCAATGTTTTCCAACGCAATTTGGCAAATGGTTTCAACTCTAAGCTAAATGCCATTTATCGACGTAATTGCACAAAGGGGCGTGGCACCGCCCATATAATTCAATACTTTTCTAAGGGAAATATTCTTCTACGGGAAATGGTTCTAAGCCACATATTGGAATTGGACAGCGGGGCGTGGCACCTGGTAAGATTCACCCAGTTCAAGATTCAAAAGTCCCAAGACCCTGCTAACCCCTATTCACCTAGTTTTATTGCACGAACATTTTGTTCCTGTGGAACCGAAAAAAAATCGAAATATAAAAAAAATTACGGAAGACTTGAAAAAAAATAAATTAAAAATGCCCCGCTCTCTAGAGAATATACACAATTTATGAGAATTAAAAGATTTTTATTTTAACTTTTAAGCAATAAAAATCTTTTTTTACCTTTTTCGCAAAACTTTTAAAAATTAAAGTAAAAAAAAAATTTGATTTATTACTTTAAAAAATAAAAGTAAAAAATTACTTTAAACTTTTACTTTATTATTAACTTGTATTCTGTAATATAAAAGTTTACCGTCCGACTTAACTTTTTGAAAACCTTTTAGCAGAGTTATTTTCATGCTCTGCCTAGAACCTACCGGATCGATTTTAATATTTCAATATGAGTACTTCAGAAAACGATGTCCATACAAACAAAAATCAACGTATCGAATCATCGATTTATTCAAATTATGCGATGATGTGATTTATGTTTTCAATCTTATTAGACAAATATTTGAATATATTAAACTAAATCCGTTATTAAAATAAAATTGACTAGAATAAATAAAAAAAATCACAAGGCCGCTAAAACATTTCTAATTTTGAAAATTAATTAATACCGATGGATGGTTTCAGTGAACAATTTAAGCGTAAAAAAGTTTCCAAACAAAATTTAGAAGTATTAAATAATCGCATGTAAGTAAAGTGAAACTTACCACTTGGCGCAATGCCATTTGAGGCGCAGTTTTCAGGGAACGAGAGGTACAAAGTTGATTAATATATCTAGTTAGAATATGACCAAGGGCGTAGGGAGGAAAATATTTTATAGAAAATGTGCAATAACAGCATACGTTGAACGAAACAAGAAGCAAACGCATTCTTTTTACGTTTAAGCGATCCACAGTTTGAGATACGGGTCCCTAAAGAACGTTTCATTCTTGTATGGTTTAAAATTAATTCACTGAATATATTGCATATCTATTTTGTTAATATTTATGTCCCCAATCGATTTCTAGCTTTTGGACCATGGTAATTGTTACACAATTAAATTTGTTGATTGAACACTCGTTTCCGGCCACTTAAACGGTGTGCGGTATGCATTAATTGGTTAAAGGAAAAATATAATTACTGTAAACAACTGACCTAGCTACGCCCTTGATTATGACTTCTGTAAGTTCTATTTTAATTGTGGAGTCTACTGATATTTCAGAATTCTATTTCAATATTGAATTCTTAACTCTATTCTTAGATCAGATATAAATACAGTTTGTAAAAATATATACATATACAGCTTGTAACTTTGCACCGCGAAGCATGTCATAATTTAAGCTGACAAGCCCATCGGCTTCGCGCACTTTTCCACCACTACACTTGATTGCTTCACACCCTTCAAACTCGGCACATCTCTAGCGAATTGATTCGCAGCCATTTCAGGTTCATATCTTTTAGCTTTGCTCTTAGCCACATCGTGATCGCTTTCGCTCTCATCGGCAAACTGAATATCGTCGAGGCTCGCGAGAAAATCTTGCAAATCACTTGGTGACTTTACTACTGCAGTTTCCTTCTCAACATATGAGCCGGTCATCGTTATGACATCGGACGGTGCTGTGCCGGCTGTTGAGGGCGATGGTTGCAGTTCAGCGCCCGTAGCTATGTTTCGCGCAGATTTAGTGCCGCTGAGTTCTTGCAGCGGTATGACTTCCATTCGATGGCCAAGTGAAAGCGTCGACTTTGATTGGTGCTTTGCTTGTCGACGTTTTTTCCGCGATAAGTATGGCGTCAGCTGCTTTGGAGAGTTGTGTGATGTGGAGATGTTCTGTTGTATGAGACAATTCTTGAGATTCGTTTCGCTGGGTGTAGTAGCCTTCGAGTGGACATTGCTGTTCAGCGGTGAAAGTTCGTCTGAGGTTGGCGTTGTATTGGTGGTGTTTGTGCTAGATTCAGTATTGCTGCCTGGTGTTAGGTAGTGCCCATATTTGGGCATTTTTATTTCTTCGTACAAAGGTTCAGTCTCGTCAGATTCGTGAGTTGGTTCGGGTGTTTTGTCATCGTCCCGGTCATGACCATCGGTAGTATCGTCAAAAGGAGGTATCCACACAAGATACGCTGGGTCCATACCTAAATACGAGCCCGGCGCCGCTCCAGCATTTATCACATTGTAGTCGTAGTAGTCCAACTCGAGATCCTCTTGATTTCCTAGAGAGAACTCCGAACCAGGACGCGCTAACAGTTTCTTGCGATTCTGCTTCTCTTTGCTCTCTTTCGGATTTGTGGTGCGTATAGTTGCAGTGCTGACGACACTAGCAGCTGGCGAGTAGCAACCCTGGAAAAATGACAGATCAATGTATATTTAAAAAAAACGTTGGTCTTCCAGAACGAAAAATTTAAATTTCTTATAATTAAACTCACGTTTGTCAATGATACACTTGCACTGCGCGAACCCAATTGACTGCAACGCTCATAATCTCGCATCGAAATAGAGTGCAGTGAGTCACAATCGTTTGTGGAGTCGTCCAAGTGTGAACTACGAATTTTGAGTGTGGCGGCATCGTAACGGTCCGAGTACTTACTCAACCGCTTCGAATTCATAGGCGGGCTGTTGCATACCGAACTCATGCCGGACGATATAATGGACTCCGAATCCTTACTACTATCTTTACGTGTTAGTGTCCCATCATTGCGCGATGTGTTGTCATCAACGATAGTTCCTTCGGCTAACCCATTCGTTGGAGATGGTGAGCCGCCGCCTTTGATCTCCGCAGGAGGTGATGTGATTTCATTGCGCAGTGTTACTATTGAGCTAGTACTTCCGAGCTCCTCCTTACTACAAAATATACATGCACTGATTATAATTCCATAATATTTATTTTCAATGGGTACCATTTCTCACCATTTTGCCATTTGCACTTGTACACTAAGTTCATTAAATTCAGTTTCCCTTGCTAGATTTTCGGCATCAACACTTTCACGCAGTATCGAGTGTCGTAGGTGGTGTTTTGGCCGCATTTTCACAAGAAAAATTACCTCGGAAAGAAGAGTTGTTGTGGACACTGCACGTGAAGGTGGGCACAACAACGAAGTCATGGAAGCGTGTGGTGTGTGCAAACGAGAGCCTTCATCGCGTCGACGCGCAACTGCAAGATGGTACTTGCGGTAACGGACCACGTACTGTGCACCTAACAAAATGTAATCGAACGAACGATTAGTAAGCAATGCATCGTACAAGACTCCAAGCTGGTCACTTACCCAGCATTGCGCTTATTAAAATAATTATGCTTGCAAAGACGACAGCACTTAAATGAACCACCGTAAATCCAGAACGTAATTTCGGCTTTAGTGCTGCAACGCGACTTTTGACGGATAGCCTTGTGGCCGCTGACAAAACGTGCATTGTGTCGTTCGAAACTGGAATAAAAAATTACAATTCAACTCACATACTAACTATTACTACAGAAATATGAACTGAACTGACCAACTTGTTCCACATTAGCCAGGAAACCGCCTGTACATGCAACGTTTACATTGCCAACGTCATTGCGATGTTCATCACCTGAACAGAATTCCACTAATAACTGTGCGCCTGAAGATTCCATTTGCATGGGCATATTTAAATTATTTCCGACGCCATTCAACTCAATGAGTAGAGTCGATGATAACGAGGGGCCATCGCGTACCTTTATGTACTGCGATGGACACGGTAGTTGTACAAAGTTGAGCGATAGAGCAATGTTCTCCTTGCCGTCGATCTGAAAATAGACGACAAAGTTTACAGAAAAAAAACAGAAAGGATTAGATTTATTATGACTTTGTGTGTGTTTGTTGAGTTCCAGCTCTTGCATAGGACAGAGCGATGTAACAACCGCTTCAAATTTATCCTAATATGTTTCCCAAATATGACCAAAACAAAATTTTTGGATATCTGCAATGGACAACTGTCAGCAATGGCCATGTGTTTCTATTTCAAATATCAAATCAAACTATCAACATTTCAAATATTAAAGAACAACTTTTTACCTTTTTCTGGGTTCGAACATGGGACCTCCTGTTTCGTAACTCAATACTTTACACTCTGAGCTACGGTGCCTCTATCATTCACGCCGATTGAAATAAGCATATTTTCAAATTAAAAAATTGTGTTGGGTAATAAAATCCTCAAAAATTAGATACTCTAGATTCATCATATTGTTTGCTATTAATAGCTTCAAAGCTTCGTAAAGCTCCATCAAATTCAAATATAAGACGGACGGAGAGACATGTCTAAATCGACTCAAGAGGTAATGTTGATCAAGAATATATATACTTTTCCATGCCGGACAAGCCTCCTTATGGGCGCTACAAACGATGTGTCAAAGTTAGTATACTCTGCCACAGTTTGTGTGGGGTAATAAGTATGATAAGAAATTGTACGAAAATCTACATTTGAACACACACCATTGGCGACGAGAGCCTTCAGGGAACCATACACTTTCAAAAGCAACGTTCTGCTGCCATGAAACGAGTATTAATAAACATGTCGGTGGTGAAGTCGAAAAAATGCACCACATATTGGGGGAGTAACGGAGATCAGTCAGCTGCAACAACGGCAAATTGTGGGTGTAATTTGCTAAAATACGTGACATAACATCGTTACAGGTTGGCATTTAGGGGTGCGTTGAAGCAATGGACTGGAAATTTTGTCGCTATTGAGACGATGAGTGCTGGGGTAGGTTTCATTCCACTGATGTCTTTGATTGTCACATTACCATTGTAATCATATTGACTTTCATGGTTAATATTGTTTTAAGAGCATTTGCGTATTCCCAATCAAGCCAGTAGATTTTATTGTAATTACAGTAACATTAAGTGTTTATAAATAAGTGCTTGCTGAGTAACAGGTGACCACGAACAATCTCTAACGCAGACAATCTCTACAACAGACGACATAATGGAAAGAAAGTAGAAGTTGACTAGTCAGCTGAGATCTGCAAACAGGAACGTAACCAGGGGGGGGGGGGGTGTTGGAGTTGAAGTAATAGAAAAATGTACGGGAGTGTTATGAAATTTGACAGCATTTAAGAGAAACTTCCGTATCTCCTTGATATTTAATTTTATTAAAAACTTTCGTGTATCAAAAACAGGTAAAATTGCAGTTCTAGCATTCGTTATTAAGCTTCGAATATCACGGTTTACATTTATCTTGAAACCTTATGAAAGTTTACAGGTATTCGAAATTTTCTGTGAATCAAATGAAACGGGTTTTAAAAAGGAAATCAGGGACGTACCCATGAAGGGGAGGGGGGGGGTGCGTTTGGAGGACTTTAGGGAGCCGAAACCCACCGAAATATATGAACACACTACGTCGATTTTAGAATAAATCCTTTTTTCATAAACTTCCCTTCGGGTTTTTTTTAAATATTTTTAATCTACACCGAGGAAAAAGATAGCAGTAGAAATGGCAGTCGTAATTTTGTTTGATTTAACAGTTTTTGCTGTAGAATTAAATTTTTTTCAACTTCTCGAACTGTTAAAGAAAGCTCTCAATTCAGAACCCTATTGAATAAATAAAAAATTGAGCAGTCAGCAAGATTTTAACCCATGCATCCTGGGTGGTAACATGGCCTTTCAACCAATTAGTCGAAATGTCAACAGATTTAAGAACCATGAACTAAACCACTTTCCCCGATTTTTACTTTTGTAAGTATTTATTAAAATTTTCTCAAACTTTCATGAATTCCTTCCCCGGAAAAAAGGAAACAAAACCTGTTTAACAGATTTAAGTTATTCATTTATTGCCATGCCCGCATGAATGGCATCATTGGTGCGATGGAAGATGTCGGACTATCAACCAGAAGGACGCAGGTTCAAGCTTTGTCCAGGGCCATTATAATAGGATAATTGTTACTTAGTTAAAAACTTTTATAGATGAAGTTTGGAGTTGAGATAATTGTTCATAAAAGTAAAAAAGTTATGGAACCTAATACAAAAATTAAAAAACAAAAATTAAAATTACAATAAAAATTCTTTTTTTTTTTATTACAAAAAATAGCGACGGTCGTCCCGCAGTTTGAACAAGGGCTTCCCGGGTGGCAGGCGGACATCTTCCCACTAGGCTACGGTTATCAAAGCGTATCAACTGTCTATTTTCACTCTTTTGATTATCTGTTTTTAACCGCGAAAATGTTAAATTACCTACTTTTTCTTTGATTTTACAGTTTTTTTCCACTCGGAGTACTTTTTTTATGAAAAGATTTTTTTTGAAAAAGCGATCTGTGGTTGATTTTAATTTGGTTTGCATTTTCTAGTTTTTTTTCTTCAGTAAAGGTAAAAAAAAATTGTATGAAAACCCCCCGAAATTTTTTTCTGGCTACGTCCCTGTCTGCAACAAGCATCGAAACTGGATTCCTGAGGGTAGCAGAAGACGTGGTAGTCCTATACACACCAGGAAACGTACTCGAAGACCCCATATTGCACGCTATGAACTTAAGAAAAAGACAATATTATTGAAGACAACAAACAAACCAAAAACAGTTGAATAATTTTTATAATACACACAAAAACCGTTTCATTTTGTCAGTGCGGAATTTGCTATATGCAAAGAAATTTGCCAGCATGTTAGCAGTTATCGACCACAAGGACTGTAAACTTCGAGTGAAGAGAAAATCGTGGTAGCACTATGTACCAAATTGGTCTATGAGGCTATTCGCTGCCACTCTAAGCTAACTTAACCAAGGTGCTGCATTACATTTTTTACCAACATTAACGAAAAGGATAACGTACTAACCTGTATAAGCCAAAATGATCTTCCTGGACAACTTTGTGTTGCACCGGCAATGATGCGCTTCGGCTTCGATGAACCGATATGAACAATGCATCCACAACGACATCCTGGTCCAATTTCTTGACTCACTTCAGTACGATTTTGTTTATTTAAATGTGTACCACTCGTTTCGTAAATGCAATCCCATGTATCTGATATGGCTTTGCCGCATTTTTCCGTTTCAACTGAAGAACCCTAAAAATATAATTCTAAATAAATACAAGTTTATAATAAATGCCCTATTCTTACAACTAAATTAATTCAGTTTGAAATGCCTTGTAATTCATTTATTTCGTTGATTGAAAGTTTTATATTAAATGAACAAATTCATAAAGCTGACATCCTCTCCTATATTATATTCAGTAAAACAAATTAATAGAGTTCTCATCTTCGGCCTCCTCCTCCTCTGCCACATCGATCAATGCGTGAGAGCCCTCATTCGCCTTTGCTGATAGTCTGGACGTATTCGAAACCGACACCGCTGTTGCACTAGTTCCTCCATCTGTCAGAGATATAGCGTTGCGCTCCTGTTCTTGCTGGCCACCCGAAAGGGACGATTTATAATCGCTGCTCGAACCTTCTTCGCCCTCCAGGGGCTCCTCCTCCATTTGCACAACATCCAGGTTCTCGTGAGACGACGAGACATACAACGTGGAGCCCAGTTCTACATCGATCAGGGAATTTCCATCGACGCTTAATGCTTTCGGTATGATTTTGCTATCTTTCTGCTTGAGATGAAATTCTGGTGATATGAGTTCTGCGGAAGCTACTTTACGCGCTTCTCGCTTGAAAATTTCCATCAATGAAGAAGCAGTACGTGGCAAGAAACCCATCTTGCCAGGTCGATACAATGACGAACCGGACCGTGAGATTGAGCGAATAGATGGTGTTTGCTGGACTTTGTCTGAATGTCTCCCAACAATATCCAATAGTTCGGTGAGCAAATCGTGGCGTTTGAGCTTGCTCAACGCTTTCTCCGAATCGGTAGTTTTCATCTCGTATTCGACGTTTTTGACAGTTTCTATCGAACTCTGGACAGTTGACTTGATCTGTTGTATAATAGCGCGTAGGCTTAAGATTTCTGACTCATGCTGCTGGTGCATTGCTATAAGACGGCTCTTGTCCACCTTTAGACTTTCGATGCGTTGACCCAGTATTCGAAGCTTCTTTGACATATCATTGTAGGTGAAATGCTCGCAGATGTCACGCTTCATCAATGAGTCATACAGTTTGCGGTATTTAAGGACCTCCACATGTTTGGACTTGAGTTTCTCGTAGTTGCTTGTCAGCTTTTCGATTATTTGAATCTTATTCTGTGAGGTGCGTATTAATTGTTTCTTCATCTGGTCCATGGCAGCGAACTGATCGGCCATTTCTTTGTGGCGTTCCATTTGCTCGTTAAATTGTTGCTGCATTTTGATCTGCGATAATACCAAAAGGTCGATTTCCTTTTGGAGTGCTATATTTTCACGTATCAATCGCCGCGTATAGCCTGCATTACGAATTTCGCTTGATCGCGTAAAATCCTCAGATACTTGCAAAAGTTTAGCTTCGACCTCCTTTTTTAAGGCATCCTTTTCGATAACCGCCTTTTGCTCCATATTGTACACAGCTTCTTTATGCGAGCGATCCTTCTCTTTCAGCTCTGAGTCTTGATCATCAAATTTAGCTAACAACACGTCGCGCTGTACGCGAAACTCATCAAGTGAGTTAAGCTTGCCATTGAGCAACTTTATTTCCGATGTCAACTGGTCGTGCATTGCTTTATATTTTGATTCAAGCTCTTTTATTTTCTCCGCTGCGTCGGTGTTCTCCGTTTCGCGCACCTTACTTATTTCAATAAGTCGTTCTTCCAGTTCACGGATCGTATCGTTGCGTTCAGCCAATGTCCGTTCCAAATGTGCGGCTATGTCCGTCCGGTCCTCATCGAGCTCGCGGAGTTTCTCAGTGAGGTTAACATTTGTATCATCCAAATTCAAAATGTGGGAACGTAGCCGCGCTAACTTCTGATTGAGATCGGTGACTGTAAGCTCATAGAATGTTCGATCCACCGCGTTCAGTTTGTTAGGATCCACGGATTTTTTGCTCTTCTTTCCCTTCTTGCCTTTCTTGGTAGCCATCTCGTTGTAACTTTAAGTGTACTCAGTATTGCTTTTGGAATTTGAATAAATTTCAAAATATATGATTTTTGGTTTTTTAATGTGGAATATTGAAAAACAAATCAATGCGAAATGTATTAGTTGAGCTGTTTTGACAAGCTTTCAGAAACTATAGCCCGTCGTTATTGAACAAACAATTGTTAGTTGCCAACAGTAACAGATTGATACGAAATTATGCTAAATAAATTTACGTATACTTGGCTCAGTAGTGAAGACACTGCAAAGTATGGTTATAACGCTCATCCAGCAAAATTAATAGGCTGACGAGTTCACAGACAGTCTCCGGACTAAAAATGTTAATATCATGTTTATATCTTCATTGTCTCTGCCAACAAGTTCTTCTCATACACATAAATATTTTCAATGTAATCTTTGGAGCGAACTACCAGAGTCCTAATTACTTGTACACACAAAGTGAAACTACCAAAAGTCTATTAAACACACAATTTTATCCTGTATGCTTTAAAATATCAACGTAGCGGTTGTGCCTACACAACCCCATCACCTTACCCAAAGGACAGGCGCAAGCTACATGGGACACTGAGAGCGCTTGTATCGGATTTGATTCTTCCGCCATTCCAACTACTTTAGTTGCAAGTTGCCATCACACAATAGCAACATTCAGCAAATGTAAAATTGCAATTTTTCGCAGCATCGAATCGGATTTTTCTCTTATTTACAACCTCACACCAGCGTTTATGTAATCACTTCCTACTTAGTATATCACAATCTCTGTGGGTACTTACTTATGCCCCCTTTCATAAAATAAACACTACTATACTCAAGTAACAAAAGTTTTGAATTATGTGCTAGAAGTACTTACCTCGCAGAACTTCGCGCCATAACGCGGCGGTGGTGAATCACAAAATCGATAACGATTACGCGTACCACCCAAACAATTGGTTGAGCATGGCGTCCATTCGCTCCATGGACCCCAACCACCAGTATCGGAATCTGTTTAAGGGTAAACAAAAATCATATATTAACGGCGCGAAAAAATATAGTACCCGCTGTATATTTACATAGATATTTGTATCAACACATATATAAGACTCGATATCAAAAGGAAGCTTAGCCGGATTGGAGAAATGTAAATTACCGTTCGGTATTCAAGATTGATTCTATTTGCTAATTGCACATGAGAATTGGAACACAGACACTCATTACTCATCTAAAATCGAAGGCCTCATATGCTCCAATGTATTAAAATCATTATTACGCCAATAACGTTTTCTAAAATCGAAAACATCGAAGATTTGGTTTGGCATTCGATAGCAAGATATCGTTCCATAATCACCAACTTGAGTTTATTTTTGTCGCACATACCGTTAAATGGAACAAATAAGAGCTCTCTTCAAATATGAGTTGAAATAACTATGAGAAGCTTATAAATTCCCAAAGACTGAATTCGGAGTTGACAAAATTGTTTAATTTTTAATTCTTTTATCAAAAAGTAGTATATTAAAAATACACTGAGAGGAAAATGTTTTAAAATTAAACGAAAATGTTTTAAAATTGAACGATTTCGTTTTTAAAATAGAGCTTTGTACAGATTTGTTCAATTTGAAAACACGTGCGCTAAAAACAAATTTTAAAACGCAAATGTTCAATTTTAAAACACGTGTGCTAAAAACAAATTTTAAAACGCAAATGTTCAATTTTAAAACATTTTTTTCAAAATGAAAAAATTTTGTTTAGGAACAAAATTTTTTTTTGTTTTTTTTTTTGTTTGCAATTATTTTGTTTATTTATATTTAGTTACCTTTTTTTTCTCAAATTCGAGACCGGGATTCGAACCCACGCCTACGGTTTGGATGGCGCGCTAAACGCTCAACAGGTTGATCTACTGTTAATGTTATTTAACAGAGTCTAAATGTATTATATATACATTTTTTGTAGTAAAAGCATACTTCGAATTTAAAAAAAAAACACCCTTAAACTATGCTTCGATTTTTTGAAATAGCAAAGAACAACAATATTATCAATTTCAAACGACTAACGAAAGAGCAAGACGATTGAAATTGAAAGCATGTGATTTAAAAATTAAAACATAAATGTACTGCAAAAAAACGCAGTTTTAAAATGCAAATTGAAAAAAAAATGTTTAATTTTAAAACATGTTCTTTCTTTCAGTGTAGGTTTAGTGTTTTTGACTTCGAAACAAGCAAACAAGCCAAGAGAAGAATTTGTAATGTCAATAGAGATAATAGCAATATCCCTCAAACATTGGGGTGTTACATACTCATATTGCCAGTATGGCACGCCAGTTTAGTTTAATAAACAAAACCCAATTTTATCACGAGTTGGTCTTGGCATAGCATATCAAAGCTTTACGTCTTCTGTGTTGCATATTTGCTCGAGCATAGGAAATGCAAATCTTTATATTTCTTTATATTTCGTAGTTGTGATGCAAAAATATGCAATAAATATTTGGTTTTACACTTCTGCAAGACCATTTGCACCGGCTCCTGAATTGCCCTTATATTTCTCACTCAAAAAAGATGTAGCATTGTTAAGAATTCCTAGTGTTGAAATGTCTCGTCCACTTGTCCGATTTCCACATACTTTTGAAATATTGTCCCCAGTAAACAATATGAAACCGAAAAGAGTCCTAAATTACCCTTTTTTCTGAGCTTTTACCCTCATAATGAATACTAAAAAGAGTCTGGATGGAGCGTGTTTTCCCATGAAACTGTCCCCTCTTTATGAGTTCAATTATGAACCATAAAATACTCTTTTGTGATGCTTAATTAATTCACAAAAGACTCAGAAAAGATTCCGAAAAGAGCTAAAAAATGAACCCTCTAAAAATATCAAAAAATAATTTTTATTTTATTTTTTCAAATTTCAAATAATTAAGAAAAATCAAATATTAAATAAAAACTTTTTTTTTATCGGGATTCGAACCCGGAACCTCATGTTTTGTAGCTCTGAGCTCTATCCCCTGAGCTACTGCGCTTCTATCATTCATTCCGACAAAAACAAACCTGTTTCATATTTTATGTTCATAAAATCTAAACAAATAAGACTCTTTTCGGAGTCAATTCGAAGTGCTCATAAAATCATCAGAAATAAGACTGTTTTCTGAGTCATATTTCTGAGCGCATAATAAACTCATCATAAGTAAGACTCCTTTCTGAGTCACATATCTGAGCGCTCAAAATCATCAGAAATAAGACTCTTTTCGTAGTCATAATTCTGTGCGCTCATAATATTGTTTGCTGGGATGTACCTCATAAAATACATGAGGTACAGATTTTTGAGACGGAAGACTCATTTTCTGCCCACTGTGCGCATTACGATCAATTAATCAGTCTGATTAAGTAATCAGAAACATGATTAATAAGTCAATCGAATTTCTAATTAATCGTAATTGATTAATTCTACACATTTTATTTTAATTTGTGAGTCAGCACATACTGCATTTTGCGTAGTTTTTGTACTGAAAATCGCAGTTAATCGATTAAACTACATTTTTTTTGCAAAGATATTGATTTTTCTTAGCTAAACTTTTAACCCACACATTATTGTGACAGGGTATATTAACACAACGTTTGTAACGCCCATAAGATGGGCGACCGGAAATGTATATATATTCTTGATCACCATCGAAAATTTAACCGATCAAGCAATGTCCATCTGTCCGATGACCAACTTTTTTTTATGACCGAGGAGCTTGCATATGGTTTATGTTATGTGTGGAATTTTAGCTTCGGTATGACTGAAGAGAGTTCAATATCTAGTTTATGTATATATATGGATCAGCTAGTGACAGTGATGAGAAAACCGTCCAATCAATGGTCCATCAATTAAAATTTTTGAAACGCAAGTTGCTGTGCTTTTTTGGTCGATCTCGAAGAATCTTAAAAAACGAATTTTGTAATTGCCTATGTGTACTTACCGCTCACTGGTAACGTCGGCACACAGTCCATGCGCACATCAGCCACAGCTCCAGAGATAGCTTGGCTTACATATACGAAGCAGTACTCGACGTACTTCTCGGTGAACAAATCACAGCTAAAGTATAGCGAATACTGACTTTTCACAACGCGCTGCTCTGCTACATAGTGCAGCGAAGTGGGTGGCTTCAGCGATGCTACATCAGCACGCAACTTAGCATAGACGCGAACACGATCTCCTTGCTCAAGAATGCATCCGGGATACTCGTACAAAACACCTATACCCGTGTGCGGATCGCAGGGAAATATACTACGCGCATACACATTAAAAACGAACTTATTACTCCAGTCGACGCTGATTACTCGCCGTGTTATGGGCACATTCTGGGCCGGGACCATCGGGCGCAGCTGGACCGCATAGTTGCCAGCCAACCCGAATAGTTGACAGCCTAGCTTCACCTGTTTCAATTTGGGAAAGCCACGCACTTGCTCCGCATATAAAATATTCGATTTGGAAATATTTTGCGGCATTGATTGGGCACACGTACGCTCTTTGCCGCAGTACACTAATTCCAGCCAGAACTCGGGCAGGGCTTCGCTCCGCCATGCGTTTTCGCAGTTGACCTCTGGGAAACGCAGCGTTACTTCGACAGGACTTTCCGGATATGTACGCAAACGAATCGGACTCACTGTCATATCGGCACTAGGCCATCGTACATCGAGTGTTTGACGCAACCGTTCGTCGTGAGACGGCATGAGTGTGGTAGTTGTAATTGTAGGCGTTGATTGAATGTGTTCTGTCGTGGAATTCCGCGGTGCTATGACGGCAGTTGTCTTTAAATTCGTCACCACTTGCATTTCGTAGGTGCCTCCTCTGATAAAAGTCTGACAAGGCACCGAGATCTGCGTGACATTATGTCGTGGATCGGGGAAGAGCGGAATGTTCTGCACGATTTCTTTGCGTTTGCGATGCAGCAACTGTTCGCTGGTATTTGTCATCAGCTTCACGCTGTCATTGCTATGCTCGTGCTGTGAAGCAATGTCTTCGATGAATTTGCTAATTACTAAAGTGCTTGTTATGACGTTCTCCACATTGTGGCTGACATTATTGCCGTCTTGCGTTGTTGAGTGCAACTCGTCTGTCTGTGGTCGTGTAGTCCGTACTGTCGTCGAAGTGGTTGTGGTTGTAACTGTGATGTTTTCACCATATACGGCTACATTTCCCACCACATCTTCTCCGCTGAATTGTATCTGTACATGCAGATCTCCGCTCAGAGCGGTGAATGAGCTCGGGGACATCAAACGACCCTTTCGGATGGCAAGCACGTGACCTTTTGTTGCCAAAGAAGAGAATGCAATGATGAGACGACAGCAAAATAAAACGAAAAGAAAAGAATAGAAAAAATTATAAATCGTTGTCATTTATTTGCTTTCTTCTGTGTAAGTGGCAGCGCATGATTTGGCTATTGTGTGTGCCTTCATTTAATATAAAAGGACAACAACAATTGGATTGAAATTAAAAAGCATGGGCCCAGGGGCCCATATTCATAGTCAAATTTAGCTCCAACTTAACTTTAGCAATCTACTAAGTTGACAGATAATACACTCAATTGACAGCTACTAAGCTGATTCTAAGGATTAACAGCTACTAAATTTGACTATGAATATGCACCATGGTGTTTAGCTACAAAAAACACGAGAAGTTGTCACTTTAATAAAGGAAAGTTTTCGAGTGTATTTGAATTTTTTCGTACAATTCAAGACTTTCCAGCAGTACTTACATTTTCGTAATTTCATTTCATTTAGTCATATACAATGTATATTATACATGTAGTTATACCAAATCCCATTTTCATTTTATTTAAAAAAATTTTAAAATAATAGTTTAATAGTTTTACTTTGAAATTAAACATGTTCTGTTTATTTGTCTAGTTTTTCGTAAACTTGTAAACAAGATCCCGGGATCCCGTATCCCGGGATCTTGTTCATTTTTAGTCCCGAAAATCCCGGGATTTTTTTTCCTAAATCCCGGGATTTTCGGGACTACATTTTAAATAAATTAGTCCATGAAAAAATTTTATACTGGAAAAATACAACTTTTCATGGCTCATAAAATATAAAAAACTAGAGAGTGGACTATCTTCGGCTATACCGAAGCTGAAATACCCCCACACTGTAGGAAGAAGTACCTCGAACATAAAAAAATGTGGTCTCAAGACCCTATTTTGAGCCAATTATAGGTGGTTTTGGAGCCCGGTCCATGTCCAATCAAATCCACAAAAAAAAAAAAAAAATTGGTTTCAAGACCCCATTTAGACCCTTATATATGTGGCTTCGGAACCTCGGACCATGTCAAAAATACGTTTCTAAACATTTCCAATCGAATACAACAATAAAAAAGACTTGAACAATTTTTACCTTTTTTTTCGGTGTATGGGTGCCACGCCCAGTTTTTGTCCGATTTGGCTGATTCTCGAACTTGATCTCAGTATTCACGAGAAAAACATGTACCCAAAGTTTCAAGTCGATATCTCCAAATTGACCGTTGGTTTTTTTTTTAATTCTACTCAGCCTTCGGGATCGAAAGCCCTAGTATACACCCAGCAGAAGCCTTTTGTGTGTATTTAATTACATTACGCGCACTCACTCTTCTTTGCATTTATACGCTTACCGTTGGTTTTTTTTTATACCCCCACACTCACTGTGGCAGGGTATACTCACTTTGTCACAACGATTGTAACGCCCATAAGGAGGCGTGTCCGGTATGGAAAAGTATATATATTCTTGATCAGTATCACCTCCTGAGTCGATTTAGCGATGTCCGTCTGTCTGTCCGTCTGTCCGTCCGCACGATAGCGGTCGCAGTTTTGGAGATATCGACTTGAAACTTTGGGTACATGTTTTTCTCGTGAATACTGAGATCAAGTTCGAGAATCAGCCAAATCGGACAAAAACTGGGCGTGGCTCCCATACACCGAAAAAAAAGGTAAAAATTTTTTATTGTTGTATTCGATTGGAAATATTTAGAAACGTATTTTTGACATGGTCCGAGGTTCCGAAGCCACATATATAAGGGTCTAAATGGGGTCTTGAGACCAATTTTTTTTTTTTTGTGGATTTAATTGGAAATTTTTAGAAATGGATTTTGGACATGGTTCGGGCTCCAAAACCACCTATAATTGGCTCAAAATAGGGTCTTGAGACCACAATTTTTTATGTTCAAGGTACTTCTTCCTACTGTGTGGGGGTATTTCAGCTTCGGTATAGCCGAAGATAGTCCACTCTCTAGTTTTAATTCTACTCACTTGATTGACATAATAAGAAAATTATTGATGATGTTATGATTTTCCACTCGGCTCCAGACTTTCGTCCAGGTGTTGACAACGTTTTGATGTGTTTATATTTGTGTGTGTATTTGTGCTGGTTTTCTGCGCACATTGCATTATTTGTGCGTGCTGCTTCTACGGTATGAATTCAAGAAGCACTCACAATATTCGCCACAGATTGTTTTGATCCATCGTTTGACTGATTTGCGGTGCGTCAAATAAACGAAACTGCAATAAAATAGAAAACGACGCACAATTAAGCAGATATTCTTATTGGTTTTCATTAACTGCGAAATAAATTTTCCCACTATAAATATACATATGTCATAAAGTGCGAAAGGACTAATAATAAACGTGGCGTGTTGTAGACGTTAATAAGTTGCATCACGTAACGTCTATTAAAATAGCATACTTTATTATTTACAAAACAGAGGCTTACTTTTTCATAAAAAGATCAACGTGGCCATCTTTATCTTAAAACTAAGGAGAGACCAATCTTACGATTACAAGTAATCGTACTCAAAATTAATCGTAATCGTAGACGCACACCTCTGATTTATACCAATCAAACACGGAATAAATGAAACACGTCCTAAAAATTAGATTTTTATAGTTCTTTGTATTTTTTCAATACAAAATAAAAAAAGAGTAAAAAACAAGTTTTTTCAAATATCACCCTTTAACCAACTAAAAAGCTGAAAAAAAATTTCCTTGGAATTAATTTCAGCAATTTCGATTTAAAATTAAGGGTTTTTGGCTACTTTATTCCTAATATCATTGCAGATTTTGAAGTCGCCAAAGACCCTTAATTTTAAATCGAAATTGCTGAAATTAATTTCAAGGAAATTTATTTTCAGCTTTTTAGTCGGTTAAAGGGTTACATTTAAAAAACTTGTTTTTTACTCTTTTTTTATTTTCTCCCCCCCTTTTTCCCCTTTTTCCCCCCTTTTTTACTCTTTTTCCCAAATGCGAACCTAAGTAAAAAATTTCAGCCTTGTAGCTTACAAAATACGAGAGTTAGAACTTTAAATTGGCTCCATCCCGCTCCCCTTTGCCCCCACATCCCCCTTTCCAAAGGGTACAAAATTTAATTTTGTCAATAAGAACTCATCACTGTAGCTTGAAGGAATTGGAAGTTATGCCATGTTTAAAAAAAAAAGGTTTGAGTCCCCCCACGGCCGCCTACGCCTCTGATGGACCCCAAAGAATGCATTGTCACCGGAGTTCTATCAGTGTTTCAAATTTCAGCTCTCTAGCTCATGTGGAAGTGTCTGAAAAAGCTCGCCGCAGATTTGAAGATATATATATATATATATATATATAGTCCGCCCAAAGCAAGTTAATATAAGGGTTATAAAAAATATTGCGAAAGGAAATTTTAAGTGTAAGTCAAAGAAAAAATGCGGGTCTTTACATTTTTTCAGTTAAGCGGGTTCGACTGTATTTGGTTTTTTGCTTAGTTTTGTGATTATTTAACTTATTTTTAAAAAGTCACTCATACGGCAAGTATAATACTGTCAGATACATATTTATACCCCCACACTAGGCATGTCATGTTTATTCTACATATTTTAAAGTTAATCATACTTTTTTCTAATATTCCAAATCAAAGATAAATTCAATTTAAAAAAAAATTCAATAAAAACCTTGAATATTGTTAGATTATTTGCGCAATTTCCAAAATATTATAGTATGGGTATTATAAAACGAAATTCAATTTGATTTAATATAGCATTTTTATACTAAATTTTGGTTGAATTGAAAAAAATCCAAATCCCGGGATTAGTCCCGGGATTGCATTTTTCGATCCCGAAAATCCCGGGATTGGCAAAGGTCTCGAAAATTGATATCCCTACCCCACACTCAATGTGGCAGGGTATACTAACTTTGACACAACGTTTGTAACGCCCATAAGGGGGCGTGTCCGGTATGGAAATGTATATATATTCTTGATCAGCATCACCGCCGGAGTCAATTTAGCCATGTCTGTCTGTCCGTCCACACGATAGCGGTCGCAGTTTTGGAGATATCGACTTGAAACTTGAAACTTTGGGTACATGTTTTTCTCGTGAATACTGAGATCAAGTTCGAGAATCAGCCAAATCGGACAAAAACTGGTCGTGGCTCCCATACACCGAAAAAAAAGGTAAAAATTTTTTATTGTTGTATTCGATTGGAAATGTTTAGAAACGTATTTTTGACATGGTCCGAGGTTCCGAAGCCACATATATAAGGGTCTAAATGGGGTCTTGAGACCAATTTTTTTTTTTTGTGGATTTAATTGGAAATTTTTAGAAATGGATTTTTGACATGGTCCGGGCTCCAAAACCACCTATAATTGGCTCAAAATAGGGTCTTGAGACCACATTTTTATATGTTCGAGGTACTTCTTCCTACTGTGTGGGGGTATTTCAACTTCGGTATAGCCGAAGATAGTCCACTCTCTAGTTTTATATCTAGACTAAGGCATTCAATCCCAAGGCGTTTTTGAAAATTTTCCAATTAAATACAATAATTAATATAAAATTAAAGAAAAAACTTTTATTACATTAAACGAAACAAATAATATGTAAGATAAATAAAGTCCAACAAAAAGTTATTTCTTTTAAATTACATTGATCGAACAAGTTTGACATTTTATGTGATAAATGGAGTTCCTTTATTATTTATTTTGGCTGTAGGAAATATCGCCCAATGAAAAATCGCCCAAAAACAAAAATGAAAAATCGCCCAAAAATTAAAAAGGAAAAATCACCCAAAAAAAAAAGGAAAAATCGCCCAAAAACTAAAATGGAAAAATCACCCAAAAATTTGGAAAAATCGCCCAAAAATAAAAATGAAAAATAGCCCAAAAATATTATATAAAAAATTGTTGGGCGATTTTTCCAAATTTTTGGGCGATTTTTCCTTTAAAATAAAAATGAAAACTCGCCCAAACATTTTTCATACAAAAAAAGTTTTGGGCGACTATATAATTTGTTAAACTTTGTTCTTTTTCTTCTTTGTGTTACCATATGTTAATCAGGTGGTACATTTGAAAAGGTATGTTCAGAGTTTTGTTTTTTGATTCGACCCTTTTTAGGGCCAACGAGTATATATACAAACGATGTTAATTTAATGACATGCGAAATGTATGGAATAGGTGTGATGTACTATTTGTGGGGAGTTAGCGCCGCGGGCGAGAAATGTTACCAAAAGATTCGAGCAATTTTGTTAGGTAGTGAGTAGGAGTTCTGTGGTATGGTGTGTAAGCGCCGCAGGCAAAAAATTTTAACAAAAAATCGCGCGATTTTTTGTTAAAATTTTTTAAGTTTGGATTGATGTGTGCCGTGTTTTTAACAGTTTCAATGTTGCTGAACTCTTTCCATAAGGTTGTTGCGATTTTTCCTTTATAATTTTTGGGCGATTTTTAATTTTTGTTTTGGGCGATTTTTCCAAATTTTTGGGTGATTTTTCCATTTTTGTTTTTTGGGCGATTTTTCCTTTTTTTTGGGTGATTTTTCCTTTTAAATTTTTGGGCGAAATTTCCTTTTTAGTTTTTGGGCGATTTTTCATTATGAAATATCGCCCAAAAACCAAAAAGGAAATTTCGCCCAAAAATTTGGAAAAATCGCCCAAAAAAGTTGGGCGATTTTTCATATGAAAAATCACCCAATTTTGTATGAAAAATTTTTGGGCGATTTTTCATTTTTGTTTTTGGGCGATTTTTCATTGGGCGATATTTCCTACAGCCATTTATTTTACCACACTGAATCCAAATATAATCATAAAATTCAACCAGCTCCATTTCATGCTAAACACGAAAAACTCACTTTCAGTTGTTATAGTATTACAGTTGTCCCCGCTTAATTGAGCCCCGCTTAATTGATTTTTCCGGTTAATTGAGTCAAAAATTGTTCAATGAAAAAGTCCAATATAAGATATACAGGGCTTTAGCAGCTTTATTGAGTTCCGCTTTATTGCAATACTCTCTTAATTGAGTAGCATAACATAAAATGATTTGTAATTCTGTTATAAAAAATTTCGGTTAATTGTCATTTGGAATATGTATCCCTAAACAAAATTTTGCTAACACTTTTTAATGAGAAAATGTGTCAACTAGAGACCGACCGAAGTCGCTTTTTTTATTTCGGCCAAAACCGAAATGGCCGAAACCGAGAAAATAAAAGAAAAAATTGTGTATTTGAATGTAATAAAGTAGTACATAATTAAGCTCAGTAGGCTGAAATCGATAAATTTAAGTTCAGATCATGAATTAGATGAATTTAGAAGCAAACTATCAAATGCGTGCCAATCAATTGAAGGGGCAGGGTTATTACTTTTTGCTACTACGAGAGTAGTAGGGAAGTAGATTTGAAGAAAGGGGCGTAGATTTAATTTTTTCCGTAGAGTAGTAGAAATTCTACGAGAGTAGTAGAAATTACTGTCAGGGTAGTAGATTTCAAGAGAGGGGAGTAGATATGGTTTTCTGCGTAGAGCAGTAGAAATTCTACGATAGTGAAACTCACATACAATCTTGAGGGAAGTAGAAAAATCTACTACTGTAGTAGAGGAGTAGAAATTTAAAAATTCAAGTTGATATCTCCAAAACTACGACCGCTATCGTGCGGACAGACAGACAGACAGACGGACATGTCCAAATCGACTCAGAAGGTGATGCTGATCAAGAATATATATACTTTTCCATACCGCACACGCCTCCTTATGGGAGTTACAAACGTAGTGTCAATGTTAGTATACCCTGCCACAGTGTGTGTGGGGGTAAAAATATCAGTGTTGGTACTACTCTATGAGAGCACGCTACGCAATTTAGCGTATTTCTTTTAATTGCGTCAGTGGATCATTTAACCGAGTAAACTTTTAATTGCGTCAGTGAAACAATTAACCGAGTATAGCATTATTGATTTTTTCGGTTAATTGCAACAAAAGTTGTGCATTTTGGTCGACTCAATTAAGCGGAAATAACTGTATAGCGGTACACCAATCTTAAAAGTTTTTCAAAACTTTTGAAATTGGTGTCCATTTGTATGTAAACCATTTATCCAATTCATAAAATGTTTGTCAATATACGGTCAACAAAATAATTTTATCAATTCTCTATTTTGTCTTTTTCTATCTTTTTTGTCAAACAAAAAAAAAAATCCTGAAATTGGAAAAATTTTATTCAGATCGATAAAAATGGTTTGTTAACCGTTATTGACAAGAATGTTTGTTAATTTTTTGTATGTTTAGCACTAAATCTATAAAAGTGGGCTTTTTGTGTTTACCAATTAGATTGAAAGTAAATGCACTGCTGTATTTTTGTGGAAAAACGTCGAAAATATCTTAAACAATGCATAAAAATAAATTTTTTTAATCCCGGGATTCCGGACTCAAAATCCCGGGTTTCCGGTATTCAGAAAACGTCCAGGATCCCGGGATTCGGAAACCCGGGATTGAATGCCTTAATTTAGACCAATTTGCATTCTTGTGAATTTTTGCAACCATGTCAATTAATTTATTCAAGATTGTGTTTATATTAATAGCTGTGTATAACCGAAACCAAATATCATTTTTGGCAGCACGCCAAGTCTCGAATACTATTGAGCGGGTCTCCCTTCCCTGATAGAAAATATATGTAACTATTTGTCTTTTCGACACTTGCGATAGATAAATACTCGCTTTCTTTGCTTTCGTATGAATTACTGGCAATGGTACATGACGAAATTTGTTGTAAATCAACAATTTTCAAATAACTGAGGAAGATTCTTAAATAATTCGGTTTCACTGTCGAAAAGTTTTCAACTGTTCCAGTTTTCACTTTCTCTTTCATTTAATACTTTATAGTAGGGATGTGACGGATGTGAGTTTTGTGTTTTAAATGTGTGATTTGCGGATGCAGGTGTCAATTTAGTGCGGGTGCTCCGCGGATGCGGAGGTGGAGGTGGGTGCGGGGCTCCGTCACATCCCTACTTTATAGTGGCTGTAGATTCTACAGTGCAGAATGCCGTTGAGTTTCAGTTCACCTAAACTTCATATCCAACGTTGGAGATTGTTTCCGAAAAAACGGGAGAAGATTTTTTGTACCAAATTTTCATTTAAAAAGGATTTATTTTGCCTGAAATGGATGAAATTCCTATACTGTGTCCAATTTGTCAGCAAATTGTTTCAAATTTCACCCATATTTTTGCTTAAACTTATTCATGTTGTTGTTATTATGTGTTCTTTAAATTTTTTATCATAAAAGTTAATTAAATTATAATTGGAGTTTTTTGAAAGTCGGCTTTATTTCTTTTTCTATTTGGAAATAAGGCCGTACGAAAAATACGGCTTTATTTCTCTTTCAAAAGTGAAATATGGCCATACGGCCTTATTTCACTAGGCCTTATTGCACCCCGCCTTATTTCACCCAAGTTAGGGGAAAAAAGTGGTTGGTGGTAAGTACATATATGTGACCTTTGTGTTGGTTGTGCATTGAAGAAGTGTTAAAATTACAGGTTTTATTTATTGGAACAATTCTTCCTGGCGCCAAAGTCGCATTTGGCTTTTGTTGCACATTTAACGGTGGTTGGCCATTCATGACTGTACGTCCGTTCCTCCGTCAACGACATTTCAAAAAAATTTCAGCTCTTTTGTTTTCGGTTTTTAATTTATATTTTCTCTTTCTTTGTCCTTCTTCTTTGGTTAGTTTTACTGGAATATGTGAAATGTGAGGGTGGATGGATGTCGAGAACGATGCCATACTGCGCGTGTTTACAATTTATGAGCTGGAGCTTGCATGCCGTGCGGACACAACCCTATTATTTGAGAACGATTTATGATTACAGAATTTACGTTCTTTTTGTGTGCCTTTGTTGTTTCGTGAAATAATTGCGATGTAAATAAACATGACGTTAGATTTTTCCATTTATCTAAAAGTCTAATATTTTTACCCCACATTTATAAGAACCTCGGACATGAAGAAAAATTTTGTCTCAAGACCTCAGCTGGAAAAGTGCTCTGATTTTGTTAAAACTCCGTACACTAGTAATTTGGGGTCGCTGATCTCAAATATCCATTTGAATGGTCAAGCGACAAAAGTGTGCTTAGGTTGGTTGGTCCTTAACGAAATTTTTTCAAGATTTACAAACTTTTAGCGTTTGACCGTATTCCATAGATCAGCGACCCATAATTTGAATTGTAAAGGTGACGAAACCCAAATTAAGGAAAATCACTCGTAGCTTTGTGTGTTGTAGAAAACACATAGGCGTATATTCAAATTAAAATGTTGGATTTTTTTAATTTTTAGAGCACCTCTGGAGCTAGCGCCTAGGCACGTGCCTTTTGGGCCTATATGTAAATCCAGCACTGCCCACAGCTAACTTTTTTTTTTATAAACGAAAACAAAAAGGACATGGAAACTAAACAGCACTGGATTTTCCCAAGCATTCTCGCATGTGAATGACATGCAACCCAAAGGCAAATTAAAATGAAAAATAAATAAACACAGCGCCATCTTGGCCAAGCTTCACATGCAACTGACGGAAGGAAGCGGACTGCAGTGTAGTAAATATTGAGTGGTTGAAAGTCTAGTAAAGTCGAGTCAGAATGCCACTTAATAATTTACGAAAACGACACTGAGCCACACCACCATATACAGCGGCTTTGCTTTAGTAATATTGCATGAAACCGCCGTACAGTGTAACGTCTGCAACGTTATTCAATCTTTACGAAATTTGGTATTAGTAATACTTTGACTAAATTAAAGTTATATGTAACTTTTTAAAAATATTTTTAGATGCAACGGCACTTTTTATATAATGGAGATGTGAACAATAATATTAGCGTTGCCACTTAGAATGAGTTCCATTTGTACAATTAAAAATGACAGAAATACAGCATTAGCAATTGGAAAATCCGTTTGTTTCAGAAATAAGAATTTTTCCAAAGTTAAACGAATATTAATTTTTACAAACGGTTTTTTACATTTTACTTGTTTTTATAATGATCAGATTATCATTTTCATGAATCTGATTCTTGTCCACTAACGTTACATTGTGCGCCGTCGTCTCCCTCATGGTCGTTTTCATGTACCACGTTTTCGGTCACGCTACTTAAACTTGCTAAGTACGCCTGGCTTGCTTGCCACGTACTTCTCATTTTACGGACAGCAGTGGGTAAAGTCCTGAGATTATAAATACTTAGGAAACCTATTTTGTATCCGATATTGAAGGTGTTTTCACAAGCGAGTGAAAGCGATCCTAGACCGCAAGGGATTGCGGAGTAGGAACTTCCACATTTCATTGGAAGTTGTCAGTGCAGAATTTTTCAGTTCCATTTCACCGACAAACTTTGCGTTGTTCTTCATTAGCAAGAATTAATTGCACTGATAGATCAACAAATTTAATTCATTAAAATTAAAATGAACTACATACAGTTCGATTAAAATCGAAGTAAACTTGCAACAGCCTTGAGCGCCTTTTCCGAAAAAGCCTGCACAATACATTGGGAAATTACAAAATTAGTACCTGAGTGGTGTACAAGCTTTCACACACATTCTTTTCAACCACCATCCTTTGTATCAACCCCCTGCGGCGCATTATCGATCGTTGCAGTACCCTCAAGTATGAAAAATCTAGTAAATGCAACACGCGACATTTAAATTCGCCATTGTCCTTGCATGTCCAGTAATTTGGCGATGTTCGAGTCATTTGTATGTGTGGCGCGATTGTAGTTGGACACGAATCCGTTTTTGACTCAGGTTCATGTGGCGTAGATACTTACTACCAGACAATGTCAATGCCCCGACAGTCTCTACTGTGTTTTGTTGATTATACTTTCGTGTCCAATGTGTACAGGGTTTAAACGTTAAGGGTGGTTTTCGAAAGCAGTGTAGGGGGTGTGTTACTTGGCGTTCGCGTATTGGTATCAGAAATTCTTTGTGAAAAGTTTATAAAACTGGATTGTGACTTGAATTGTGAATTGAGTTAGCCAACCTCTACATGTCAAGTATGTACATTTTAAAAAAATTGTTGCCAAAATCTTTTTAAATAAATTTCTTTTCAAATTGGTCTTGCAATAGTATAACCACATCGGTTCCCGAAATAGTTAAACATTTTTTGGTTTTTTTTCAATTTCACTTTTTTTTTATTAAAATTTCACTTTTATGCATCCTTCCCCACGTGCAAAACTCAAACTCAAGTTTTTTCATAAGTGTCAAAGTCAACTGCTGACAAAAGTAACGGCTTAGCATTTTTAACAAAGACAAAATATGAAGATTGTCTCTCTGGGGAAAAGGTAAAAAGAACCTACAAAATAGAGTTGGTCTGAGTTCATAAATAAATTTATTAAAGACAAAAAATTGCAATTAAAATTTTCTTCATTAAGGGAATGTCGTTTAAGTTGTGGGACGCCGTATAAGATGGGACAGCTATATTTCTGCAAATGTTCGTACTGGCGACACCTATGTTTTAACTGACGAAGTTATTACTGTTTATAAGCTAACGTTCCATGTGAATTAGAACGAAGAACTCCTACTGAGTATGTGTATACTAAGGCATTCAATCCCGCGATCCCGAATCCCGGGATCCCGGACGTTTTCTCAATCCCGGAAACCCGGGATTTTGAGTCCGGAATCCCGGGATTCAAAAAATGCATTTTTTATGCATTGCTTAAGATATTTTTGTCGTTTTTCCACAAAAATACTTTCGTGCATTTACTTTCAATCTAATTGGTAAATTTAAAAAACCCCACTTTTGTAGATTTAGTGCTACAAACACACAAAAATTTACAAAATTTTTGTCAATAACGGTTAGCAAACAATTTTTATCGATCTGAATCAAATTTTTTCAATTTAAACAATTTTTTTTTTACAAAAAAGATATATGTTAAAATTATTTTGTTGACCGTATATTGAAAACTTTACGAATTGGATAAATGGTTTTGTGTGAGTTTTACTTTTGAATGGACACCAATTTCAATAGTTTTAAACAGCAATTCGTGTATCTGTTCCCGCTATAATACTAAAACTACTGAAAATAAGTTTTTCGTGTGTATGAATCAGATTCAGGTGGCAAAAAAAAATGACTTGTTCGATCAATGTAATTTAAAAAGAATTACTTTTTGTTCCACTATATTTATTTTAAATATTATTTGTTTTGTTTAATGTAATATTTAATAAGTATTATTTCTTTGTCGAATAAAAATGAAATTAAACTTGAAATATTGTTGCAACAATTTTTCTTTAATTTTATATTAATTATTGTATTTAATTGGAAAATCCGGAAAATCCCGAAGAAATCCCGGGATCCCGGGATTTTCAAAAACACTTCGGGATTGAATGCCTTAGTGTATACCAACCAAGGCGAACTTTTTTGTTCAAAAAATATCTTTTTGATAATTTCTGCATCATTGTAAAATATCGCAAAGTGTTAAAGTATTTTTTTATTTATTATTTATTTTTGGGCTATAGCTCATTTTTACCAAAAACTTATTTTGGCAAAATAGGTTGTTTCACTTGTTAACACTTGTAAACAGTATTTTCAACCTGCTTAAGTAGAAATGCTGTATTTTACAATAATAAGCAAGAACCAGTTTGCAGTTTTTGCCATTCGCGCTTCTTCAGTGAAATCGGTTTAATGCAAGGAATGAATACTTCTGTGTTGTATCATGACTTTTTCCCCTTATAGAGGCGTCTTGGATTAACAAAAATTGCCGAAATAGTGCTGATGAGGATTTTGTGGCTAAAATCCGAATTTTTTGGTAAAAATCAGCCCAAAAATAAATAATAAATAATTTATGTGGAGCTCGATAAAATCTGAATTTAAGTAATTTTTCTATGTTTACGAAATGGACACTCATGTCGTATAAGTTAGGACTGCACTTTTTTACTCTAATTTGTTACAATTTTATACTTTAACTATTTCTGAGGCCTTACTGGACATATAAATTTAAATAGCCGTGGTATTGCGTGTAAAATATTACCATGCAGTCTTACTTGATTTTGTCCCAACTTATACGAACTTTTTTCTTCAATTATTGAGCTGTAACTTTTGCCTTGATCACGATATCAAAAAGCTACATATGGCACAGTTGTAGCCAATGACTGTAGCTTGAAGTCTTCATTAGACGACCGCCATTTTGTAGGTCAACGTTACAGCTTTTATCGTGACCAACGTCTCTCTTGGAGCACTTTTGGTTACACCGATATTAAAGTTTAGCTGAGATGCCATTTTTGGTAAAGTTTTCGTCTTTTCTTTAATATACTGAAGGACACCAAGAAGTTTGAATTGTCCACTGCTTAATATTGTCCACTCATGTTACCTTTATATGCTCTTACGCGAGTTTTAAAATCGATTGCAAAAAGTTATGCATTCAAAATGGTTTTTTGCCAATAACTTTTGAACGCGATGAGAGAGACCAAAACCACTGGGATCAGGACCCCAAAATCTACCAGAATTCAAAATACAGCGATGGAGATTTTTTACGGCACACATTTTTTACTTCATTGACGAAACTGGCGGTTTAATGCTTGCTTGCGAATATTCCCCTTTAGTTATGATGAACTTTCACGAATTTATTAATTTTCAGTATTTGAGTTTCCGTTCCTTTAGGAAAGACACAATGCAAAATATTCTTAAGTAAGGTTTTTGAAATTACTTTTGTATCAGTTTCAAGTTTTACTTAATTATTTATATTAAGTAATTAATTATGCGCTCGCTAAGACTGAAATTTTTTCTTAAAGAAAAAGACACAGACATGGCTAAATCGGCTTTGGCGGTGATGCTGACCAACAATATATACTTTTCCATACCGGACACGCCTCCTTATGGGCGTTACAAATGTTGTGTCTAAGTGAATATACCCTGCCACAGTGTGTGTGGGGTAGAGCTGTCAAAAAAAAAATTTGCTCGATCTGTCTCGAAAGAGGCTTAAATAACGCAAATACACCAAAAACTCTTAAGTTTGAAATTTCCAGCCGATCCGATAATGGCAACCCGGCCCGCAAAGGCCCTGAAGTTGGCCAAAACATGCTAACACTTGTATGTGGGAAAAAAAAAATCACAAATTTTAAGTTCGTTTTAAATCAACAAAAATACGAGAAAAAAACCATAATTAAGCATTTTTGGCGGAAACCACCCTATAATTAATTAATTAATTATTTTCGTAAAAAAAAATTAATAATTAAATTATGACTATGTTACAAATTGTAACTTACAATTAATTATAAACAAAAATCGTGTTTTTACGACGTTTAAAATTGTGCAGAATGTTTTCAAACTCTTTCTTTCCGGGAAAACATTAATTTAAATATTACAATATATCTAGTAAATTTACTCGTGCCACACGCAGAGAAAAAACATGGTTGACCCGATCATATTTTAAGGGGACCATATTATGATTGGCGAAATGATTGCACCAACCATACCATGATTGCATACTAAACATTTACATGATTGCAGCTAACCATTTACATGATTGAAAATAAACATGTAATGATTGCAGCCAAAAAATTTCATGATGGTTACAACCATGTTAACCAATTTTTAGTCAACTTTCAATTGAATTTCAACATCTACTTTTAAATTGGTTTAAATTATATTATCAATATTTCAATGTAATATTAGCTGATTGTTATATTATATTTAAGAAATAATAGTTCATATAAATTTTTCTTTACTTACTTACGTTTGGCCGTGCCGAGATTTGAACCTGGGATACTTGGGTTGCTGACGAAGCGCGTTAGCACGTTTAGCTACTACTGCCTTGCATTTCTTGTATTCTAAATACATACATATACTAATCATATGCAATTTTTATGTGTATATGAATTTTTCATGAAATATTTTTGGAAATGAATTTAAGCATTTATATAAATTTTTTGTAAGATTAAGAGGTCTATTCTAGCGTAGTCACAATAGCAGACACAGCCTCACTAGTGACTTTTGTCTCAATTTGATACAATTTGGTATTTTGAACTATTTTAAAAAGCTGTTTTAGTATCAATTGTCATAAAAGATGTGATCAAAGTTGCGGGCAATGTTATTCCAGTTTTGGTCGAGTCGAATGAGTTGGCTAAAGCCGGTGTCTTGTACTTGTGTAGTTTTGTATATTTTGGTGCTTATGTTTGCAGAAAACTACAAATCTACACAAGTACTCCGGATCGTGAATACACTTATTATTATTAAATATCCAATCATATACATTATTGCCTCCAGCATGTTTTTGGCATGGTTGGAATCTAATCATAATATGATCTCTGAAATCATAATATGGTCTCTATAATCATTAAAATATAATTTACATGATTACCCCAACCAACTATGGTCTTTATAATCATAGTATTATTGTAGCAAGTAAATATGATCGCTGCAATCATGCTCCAACCATATTTTTTCTCTGCGTGCATGCACGGGAAAAAAACACGCTAACTTGAAAAATTAAATGTTTACTAAATATATTTTGTATATTTAGATGCAGAAATATTTTCTATGTTTTTATATGTAATTTTTCAATTTCAATTTAATTTAAAAAAAAAAAAGGAAAACGAGAGAGACTATCTTTGGCTATGCCGAAGCTGAAATACCCCCACACAATAAGTCCCATTTGGAAGTACCTCGAAAAAATGTAGGTCCCAGGACGACATTTTGCCCCATTTATATGTGGTTTTAGAACCTCCGGCCTTGTCCGAAATCCGTTTCTAAAAATTTTCAATCGAATCCTTCAAAAAAAAAAATGTTGGTCTCAACATCCCATTTGACCCATTTATATGTGAACCTCCGACTATGTCAAAAAACCGTTTCTAAACATTTCCAATCGAATACAGCAATACAAAATTCGCTTTTTTGTCGTTTTGTATGGCAGCTCAGCCTACTTTTTGTCCGATTGGGCTGATTTCGAATTTGATCTGAGTTTGGAGGAGAAAAATTTGTACCCAAAGTTTCAAGTCGATATCTCCAACATTGCGACCGCTGTCGTGATGACAGACAGACGGACAGACGGACAAAGCTCAGGAGGTGATGCTGATCAAGAATATATATACTTTTCCATATCGGACACGCCCGCTTATGGGCGTGTCCGTTTTATACCCCCACAGTGTGTGTGGGGGTACAAAACTAGTAAGAGAATTATCTTCGGTCTGACCGAAGCTATAATACCCTGCACATGGGAGTACGATACATTTTGAGACCATATGTTAGTAATTTTATCGAAAATCGGTATTTTATTGATAGTTTTTCGATATTTTATTCATAATTTTTCGATATTTTATCGATAGTTTTTCGATAATTTATCGATAATTTTTCGATAATTTATCTATAATTTATCGATTTATTATCGATAGTTTTTCGAAAATTTATCGATTTTTATCGATAATTTTTCGATTTTTTATAACCCTTAGATTAACTTGCTTTGGGTGGATTATATATATATCGCCATATATATATATATATATATATATGGCGACTTCAAAATCTGCAATGATATTCGGAGGAAAGTACCCTAAAACCCTTAATTTTAAATCGAAATTGCTGAAATTAATTTAAAGGAAACTGATTTTCTGCTTTTTAGTCGGTTAAAGGGTTATATTTTAAAAACCTTGTTTTTTACTCTTTTTTATTTTCCTCTTTTTTTTTTTTTAATTTTTTTTTCCCCTTCTTTTTTCCCTTTTTTTACTCTTTTTCCAGAATGCGAACCTAAGCTTTGTAGCTTACAAATTAAATTGGCTCCATCCCGCTCCCCTTTGTCCCCACACCTCCCTTTCGAAAGGTACAAAATTTCATTTTGTCAATAAGAACTCACCTACCAAATTTCATCATTGTAGCTTTAAGGAATTGGAAGTTATGCCATGTTTAAAAAAAGGGGTTTGAGTCCCCCCACGGCCCCCTACGCCTCTGATGGACCCCAAAATTTAATAGAATGCATTGTCACCGGAGTTCTATCAGTGTTCCAAAACTGGCGTATCCAGTTTTGTCCTTAAAGTTCATTTTCAAATTATATCCTTAAAAAACTAAATTTTTAAGGACGTTTTCCAATTTATGTTCTCATAGTTATAATTCTTATGTATTTGGTCCTAAAAATTCATTTTTAGAACAAAGTCCTTAAAAATAAAGTTTTTAAGGATATCGTTTCGCCATTGCGTTTAGAAGGGCAAAATACATACAAATTATAACAATTAAAACATAAATTGGAAAAATTTCTTCAAAATTCAACTTTTTAAGGGTATAATTTGAAAATGAACTTTAAGGACAAAATTGGATACGCCATTGCGTTTAGAAGGCAAAATTCATAAGAACTATATTAAAATACTAGCTGTTACATACCCGGCGTTGCACGGGTTGTATAAAATTGTAAAACAAATATATATAGGAATTTGCGACAACTTTAATGGACGCTGTAGTTGATGGTTAATTCTCCCCGTGAAACTTGGTGCCACTTGTAATCCCAACCGGCATGATCCACCCAAAAAATGTCCAAGGACGCACTTGGTGGTAGTTGTAATCCCACCCGGCATGGTTCACCCAAAAAAAGTCCAAGGACGCACTTGGTGGCAGCTGTAATCCCACCCGGTATGATTCAACGAAAAAATGTCCAAGGAAGCACTTGGTGTTAGCTGTACTCCCACCCGTCATGGTTCATCCAAAAAATGTCCAATGACGCAGTTGGTGACATGGACCACTCAATATTCGATGGTTACATTTTAATTATATTTTTTGTTGTATGGGAGGTGCAACGCCCCGTTGTCCAAATCCAACCTCTTATGTCCTACTGCAAATTCCATTACTTACAAAATTTCAATGAAATCAATAAAGCCGTTGACCCGTAATATGGGGTAGAAAATTGTATGGGCGGTACCACGCCCCTTGTCCAATTATTTCCATATTCGACACAAAGCTTGGGAAAGTTATTATACAGCTCCATGACAAATTTCATTTAAATATATTCGATACTTGCTTACTTAGCTGTTATTTAAATTAGGTGTTGTATGGGCGGTGCCACGCCCCTTATCCAATTATGTCCATATTTGGCATAAAGCTTGGGAAAGTTATTATACAACTCCGTGCCAAATTTCGTCTTTATATAATTCAACTAAATTATCTTGTAGGCGTGTTTGTGTTGTATCTGAGGTGCCAACCCCTTTGTCCAATCCCAATCTCATAAGTTTCAAGAGAATCGGTACAGCCGTTTATCAAGAATGCTGCTGCCCCTGTTATGCTGTACTATGGCGCTAATGATTGGATGTGCAATGTCAGTGATGTGCGAAAACTACGCTCAGGGAAAAAAAACATAGTAAAATCAAGTACGATCGTATTTACTCCTTCATTTTTTCAACTTAATGGAAACAACTTTGAAATAAAGAGAAAAACACTTAAAATAACTATTGTCAACGTTGAAACAAAGTTGCAAAGTTGAAATGAAGTGAAAAATACTTAAAATAACTGTTGTCAACGTTGAAACAAAGTTGAACGATTTTAAATCAAGGTCTGGCAAAATTAATATAAATTGGAAAATTTTTGAAACAACTTTAAAACAAGTTTGTTTATTTTTGAATTTAAGTTTTAAATTGAAAACAAGTTTGTTCGTAGTTGTTTCTAAAATTTCCAACTTTACCAGACTTTCATTAACGTTTCTACTTGTTTTAAGGTGGTTATTTTTGATTTTACGTTGTTTTTTCTCTGGGTGCAGTATGAATAGAAAAAGAGGGTTCAGTGGCATAAGTTGTACATATGATAATACGATAGATCTGATTTTGAGTTCACTATATCCATTTTTATGGAACAAATGTGTCAAATTTTCAGTCGAGCGAGAACTGCAGCTTAGGGATGATATTTGGGTTGTTCCATTTTGTACAAAAAGGCAAAAAAAAATAGTACCAAATCTGTTAAAAAAGTACCAAAACTTAAATGTCCAAATTTTTTAATGAAAATAGTTTGTAGTATGAACAGAAAAGTTATTAATATTCAAAAACGTAAACAAGTTACATATATTTATAAGCATACTTCAATTTATAAAGCTTTTAACAAAGAAGTTTTAATAATAAAAACGAAAATTGCACAAAATAAAGTTACTTGAAACGTTACATAAATGAAACGCTTTGTTTCCAGCTCTAAAGAAACGACTCAAGAAAAATGTTGTCAAGTTCCTTATGCTGTAAAATTGTATTTGATCAGAATTTTTTGACAAATGACAAAGCAAAAATTTGATTTGCGCTTTTTCCTTTTGGATCATTTTCACTTCTTCATTTACTTTTGCTTTCTATTTTGGTTTGTGATCTAAATTTGACAGCTGATAATGACAACTTTTCTAAAGAAATTGGAAAGCAATTCCAAATTTCTGAAGAGGGCACAGAGTGGCCGTGTCGCATTTCGTTACCAAAAGGTAAAAAAAAATTGTAGCGAAGTGGATACGAATTAAAGAAAATTTACGAATGGAAATTTAATTATCCATTTTTGTTAGCTTCTTTCGAAATTAAGTTCGACAAGTACTTCAGAGCTGGAAACAAACCTTGAACAACGAAAATATTTGAAAAAAAAATTGGAAAATAAGTTGATCATTAATCTGATACTCTTCTCATATATTGTACAAAAAATGTCAATGTAGTATCAATGTACTTTTGTCTTTTTGTACCAAAAAAATCATCCCTGCTGCAGCTGTACCGCATAGATGGACTATCGCTTGTAACAACCGAGAAATTTCAATTTTTCACATCAGTCTAAATCGTGAAACATTTTTTTTGATAAGCAGCATAAATGCCATAGAAATAAAAGCAATGTCTTCTAGGGCTTTCGATACGGGATCCCGGTCCATTTTTAGTCCCGAAATCCGGGGATATTTTTTCCTAAATCCCGGGATTTTCGGGACTACATTTTAAATAAATTAGCCCATAAAAAAAGTTTAATACAAGAAAAATACAACTTTTCATCGCTCATAAAATATAAAAAAAATCGTGTACGCAGAAAAATAGTTTTTGACAACATTTGGACAACCCCAAAATGAAAAAAATGTTAGTTAGAAAACACCCTTATATTAACTTGCTTTGGGCGGACTATATATATATATATATATATATCCTCAAATCTGCGGCGAGCTTTTTCATACACTTCCACATGAGCTAGAGAGCTGAAATTTGGAACACTGATAGAACTCCGGTGACAATGCATTCTATTTGGGGTCCATCAGAGGCGTAGGGGGCCGTGGGGGGACTCAAACCTTTTTTTTTTAAACATGGCATAACTTCCAATTCCTTCAAGCTACATTGATGAAATTTGGTAAGTTCTTATTGACAAAATGAAATTTTGTACCCTTTGGAAAGGGGGATGTGGTGGCAAAGGGGAGCGGGATGGAGCCAATTTAAAGTTCTAACTCTCGTATTTTGTAAGCTACAAGGCTGAAATTTTGTACTTAGGTTCGCATTTGGGAAAAAGAGTAAAAAAGGGGAAAAAGGGGGGGAGAAAAAAATTATTTTTTTAAAAAAAAAGAAGAAAATAAAAAAAGAGTAAAAAACAAGTTTTTTAAATATAACCCTTTAACCGACTAAAAAGATGAAAATAAATTTCCTTGAAATTAATTTCAGCAATTTCAATTTAAAATTAAGGGTTTTTGGCGACTTCAAAATCTGCAATGATATTAGGAATAAAGTAGCCAAATTATTTTCAGCTTTTTAGTCGGTTAAAGGGTTATATTTTAAAAAACTTGTTTTTTACTCTTTTTTTATTTAATAAAAATTACATATAAAATTGTTTGTGCTTGAACTTTTTTTCTTTAAGAAAAAATAAATTTATATTTGTTTCAGAAGAAAATTGTTATTTTCAGTCTTAGCGAACGCACAAAAAAGAATTTCTTAATAAAAATAATTAAGTAAAACTGAAAACTGATGCAAAAGTAATTTCAGAAACCTTATTCAAGCATATTTTGAATTGTGTCTTTCCTAAAGAAACGGAAACTCAAATACTGAAAATAAAAAAATGCTTTAATTTGTACCTTTAATAAATTTAAATTAATGTTTATATTTATTTATTTAAGCTAAAACTATCAGTTTTGCAATAAAACCTATAAAAACATTTTTTTATTTTTTTAAAATGCATTTTGCTAGCGAAAATATCAATTCCCGAAAAATCCCGGGATCCGGGGATTGCAATTTTCAGTCCCGAAAATCCCGGGATTGCGAAAAGCCTTCGGGATTGCAAGCCCTAATGTCTTCATATATAAAATGTTTGTATGCTTTCTTCAACACAGGTGTTGGTTTGTTTGTTATTTATTAAAAATACAAAAATTTAAGTTAGGAGGATAACGAATGTCTATATTCATCGAATCGATAAGAAGTAATTAGCCGAGTTATCAATAAAATATAAACTCAAACGTGACAAAATCCTTTAAACATAACCAAAAATATTCGAGGAAAATTATAACCTGACTCAACTTTTACTCAAACCTGCGACTTACGAATCTGAATTAAACCAAATTTTAATGGGAGGGGAGACGTATCGAAGAATGAATTGCAGGGGTGGTTTTCATAATCTGAAAAATTAACAAAAAAATTCGAAAAATATAAATATTGTTCTATAATAAAGCAAAAGATAGCACATCAATATAAAATTCAAGTTACAAAATAACAAAAGTAAATAATAAACTAGAGAGTAAACTATCTTCGGCTATGTCGAAGTTAAAATACCACCACACAATATGATCCATTTATAAGTGGTTTCAATTTTGAATTTCAAAGGAAATCCATCCGTTGCTAAACATTTCCAATCGAATACTGTAAAATACGTTTCTATTGGTCAAAACTGGGCAAATTGCTCTTAAAAATTGGAGAACAAAAATTTGTTTTCAGACTAAAAAATTAGCTCTCTTTTATTGTAGAATCCTGGATCCAGCAGTTTGTTTATCTCAAGTTGAACATTATAGTTCAGGTTTTGTATACAATACTTATAAGAATTTTACATTTAAATGACAAATTTTCTGAATTAATTTTTTTTGAAATTTATTTATTAATTTTTTGCTTATTCTGCATTTAAAAGCAAATACTATAGTCGCCTCAGCTGGCAACACATTTCAGTTAGAAAAATAAGCTAAACACATTTTCGCTTTTATAACGGTTGCTTCCTCTCGTTCGCTCCTCCACCCAGTGTTGCCGTTTTGGTATCTTTATACCAAAATAAGTATAATTTTTTCCGTTTGGTATCTTCGTATCTTTTTTCCCATTCTGAAGGTTATTTTTTTTTGTCATTTGCCTTTTTTGGGTTGGTTGGTTAAAAGGCGGTTTCAAATAAAAGACAAACAATAAAACTCATTTTTTATCCTATTAGTTTTTATATTCAAGCTTTCCAACAAGCTGCTAGGAATCCGATTCGGATGAAAAATGTCAAAACCATAAAAACTAATTTTCAAGTTAAAAAAAATGTTATAAACATCAACTGCTCAAAGATATAGGTATATGTAGGGGCCCACTAGCGCTGCCCGATCGGTTCCGGTGGCTTAAATAACGCCAATACACCCAAAACTCTTATAAGAGTACGTATACGTAAACGTATACGTTTGAAATTTCAAGCCGATCCGATAACGGCAACCCGGCCCGCAAAGGCCCTAAAATTGGGCAAAACGGACTAACACTTGTATCGGGGAAACAAAACCACAAATTTTAAGTTCGTGTTAGATCAAGAAAAATACGAGAAAAAAACATAATGATCCATTTTTGGCAAAAGCCCCCCTGAAATCAATTTAAAAACATTTTCGTAAAAATGAATTTTTTTTTTGGACAGCTTTAGTGTCCACCTACTGGCACCCATTTACAATTTGCTGTAAAAAATCGAAAATTAGGCATAAATACTAGTTTATTAATTTTGATCTGTTGTTTATTCTTTCAGTGGTTCACTCTGACCATTTGAACTGGAAAAAATCATTTGTGATATTTTATTAGACTGCCAGACTGGCCGGGTGGGCACTTCTCCTATTCTGACAGAATCCCAGATTCCTCATCCCAATTTCACAATAATGTTCCATTGTTTGTCGAAAACGTGAAGAATAAAAAGCAAACTAAGGAATCCACTCATATTTAACCTTTTATATTGATGAAAAATACCATGTCAACCCCCGACTAACAATAGTGGAAGTACCCTCCCGTCAATCTTTCCCTATGATGTAAGAATTCCAATTGACTCATTTTATTAATTGAATACTCAAACTAATAACTGCGAGTCCCGGTATATATTTTTTTGTTTGGTACCTTTTTGTTTTAATTTGGTATCTTTTTCAGAAAATTTGAGTAGAGGCGACACTGGCATTACCCCACCTACACATACCCGTTTTGGGTGGTGGTGAAGTTCTGTCGTAATCTCATAATAACAAATTCCTTCCGTGCAATTTCAAAAACTCAACGTGCGGAAGTGAAGAATGCTCATTTTTTCCACCGACAATGAGGTGGTGCGTTTACAAACAAATATTCAGGATTAAAAACTCGCTAGGAAAAAAACAACAACACAGAAGCCATAAAGCAGTTGTACGGTAGGGGGCACTTCCCAAGGTGTGTTGCTGGCGTGGTGTTCGTCTTGACGTTGCTAGAAGTGTGTTTCAATTTATGTGTGCTATATCCCCGAAGTAAATTAAATTTTTATTTTTATTACAAAATATTTTATTTAACCTTATTCGTGTTCGTGTTGTGGTTTGAGAGTGTGTACTTCTTTAAGATATATTTTGAGACTTTGGGTATTGTGAAATGTTTCAAAGTATCTTAAATAAACTAAAGATGCCATCAGTTCAAAAATTCCCTCGCGGGACATTGCACTATAAATAAAAGAACACTTTTAACATTTTTCTATTAATAAATTCATACAGGTATGTCAACATAAAAAATGAAAGTAATTTCCATCAATCTTTAACTCTAGGAGGTGCTATTAAAATGAGATTTCATCACAAATTATTCATAATATACACTTAAAGAATTAATATGTTTGGAGAACGTTGTCTTCAAATTCTTTAAGTGTACTTATATATGTCAAATCGATATGATTTTTGAAAAAATTACCCTGACCTCTCCGATTTTGATGAAGTTGGCAAATCATATTATGATTTAAGCTCTAACTTTGTTGCTGAAGCAAGATTGAACAACAATTACAAGAGTCTTTTTCGTTTTGAATTAAACAGGTTTCACTATTATTATACCCTACACCTCATGAGGTGTATATTCACTTTGGTCTGATGTTTGTAACACCAAGAAGGAGAAGTATCCGGTATGGAAAAGTATATATATTCTTGATCAGCGTCACCTCCTGAGTTGATTTAGCCCTATCCGTCTGTCCGTCTATCTGTCTGTCCGTCTGTCCGTCCTCTTTTCTTGTAAACACGATTGCAGGAGCTAGAAGAATGCTAGGGATCCCAAATTTTGTATTTATCCTCTTTAAGCCCTAGAAGGAGTTGGTATTGCAAATGGGCGAAATTGGTCGACTGCCACGCCTACCTCCCATATGAAAATCGTGTTTTTACCGAAATTTTAAGATTTCATCAAAACAGTATGAAATTTTGTATAGTGGGTTTTTAGGGTCGCTGATTTCGAATTTGATGTCGCATTTTCAAAATTCAAGATGGCGCATACAATATGGCCCAGTAGGTGTAGGGTATATATAAGTGGGCTTGCCCGATTGAAACTTACTCACTTGTTTTGTTCTAATTTTTTATGTATTTTTTTCGACCATAAAAGTTTTTGAACTCGAAAATCTCAATCTCATTACTTAGAGATTAAGCTTAATTTTTTTTCCAAAAGTACTTTGACCTATTACCCAGGGACGTAACCAGAAACAAATTTGTTAAGAATACTGAAGATAAAAACCGTAAGATACAAACAAAATCAACAACAACATCGTTTTTCTTTTATTCAAAAAAAATCTTTCGATTTTTCATTAAAATAAATAAAAAAAGTCAGCTTGAAGTAGCTTGAAGGGATTGGAAGTTATGCTATGTTTAAAAAAAAGGGGGTTGAGTCCCCCCACGGCCCCCTACGCCTCTGATGGACCCCAAATAGAATGCATTGTCACCGGAGTTCTATCAGTGTTCCAAATTTCAGCTCTCTAGCTCATGTGGAAGTGTATGAAAAAGCTCGCCGCAGATTTGAGGCCGAAGACGATGCCGAAGGTCAATTGGCAGCCTATTACTTCGGCCGACGCCGAAGTCCTTTACGGAAGCCGATGCCGTGTATTTTCATTCAAATTCGAGTGTATAAATACACATTTAGTTTTTTAAGGAACGAAAATTCAAAGAATAAATCCAGTAGCTGTTTTTTAAGGACTCCCCAAATCCTTCAGGTGATGTCCAAAGGATGCTCTAGTTGATGGTACATACCACCTGTGAAGCTTTTAACTTTAAATGTAAAATTTTACCAAAATCGGTCCCGGATTTCAGCACCAGAACTACTTTTCATATATGTTGGCGCAGCAATTTCTAAAAGTTAAAATCCTTCCGTGAGCCTCCTACCCCTATATTGGAAATTTCATACAGTTCACTAGGACTCCTTTTAACATAGACATCAGGGCGAGTAGTAAGCTTTCAAATCTATATTTAAAATTCAGTAATCCACCCAGGAAATGTCCAAGGACGTACTTTGTGGCAGCTGTAACCCCGTACCACGCAATTTGAGGCGAGATTCACTAAATATTCGATGATTACTATTTTTTGTTTTGTGGGACTCTTATGTCGTTTTGTGGGACTGTTATGTCGCACAGCTTTAGTTTTCGGTGTCGCAAAAAGAAGAAAAAAAAATTAAAAAGGTTCGGCCAAAATTTTGTCCAACCGAAGCCGAATGTACATTTCCGGCTGATAACGGCCGAAGCTGATGCCGGCATCGGCTTAACTTTACTATTTATAAAATTAGAACGCAAATTTTTTTTGTAACGGGTTGGAGCAAAAACTAGTCAACCGATTTTCATAATTTTTTTTTTAAAACATCATATCTGTGCCAAGGAAGCGAATAGGATTTTTTTTGATTTTCGAAAGGTAAATATCTGAATTTTCGGTATTAAGTTTTATTGAACATTCAATCGTATGCTTAGAGATTTCCGTTCGATTGCATTGACATAGTCTGTGCCACGGTGTAGTAAACCAGGTGAGGCAAGTAGCATTTTCCCCCGCCAGACGTCAGATTTTCTCCCCCGCCGTACGTCATTGAAAGAGGAATTGAAATGAATTGAAATGATTCAGGGCTACCGTTTTCGGCATATTTGTTTGGAAATGTTCTGAAAAATTAGTAATATGCTGACTAAGGCAACGCTGATCAGTGATTTTTGAATTGGGAAGAACGTCATTGAAAACAAAGGCAAAGAAAATCATAGAGATGACAGAAATTGAAGTGAGAGCATTATTCCTACTTGCCTCACCTGGTTTACTCCACCGTGGTCTGTGCTTGCAAAACATTATTGTATGTTGCTTTCCAATCTCTTCTGCGTATAGATCGCTGAAAATGGAGAGTTATTTTTTTGATATAGAGTTTTTGTGCTCTCTCTCTCTCTCTTTTTATTCACCATGATCAGGGATGTTAGATTGTCGGCAATTATACATTTTGTGGGGAATTGCGAGCTCTGTGTCCTGGAGGGGAAATTTTCCATTTCGCTTCTCTGCTGTGAATGTCTGTTTTTTTTACGTGGGCAACGCCACGGGGAAATGCTATTATATATATATATAGTCAACCCAAAGCAAGTTAATATAAGGGTTATAATAAAAAAATAATAAATAAAGTAATTTTACAACGAAAACCCGAAGGGGAGTTTATGAAAAAAAGATGCATTCTTAAATCGACGTATTGTGTTCATACATTTTTGGTTTCATTGCATTTCTAATTACTAAAGAACATTTCTTTAAAACTAAACCGCTATATTTACCTTTTTTTTTTCAAATAAACCTCAAACTGTATTGAAATATATTATTCAAATACATGTATTTTTGGATTGGAGAACGACAGTTGATATTTAATTGAAAAAACCTTTTTGAATGATTTGGCGTCATATTCTTTTTTGGTACACGAAAGTTTTCAATTAAAAAATACATACTGAAGTTTCTCTTCAACTCTATTAAATTTCATAATTTGTATTATTTTAGAGATTTAGGGGGTCGAAGACGGAAGTTTTTACACAGAAGTTTTTAATAAAATAAAGGAATTCAAGGAAATACTTGAATTCTGTTAAATTTCATAACAATTCCATGCATTTTTCTATTACCCTGCACTGCAAAGTGAACCTATCTTTTGGTGTGTAATTTTACACACAACACACATTTTTAAGTGTATATTTATTTAGATAAATAAAAAAAACACACATTCAAGATTTTGGCATGTTCTATTAACACGCATGCGTGTTTTTTTAAAGCACTTACAGTGTTTATACACGCAAAATTGTGTGTAAAATGTGTCTACAAGTCACAAGAAGACACATTTTACACACAAGTCACAAGATAAAAAAATTTGCCATAATCAGGATTTGAACCCACGATCCAAAAAACATAAAATATCTTAAAAATATTTATGCGTATTGCTAGAAAGGAAGTTCAGTTTTCACGATTTTTACTACAACTTTAAATCAAGGGCTAATAACAAAAAACCGTTAGCAAATCTGAAATCAACGTTCAAAAATTAATTTTAAAAAATAATAAAAAAAGAAAAAAAATGGAAAAAAATTTTACAAAATCAGGATTCGAACCCACGTTCCGAAAAACATAAAATATCTTCTAAATATTTAAGCACATTGTGTAGAAAATCCATTGACACCAACATATCTCCCTTCTAGCGCAGGCATACCAGCATGCCTCCACTAGAAGCGAGAATGGAATGTGCGATTTCTTCCCATAGCAGGCGTGCCTCCAGCGGAGAGGCCTTGTGAAATTGACTACTGGGTGACTTATTGTAGGGCTAAAAACCCTTGAACAAACTGTCGTTGCAGCGATTTACATTTTTTTAAAAACTCAAAGAAAAAAAAAATTTTTTATTTTTTTTATTTTTTAGTCTAAAAATTTTTTAGAAAAGTTTTGTTGTTTTCTATTTAAGTTATAACAATTTCTAGAACAATAAGCGAGAGAGAGAGAAGTATAGACCGACGATAAAATATCGTTTTCGGCCAGATTTCCTTTTTTGAAAAAGGTGCCAGAGATTTGTTAACTGATTTTAACAGCCTTTGGTGCAGTGTTGTCAGATGTGGCGATTTCGCAATCGAATGGGCGACGAATTTTAGGTCTTGGCGACTTTTTGGCGATCTATATTTCTATTTGGCGATTTTGCAGCATTTAATTTTTCTTTTCTCAAATTCTTCCTCAATTAATCGAATTAATATAGAGAAGATGTTTTGATAAATGTATTTTTTGAAAAAAATTCAGCTTTTACTTCAAAAGAATATATAATGGCCGCTTATGTCAAAACAAGTTGTTTTGTGAAATGTTTGAATTTCGCATTTGACAAAAAAACTTCTTTCGAAAGTTGTTTTGTGAAAGGGAATTTGGAGTAAATGAGTTTGCGTTAAATGAAGAGAGGTGGTTTTGTCAAATAGATTTAATGACCTTTTTCTATTGAATTCTTGAAACTTCTTAACTTGTGCGGTTTTATCGAATGCAATTTTGAAAAAAACTGGACAGATATTGATGTGTTGACGATATATCTATTAATCAAAAAGGCGTAAAATATGACGATTATACCCAAAGAAGAGAATTCAAATTCTATATTTATGAGTGATGGCATTTGACGCGTCAACAAATTTATGTAAGGTTTTTGACGTCAAATATTACATTTAAAATTAGTCAAATTGTCGATTATTTTTAAATTATTTTATTACAAAATTTTTTAAATACTTATATTATGTTTTTTTGTTGAAAATAATTAATAAATATTACATTTAATAAAAAAAAAAATTTTGACGCCTAAATTTTACGTCTCGACAAAAATCTAGGAAAATTGTCATACCTCGAGAGAAGTTGTTGTGTCAAATGTTCGAGACTTAATTTTTTTCATGTTTTGTTTTATGTAAGTAAACGGTTTTTTGACACTTTTTAAAAAAATTTTAGTATTAATGAATTTTTTTTTAGTTTATATCTTTTTTATGAATTATTTGATTGGTACTAGATTCAGCATACAATATTGAATCCATGAAATTAATGTACCAAAAATCGTTTTTTTGTTATTTAAAAAAACCCAAAACTCTGAAATGGCGACCAGGTATGAAAAATATCTGGCATCTCTACTTTGCTGCACTGATTTCAGATATGTTTTTGTTATAGCCAAAAACGTGTAAAACTGATCTTTGAGTAGATTTAATACCATAACTTTAAAACGGATCATTAGATTTCAAAAATTTTAACTGTAAAGAAAATTACCTGTTTTACAATATTGTGGAACATAATGTTGTATCTATTTTAGTTTATGAGACAAAAAAGGGCATAAACTAAGAAAATGTTAATTTTACCCATATTCAAATGTTTTTAGAAAATTAATGAATCAACTGATTTTTAAATTCAAAAGAAAATCTTTCGAATTTTCTAAAACACTAAAGGTTAACATATCTGAAATCAGCGCATCAAGGGCTTCTAGAATCGGTTATCAAATCTCTAGCACCATGTGTTGAGCCGATATAGCGATATGTAACAAAAATTTCTATGAGTATTTTTCGGCAAAAGTGAAGTGGCTAGGAACGTCTCCTGCCCATAATCCCTCCCAAATACAAGTATTGATAGTTTCTAATCTGAAATGTTAATTTCATCTAATCCATGATCTGAACTTAAAACGAACGATTTAAGCCTACTGTAACTGCGTTACAAAAAAAAATGGTCAGAACTTGGGGCGCCACCTATTACACATTGTAGGTCTGTCCAAAAAAATGAAAACTATATACCAGGAATTTTGATTACACCCCCGAAATCTGAAGTTAGAAGAGGAAAACCAATTTTTGGCGGTGGTAATTTCTAACTTTTTGTAGCCAAATCAGCAAAAATGCTCCAGCGAAAAATTACCAATTGCTAATTTTTCTAAATCTGACCGAATTATTCAAATGGTGTGCTGGACAACCCACTGCAATTATAAACCTAAATTTATATGAGTGTTATGATTGATTCGAGAGAAGCCAATTGAGTGCAAGTTTTTAAAAATTTGATTTGTGTAATTTTATCTTGCGATCGTGATGTATACTAAGGAAATGGGTTTCAATACATTGTGGTATTATACTATCATTTATTTGAAGTGATGGGCAAACTTCCTTATGGTAAAGGTAAGATGGGCGTTTTTTAAACCCATTGACCCATATTCATAGTCAAATTAAGCTCCAACTTAACTTTAGTAATCTACTAAGTTGACAGATAATACACTAAGCTGGTTCTAAATTTAGCAGCTACTAAATTTTACTATGAATATGCGCCATTGACTTTAATTCTTTATTCTGATAACCAATTAAATTACTTTCGTTTGCGGTATACTATTCCAGTCCCGGCGAATGCAAGTGTATTTTCTCTAAAATAACTCAACGTTTGCAGCAAATACTCCTTAAAAATATTTATTCTTTGAGTGTACACTAAGGCATTCAATCCCGGGATCCCGAATCCCGAAATCCCGGTATCCCGAACGTTTTCTAAATCCCGGAAACCCGGGATTTTGAGTCCGGAATCCCGGGATTCAAAAAATTGATTTTTTATGCATTGTTTAAGATATTTTCGACTCTTTTCCACAAAAATACTGCAGTGCGTTTACTTTCAATCTAATTGGTAAACACAAAAAGCTCACTTTCGTGGACTTAGTGCTACACACACAAAAAATTAAGACAATTTTTGTCAATAACAGTGAACAAAACATTTTTATCGATCTGAATAAAATTTTTTCAAATTGAAACAATTTTTTTTATTCGACAAAAGAGTAGATATATTAAATAAAATTATTTTGTGACAGCGTGGCAAAATAAATAATAAAGCAACTCAATTTAACACATAAAATATCAAACTTGTTCGATCAGAGTAATTTAAAATTAATAACTTTTGGTTTTTTTTATTTTAAGTTTGTTTTGTTTAATGCAATATTTATTAAATAGTATTTCTACGTTGAATTAAAATAAAATTAAGCTTAAAATATTGTTGCAACAATTTTTTCCTTAAACCCGAAAATCCCGAATAAATCCCGGCATCCCGGGATTGTAATTTCAAATCCCGAAATCCCGGGATTTTCAAAAACACTTCGGGATTGAATGCCTTAGTGTACACTGTACAGTTAATAGAAGTCGGAGCGACGCCGAGTTATTAAGCTAGTAGATAATATTTATGTTACTTACTTTTCTCATGCAATTCCCTGTTTCGTGTATAATTGCGGTCTTAATCTAAAATCGGAGAGTTTTCAAAAAAGTCAACAACCTTTTGCTGTTAGATAAAATACTGGAAATAAATTTTGTAAGCACTGTTAAGTTTAGTTAAATACCGCACACACACGACCGTATAGCAAGAGCGCATAAAACGATTGAAGCCAAGTGAAAATTTAACACAAAAGGAATCGAGAGTTGAGTATTTCTCAAAATCTTCAATTTCCGCACACAATGTCACGTCGCATTGTTCAACTTTTTTTTTTTAACTAAAATTATACAAATTGTTACAAAGTTTCAATTACAAACCTGTGCACAGTAGTCCAGATTCAGCAAATTTTGTTACTTTAACTGAGTATTTAATATTGACTGGCGATAATCAGCGCATGCGTCTGTGCGAATGTCATTTGATATCCTGCTAACTGCGAACGATATTGAATAAGCTGGCTAAGAAGCCGTTTTGCAACAGTACAAAGCGCATTGTTGTAGGCTTAACTATTTCAATTTAAATGGTGTGGTCAGGGTTGTGACACCCAAGTCTCTCTGTTAGTCGTTGGGGCCGAATATAACATTTTTAATACTTATTCAATTGCTAAATACGTATGAAAGGCTTGTTGAATGGTATAATTGTGCAGTTTTTGATTGTGTAGCAGAAGTTGTGTGTCTATAGCAGAAATGTTGTACCTGTATATCCAAATAATTATAGAATCTACATACAAAACAAAGTCGAGCAAAGTGAGGATAGCCGAACTATTTAAATATTCGTACATGTGTATGTATATTAGCGTGGTCCAAAAAAAACTTTGCCTGTCGTTTGTAATTTTCCTTTTGGCAGTTGAAACTTTTTTTTTTGATTTCGATTTGAACTCTTATTCGGTTAACCGAATATGAACGGCTAGTCGACAGTGGACGGTTAATCGAATAGTCGAATGCGATCGACTTGTCGAATACTTCTAATCGAATAGTAATAGTCGAATAGTTAGGTATCCGGTTTATTCGGGTAATCGATTATTCGAATAACAAGAGCCCTAATTGACATACAGTGACTCTCATAAGTATTTTGCGACTAATCGAATATCATTAACCGAATAGTATTCGTACAAACGGTTACTAATCGGACGTTCGGTTAACCGGTTTTTTTATTATTCGAATAATTTCAAGAGCCCTAATGTCAATTATGTCAATTGTCAAAAAGACATAATGTCAGTTGACATTGTGTCTTTTTCATTCGAACATAATGTCAATTGACATTATGTCTAAATCAAACGGAAATAATGTCATTTGACATTAATACCATTGACATTATGTCATCCCACCAAAAAAAACGCTTTTTACATGGGTTTTTTAGTTTTACCCCGATTTTTAAAGCTTAACTCCGAATTTTGAAAATACAGCTTATATGGGGAAATCCGAGTCTCGGGGGGCACGTGTTAATGGTTACCTAGGATGGCCACATTTTTTTCTGATTTTTTCCTCATAAACTATTTGAGGGGAATCGTGGATCTCCATCGAACAAAAACGTTCTCCATACGATTTTGGACCACACTAATTACATTGTACATATATTAGGGTGCTTAATTTTTTTAAAGTATTAAAATTATGTGCTCCACAATCATGGTAATTAATGTCTATTTCAAATTTGACCAATATTTAGGACAATATTTAGAGGTCGCTATGATTTGACAATTTTTCAGGTGCAGTTGCAATTAAACAACAATTTTGTTTATATATAGAAATTTATAGCAAAGCAAGAAATTTAAAGCAATGGATAGATTTTTTTGTAAAACATAGAAGTTTAAGAAATGTCCCTCTATAGAGATCCAATAAGCGAAGCAGATATTGTTGTTGATCTTCGTTTTTGGCAGTGATGGCATTTGACGTGTCACCAAATTCATTTGACGTTTTTGAAAATTAGTCAAATTGACGGTTAATTTGAAATTCTTAGCACATAGCACAATTAAACATTTAACGTCAACAAAAAATTGTATGCGTAAATTTTACGTGTTGACGCGGCCATCACTGTTTTTTGGTAATTGGCTAACCAAAGCAATCCCTCGCTCTGCATAGTCCTTTCCGACTAAAAACAAATTTAAAATAAGTTTGTTTATTTTTGAATTTAAGTTTTGAATTGAAAATAAGTTTGTACATTTCTACTTGTTTTAAGGTGATTATTTTTTATTTAAGATTGTTTTATCTCCGGGTGTAGACTCTTCACACACAACTTTAACGAGGAACACTTAATCACTCTTCGAAGAGCACCATGCTCTCCGCAACGTTTTTTTACTATTTTAATTCAAATTCACGGGTGACAACTGAGTGACGGTAACTTAACACTTCACTTCAAATTTAATATTTCGTCGCATTTGTAAGACTTTAAGAACACTAAATAGTAAAGACCAATATGCCATCGGAAAAACTGACACTGAGTTGGTAATCATGAAACCACACGCACAAGCGTGCCACAGCTAAATTGCGACATTTCAAAATATTCTGCGGCTGCTGTGTACACAACGAAAGGAAATGTTGAACTGACAGAAGAGCTCTCGGCAGCGCTTCCTGGACCACAGGACATACGCTTCCAGGCAGTTGCAATACATGCAACATAACTTCTCCCCGACAGTTTATATACGGTTGTATGTATTTCTGTGAATTTCCACCCTCTTCTGGCGTCGTGGGAGCTAGACTGTCTACCCACCCAACTACTGCGTAGAAGAAGTAAAATTGTAATGCAAAGGCGCAATAAAAGGGAAAGTATATCTCGCAAGTGGCACAGTGGGCTCAGATTTCTCAGAGAATTTGTAATACCTATAAATTTTTATTTCGTTTGTGTTGACAACTATGAACGCGTTTCATTCTAATATCGCTACGTTAAAGCTCAACCGTTTTTTTCGAAATTGAGTTTTTGACTTTTTGGATTTCTAAAAAGAAGCTGCATCGAATAGGCTATTCTGGTTTGTGAAAATCTGACTAGGAAAGTTGAGTTTGAGTTGTTGTCTTTGCTTATTTCATAAAAATATAAGAAAAGGTTATTGTATTAGATTTTTGACACATGAAAATTCCTTAATTTTTATTTTCAAACTGTGAAAATTGATTGTTTCATATGAAAATTTACCAGCTCCATCAAGTGAAATAAAATTTCACCCGCTCTCTGGCTTTCGTTCAGAAGCGAATTAATCACTTAGAAAAAAACTGTGTACAAAAGAGGAGAACAACTAAATCAACAAAATGTAAAGATGTTTTTATTTATGCAAATTTTTATAACCCAAATTATTTGGGGGTTTTTTTTATTTTGAATTGTTAGAGGTTTTTCGAAACCCATGAAAGATTTCTTCGTGATCCATTTCCAAACATCTAATTTTCAGGAAAAAATTTGCAAAGTTTTAATTTTGTACACACTAAATTGACCGAGTAACAGTGAAGCCAAATTGAGGGTAATTTCCCTTTTTTATTGAGTTTTTGGTTGGATTTTGCCTAAAAGTGTAAAAGGTACTTTTTTATCCATTTGGTTTTTATGAATGATGCAGTGTAATCACTGCCAAGTAGTGATGCAAATACATTACTGTGTAGTATTGTAGTATAAAAAAATAAGAAGTCTTCAGTGACGTCCCATCTTTGTGTATAACCCATTTTTGACAACGGTCACTTTAGGCAAATATTTACCCAAATACATTCAGATATTTTTAGAATCATTTAAAATAGTATTTTGTTCAAAAAGGAAAAAAAAATAGTACCAAATCTGTGGAAAAAGTACCAAAACTTCAATGCCCCTATTAAAAATAGTTTGTGATATGAACAGAAAATTTTATAATAGCCAAGATACATAGAATACTAGATAACAACATGAGGCCGTTTACCGTTATCTAGCATGACGTCAACTCAGCAATTTAAAGTACATTTAGATGAGAACTGTGAAACTCGCTTAGACATTTAAGCAAAATTTAAATTGGAAATGCCATTTCAATGACGACTGTGATACCGGGCATTAAAGTGTTATTCATCAAATCTCGAATGCAACACATCGTGAAAATCTTTCTTGAAGCAACAAGCAACGTCAGAAAGGAAATGATTATTCACTGCCTTTGGTGAATATTCACTGTGGATTGTTGTATTTGTGCGCTGTGCGCGAATGTGTGTTCAGATTCAAAATTGTGAATGGGAATGTGTCTGAGCTTCTGAAAAGCAATGCATTTTTACTGTGTCTCATGAAACAGTGCCTTTCAGTAAGAATCTTACCGATGTTAGCCACAGTTGTGTGAACTGTATGTTTTTCAATTCCCAAAGTATTCCAATGGCATTAATCGTTACCCATTTTCTTGTATGACAATAATTTTTACTCCACAGTGCACAAATTAAAAGTTTTTAATGTTCACGGTGCAAGTGAGCACAAAAAGAAAATTTTTCGAAAAGGATACGGTTCACAACAATATTACCAAAACAAAAATTTATAACCTCCAATTCGGATACCTAAATGGGCGAACACCCAAAACAAAGAGAAGGAAATATAAAAAAAAAATATGTACATATGTATATAATTTATGCTTCAATCGGATTTTCTACGACTTCATGGCTTGAAGTTACTGCGAACAACCTGCGATAACACGAGTATGTTCGAACAACAACTGGATTTGCATGCTTTCCTCCCATCACTTCCGTATCTGTCGGTTTTATTACTGTGAACAACAACAACTACTCGCACAGCTTTTTTAAAAAAAAGTGCTTCCTTTTAACGGGACCAACAGCAATTTTTGTAAAGAATCTCACAACAGTTTTTAGCTGAATTTCACACAGACTTAAGCTTCTTTACGATGATGTCAATCTCTTCTTCAGGATGTGGGTAAAGGCTTTAATGATGAAATGGAGCCTAAAACTATTTACATTGACATATTGAATGTCTGTAGGACTCAAGTGCGCTTGTTAATTTAGATTGGAGGATTTCCATGATTACTTTTTTATGCCTGAATAAACCGCTGGAAGATGGAGCTGAAGTTTACCAGGAGTACATTCAGTCATGAATGAAGGGGACAAACAACATACTCGTGCTATTGTTTATGGCTACATTTATTGTAAAGGCCTTTTATTTGAATTGAAATCGTATTTCGCCTTTAGCAAAACGAATGAGAAAATAAAAATCTTACTTGTCTTTCATACATGCTGCATTAGCATAGCCCAGGCTTTTGTATAAGGAAGTTTCAAATTGGTTTTACCCCCTAAAATGTTGTATTGTTGTCTCAATCCACTACGGATAACTTGGAACCTCTCTAAAAAGACTTTTTTAGCCTCATAGTGACTACAGGCAGACAAACTAGAGAGTGATATTTCTTCGGTTATGCCGAAGCTGAAATACCCCCGCACAATATGATCCATTTAGAAGTACCTCGAACCAAGCCCGTAGCCAAGATTTCGGTTAGGGGGGGGGGGGTTTCTTGAAAAAAAGTATAGACATTTCGAATTGTTGTGAGTATATATTGTTGTTTTAAGCAATAGTATTGTACCAGGAAAGCTCACTGATGAGTTCCTTAGTGGGAACGAAGTGCGCATATGGGAAACTACCTGCTGGCACTAGGACCCAACTATACAAAATCATTATTATAATTTGTTTTTAGCGCACGTGTTTTGAAATTGAACAAATCTGTACAAAGCTCTATTTTAAAAACCAAATCGTTCAATTTTAAAACATTTTCCTCTCAGTGTAGTTTTTTTCAATAAAATGTAGATTTTTAAACTTCTAAACAAACGAACATAATATTGTCCACTAATCGCCAATATCTCGCAAGTTTTAGAAAATCTGCTGCATCTTTCCGCATACTTAAAATATACAAATTGTACATGAAACCGTAAAAAATAGTTTCCAATTTTATCCTTATTATATTATTTTCATAGAACATTTATCGGCAAAAAAAAATACAAAAAACCGTCTCTTGTAAAAATTATAAAAATCACATATCGCTCATTTTTTGCAACTCAAATATCTCAAAAAACAGTTTTTAAATATTTTTTTAAATGCGCTCGAAAAAAGCACATTCTTTCCCCTTTAAATTGAGGTTTTATTGTCCCAAGGTTTCCGACATAACCTAACATTATTATACCACCACACACACTGTGGCAGGGTATATTCACTTTGGCACAACGTTTGTAACGCCCATAAGGAGGCGTATGGAAAAGTATATATATTCTTGATCAGCATCCCCTCCTGAGTCGATTTAGCCTTGTCCATCTGTCTGTCATCACGATAGCGGTCGCAATTTTGGACTTTCAATTTGGGGTACATGTTTTTCTCCTTAGATCAAGTTCGCGAGGTTCCAAAACCTCATATAAATAGGTCAAAATGGGGTCTTGAGATTAAACATTTTCTTTGGTGGATTCGATTGGAAATTTTTAGAAACGGATTTCGGACAAGGTCGAAGGGTCTAAATCCAAATAGCGTCCTGGGACTAACATTTTTTTTATTTGAGGTACTTCCAAATGAGGTATGGGGGTATTGCAGCTTCGGCATAGCCGAAGATAGTTCACTCTCTAGTTTTATGAGCCAATTTTACATTTTCATATATAAACTGTCAAATTTCGACATAGTGGTCTACACTAACGATTGATCGCATGCGAGAATTTATCACTAATATAGACCGGGGTAAAGGCCCAATTAGTCCAGACGTAAAATCGTAAAATGGCCTCGCAGCTGACTGAAGCTGCCTTACCCGAACTCCATACAAACGATTACTCGAGCGTCTGCAAACGTAGCCGTAAACGCAGAAACCTGCGCCGATTTGATTTTTTTACGAAAGTGTTTTGCCACTGTGCTACAATTTTCTCAAACTAAAAAAAACTTTTCAAATTGTTAAAATTATTTAGAGTCTATGTACGCTATCAGTTCCATGACGAAAAATCTGACAAAGAGCTAATAAGAACTGCGGTAGTGAAAACGGGATAGAACATTTTGCACCGAAAATCCATACAAAAATCGTAAAAGGTGGCAACTCCATGCTTCGTTTATTTTCATTTTCATATAAAAACTGTCAAATTTCGTCATGCCCATGTCAGTGTAAATTCTAAAAACGGCATGCCCATGCGTCATGGGAATGACTGTGTAAATAGGCTCTTAGAAAAACAAATATAGAATCAAAATTTGTCGCAATTAAAACTATTCTGCATAAACCATTTGTTGAATATTACAAAATGCAACCCGAAAAAAGTGAAATGTTTGGATTCTTCTTATGCGGATAGAGATACCCGGCAACACTGTTGGTAAAGCTTTGCTGACAACGTGGGTTGCCACTGTACAACAATTTTATTCAAACTAAAGTAACAATTAAAATTGCTAAAACTATTTAGAAAAACCAATATAAAATAAAAAATTATCGCAATTTAAACTATTCTGCATAAATAATTGGCTGAATATTACAAAATATAGCCCCAAAAAAGTGAAATGTAGGAATTGTTATTCTGCGAATAGTCATATACGGCAGCACTGTTGATAAATAAACCAAAGGCACAAACAGCTGACTTCTGCGATAGCTTAGTCAGTCGAGTAATCGCTGAAAATGTACGTTTACGCTGAGTTTACGAAAATACGTTTACGTCTGGAGTAATTGGGCCTTTAAGACACAATTAGTTGCAACGCAGAAATCACCAGACTGAAGCTACCTTACCCGAACTCCAAACGACTCGTCAACCGTCTGTCAATGTAAACGGAAACGCAGAAACCTGCGGTGATTTGATTTTTTACGTAAAATCGTGACAGCTGGCACTGCCAGCTGTTTGCTTTCAACAAAGTGGGATGCTAGTGTGCTACAATTTTACTTAAACTAAAATAATGAATTAAAATTGTCGAAATTATTTAGAAAAATTAATATAAAATGAAAAATTTCCGAAATTAAAACTATTTATATTACAAAATATAGCCCCAGAAAGTGAAATGTTCGTCTGCGACTAAAGATATACGGCAGCATTGTTAATAGATAAGCAAACAACACAAACAGCTGACTTCTGCGATACGGTAGGTAGGGATGGATAAAAATCGATCGATTATTGCAAGTCGATTTCATCGAACAATCGATTCTTTTCGATTATCGGGTTTCAAAGTCCTTTTGGACCATTTGGTTTGGCCGAAGCTTGTCAAATTTTTTTTTTATTTTTGCGACACCAAAAACCAAAAAAACAAAAACGATTTTTGTACGTTACGATTTTCTAACCCACATCACGACTAACTGGTCTTACTGATTTTCTTGAAACTTGTATGTAAAATTGTGTAAGTGATGGAATTTGCAATGAGACATAAGATAACAAATAATATGATTCAAATTTAACTTAGAAACCATCGAATATTGAGGGAATCACGCCTCAAATTGCGTTGCATGGGATTACAGCTGCCACAAAGTACGTCCTTGGATTTTTCTGGGTGGATTACCGAATTTTAAATATAGAGTTGGAAGCTACTCGCCCTGATGTCTATATTAAAAGGAGTCCTGGTGAACTGTATGAAATTTTAAATATAGAGGTAGTAGTTCTGGTGATGAAATCCGGGACCGATTTTGCTTAAATTTTACATTTAAAGTTAAAAGCTTCACAGGAGGTATTTACCATCAACTAGAGCATCCTTTGCCCATCACCTTAAGGAGTTGGGGAGTCCTTAAAAAAAATCTGCTTAGAGGGATTTATTCTTTGAAGAATTATTTACAACTTCTACTAAATTCCCATAATTTCAAGCTTTACTCTAAATTTTTAAAAATGATTTTAAAAAATCATATTTTTTTTATACGGGATATTCCGAGGCTCATGTTAGTTTTGACCTAGGAGGCCAAATTCTGAATATGCCTTTTTTGTATGCGCCAAAAAAAAGTTTTTTATTTATTGGTCGTGTGATGGGGCGCTCAAAATAGAAAATTACGGTTTTTGGAACGTATTTTTCTAATTCTAAAACGCATTTTAAATAATTTATTTTTCTGGTTTTTTACTTTTTGTAATGGGGCGGTCAACATTTTAACGGCGCGCGATGCGAAAAAAATGTCTGGGCTACCTGTAGTGTATTAAGCTATTGGCCTGCCAGGATGACCCAACATATTCGATAACCACAAAGGAAGTACTGGATAACCACGAAAGACGGCCTATGTGAGGCAAACCTCCAACACTTTAGCATAACTGAACCATTGGTCCATACAACAATTTTATTGGTTTGAGGCCATTTCAAAACCCGTAACACCTTGTACACCTTCAAAAATATGTTCATTGAGTCATATTATGTATTAAATTAAATTATATTATATATTATAAAATAACACGAAGTATTTTTGGTATATCTAAATGGCCAATTTGGAAATGATAATTTTGGAAATTTACGATAGAATGGTGGGTAAATTACGAAAAAAATGAACGTTAACAAATTTTCATAGGTCTACCCAAAAAAACTTTTTGTTTTTCGAATCTCCCGGTCTGAGCTCTTTGAAAGTTGGCAACTCTAAAAATTCTTTGTCCAAATTTGTATGAAATGACAATCTTAATACCTTAAGACCACCTTAAGATCCCTGCTGCAGTTATAACCATTTCAATATCAAACTTTGGGGTGGGGGGCTGAGACCTCCAGGGGGGATTGCGGTCTTAGAACGAACTAAATATTTCGTAAATATCTTTAATAACCTTAGGTTAGTTTTTTAATCTACTTTACAGTGGTACTCCAAAAAAATTTGTTCCCTTTTGTGGTAATTTGGGACTTGTGAACTCTTGCTAGGTTTGTAAGCGGGCAGTGCATTTTAAATGGCCAAACAATAATGATGTGGGTTACAGGAAAAACATGTTCTTCCTTTTATTTACTCCATGTTTTGTAAATAAAATTGGTGTCAAGACCCCAATTTGACCTATTTATAGGTGGTTTCGGGACCTCGGACCAAAAACCCATTTCTAAACATTTCCAATCCAATACAACTTAGCTGACACGATTTAGCTGATTCACGAACTTGATCACAGTATTGAAGTGGAAAACGTGTCCCCAAAGTTTGAAGTCTATACCTCCAAAACCGCTATCGAGTGGACCTACACACGGACCGACATGGCTAAATCGGTGAAGTTTTCGATGCTGATCAAGATATATATGTATCACAATCTCTTGACCCTTTGTCCATTTTTATGATTTGGTTAATATTAGAAATTCTGAAGTAAATCCCTAAAAGTAAATGTGTTTAAACTGTATGAACTTTTTACGAACTTTGCCTTATTTTTGGACGATTTTTTATGACAAAAAGATCACAATTTTGATATGTATTCGCGAATAAAGAAATGTATCTCGTATACGAATTCGTTCACTGTTTCGCACAAAATATTAAATGTAAATCGTGTAAATTTTAATTTGGGACATCACTTTCTCAATAATTCAGAAAATACTTTCATCGATGATAAAATTTTTTGCAGTTAAAATCAAAATTCAGCGCACGACTCACAAGGACTTTTCGCGACAACGCAAAATGGAGAAACCTTCATCCGCGACTAAATGCAGCGACAAACTAACAAGACTCGTGGTAATCACAAATCCGAGTCGGTTGGAACGTGATGAAAACATTGCATGCAGGATACGAAAGGAAGTATCCTGATTGTACTCATACCGGCAACAAACATGTAAGAGCCGTAGTATACTAACGCCAGACATCACAGTGGTGTGAGCTAGAAATTCGAAAATGCTTTTCGAAGAACAACATTGTGGTGGTTCGGTGGTTGTTTGGTGCCGATATGTAACACTCTCAGAGTGAGTGGGGTGGCTTGGGAGTAACCCTCTTTCAAAAGTAGACAGCTTTTTCACTAAAGTACATTGGTAGGGGGTGGTTATTTTTCTTTTACCTTTTTAAGCAATTTTAGGATGAGCATTGAATTGAATGGTAACAAAAATCAAAAACGACAAATCGTCGGTTCATAGGTGAAACTCACCAAATACATTATGAGTATGAGGCTAAGGTGCGAAAGTGCTGACCGATTTTTTCAGAATATCCGTAATTTCAAGAAACATGTATAAAAATCCTTATTTTTCCCGAAAATTTCTCAATTCCGTATACATACGGATTTTTCCATATATATTCCGTACACATTTCCCAAACAAGACGCGTACGTAAGTCACTTGTGACATTACACGTACACGTAACAACATTTCTGTTACTTTCCATACAAGAGTTGTGATTTGTATGGACGATGTGGGAAATATCACAAGTTTTCCTATCAGTGTGACCTTGCAGTTTCTGTGACACTTGTCTTGCTGGGGAGCTTTTGATCCCTCGTGCTTTTCGAAATTGCAATCCCGCGATACCGGTATTTTCCGAGATTTCTGAATTTGTTACTTTTGCAAAAAATACACATTTAAAAAAATATTTTTACAAATTTTCATTGAAAAAACATATGTTTAAGGTGTGTATTTGAAAATCAAAACATTTTGAGCCAGCACTAGCGCCTTCTTCTTATCTTGTTTAAGTTTCCAGTTTTATTTTAAATACTTTTTTAAAAAAGTAATTAATTTTAATGCGTTTTGCAAAGACTGAAATTGCAAATTTTCTTCAGAAATAAATTAAAATTTATTCTTTCTTAAAGGTCCTCACTAGGGATGTCAATTTTCGAGACCTTTGCCAAGTCCGGGATCCCGGGATTTGTATTTTTTCAATTCAACCAAAAATTAGTATAAAAATGTTATATTACATCGAATTGAATTACTTTCAATATACCCATACTATAATATATTTGAAATTGTGCAAATATTCTAACAATATATTGAATATAATCAAGGTTTTTATTGGATTTTTTAAAATTGATTTTATCACACCTATGATTTGGAATATTAGAAAAAAGTTTGAATAACTTTAAAATTTGTAGAATAAAATACTGATTGGAATCGATTTGGTTTTTGGAATCTTGGGTTTCCGGTCAGAATAAGATCATTTTAAAAATGTGTCGTTTGATTCACATTTCTCGAACAACTCTTGACTGGAATATTTTGTCGAACATTTTAATATACGGAACTGCCCCGAACGATGTTCGATGTATTTTTTGATCCGATTTCCATTTTAAAAAAATGGATTTGAGTGTTTTATAGTCTATTAATTTGCAAACAGTTTGGAACTATTTTTTACTTAAATTTGTTGACGTAATGAAAATTAGCCTCAATTGCCTTCACGCATTGGTACAAGTTTCTGCAATGCGTATTGAATATTTTTATATGTATAACTCATATGGTTTATGTACAAGTATATAAATAAACCTTTCTGCAATTTTATTTAATTTTTTTTTTCTTTAAAACAAAATAAATAATTTTTCCAAACCAATGAAATCAAATGAAACACATGAAATTTCCAAAAAATATCAGACTTTTGGAAGTATTTTCCTGAAAGCTTATCAACATTTTTTGGATGAAAAACTATGGTCCTTGCTAAAACTGAATTTTTAAATTTTTTCTAAACAAATAGAATTTAATTGATTAATTTTTTCCCATTATAAAAGGCACATTTTTGAAAAAATTGCTTATAAAACTTGTCCCGAAAATCCCGAGACAAGTCAGTGCGAATCCCAGGATTTTCGGGACTAACAAAGAGGCGGGATCCCGGGATTGGCATGCCGAGTCCTCACACACAAACGCGAAATTTTGGCTCGAAAATTGTTCTTGAAAAAGCGATGTTCGAATAAAAATTAATTGTTTTAAGGAACGAACTATCGCATTTTCAAGAACAATTTTAGAGCAAGTTTCGCGGCGTCTGCGAAATTTCGCGTTGATGTGTGGGGAGACCTTTAAGAAAGAATAAATCAAACAAAGTCCGAGCAGCGACAGTTTTATTGGAATCAGGCCCGTGCGCAGGAACTTTCTCTGGGGGGTTTTATACAAATTTAAATTCGCTCATTGTCAGTTTTTATAGATCAAATCGTATATAATTGGAAAAATGAGACATCTATGCACTGAGAGGAAAATGTTTTAAAATTGACCGATTTCATATTTAAAATAGAGCTTAGTACAGATTTGTTCAATTTAAAAACACGTGTGCTAAACACGAATTTTAAAACTTAAATGTTCAATTTAAAAACTTTTTTTTCTAAATAAAAAATTTTTTTTTTGTTTTTTTTTTTTTGTTTGTAACTTTTTTATTTATTTATACTTGGTTAACTTTTTATTTTCTCAAATTCGAGACCGGGATTCGAACCCACTCCTACTGAGTTTGGATGGCGCGCTAAACGCTCAACAGGTTGGTCTACTGTTAACATTATTTAACAGAGTCTAAATGTATTATATATACATATGTTGTACTAAAAGCACACTTTGATTTAAAAAAAAAAACGCCCTAAAACTTTGCTTTGTTTTTTTTGAAACATACTATGATTTTTTGAAATATAAAAGAACAACAGTGTTATCAATTTCAAACGACTAACGAAAGAGCAAGACGATTGAAATTGAAAGCATTTGTTTTAAAAATGAAAACACAATTGTACTGCAAATAAAAAAAAAAATGGTATCAAATCAAAAATTACCCACGTTTTCATATAATTACTTTTTATTTACAATTATTTACATATCGCTCATTCCCTGCAATCTCGGGTTTTTAGAGTTATGAATGTTAAAACCTGGACAAAAAAACTGTTATTTTGAGGTGCACTAATATAATTGGTTTTAACTCTTAATTTACAAAAATGATTTAGAAATTATTGTGTAGTTAGAGAATTAATTGTTTCTGCAGCATAACCATTAAATTCTTGAACTTCTGCTAAATACTACAATTGTAGGGGTATGTAACATAAAGATTTCGAGTAAAACAGCTTTAAAATTTTTAACTTCATATCGCCCATTCCCTGCAATAGAGACACATCTCAAAATTTGGGTGTTTCATGCTACCTAAAAGACAGAATTCATATCTTTAGTTTTTAATGTATTTTAAACGTTTTTCAAAACTTTCCAACAGCTAAAATTTATTTATTTATTTCCTTTATCTACTGGGCTATTGCCCTTACAGATAGACTTAACCTAAACTTAACATAATGAATTACAATGAATTTTGCTGAGAATCAAACAACTCTACTGATATTGTATGATCGAGCTATGTCTCTGCAGCTGCAGTTGGAAGGGCTCACTGTGCGAGCTACGTTATCTGAACAGCAAGCGGTATACAATTTGGTCCAAGTCAACGATTGAAAGAAATACTGGGGCCGAATTACGGCATTCGTGAACGAGTATCTCGAATCGAAATTTGTGTTTCGATTTCCATTATTCAATAGGAAAAATTAGGATTGGAACACAAATTTTGATACAACCTTTGTCCCGATATTTTCCGTAAATCACACATGCATTTATGCATTCAAAAGATCACAAACTAACTTTTACCACTTGTAGAATTTTTTTTTAATTGAACAGCTGGCTGATGAAATGTCACAAATCACTTTTACAAGATTACGCATTCAAGTTTAAGTCTAAATTTTATTAATTGAAGAGAAACGTACAAAAATTGGGAAGGGGGAAGATGTGGATAGAGCTAAGAAAAAAATTTTGTGGTTTTTGTAAAGTTAAAGACTATTGAAATAAAAGTTACTTATATATCAGACCCTTAAACCTCGCACAACGAATTCTCTGAAGGCCCATTTTGTGTTTTTTCTTTTTAATTTTTTTAATTTTAGTGTTAATTTTAACGTTTTTTTTACGTTAATTCCTATTTTGGTTTTGGTTTTTCATTTTCATTTTATTTATTAATAGAATACAAATTTTCTATCACTTTGTGGTTTCTGTAATTGTACCTAAAATATTTTTAGTACGATTACTTTTTTGAGTACGATTAAAAGTAATGGTAATACGAATTTTTTGAGTACCATTACTTGTAATCGTACTCAAAATATTTTGAGTACGATTACTGTAAGCGAATATCCGACTACATTGTTAATACTGAAATTTTGGAAGAATTTAAGGCAAGAGAGAACCAAACATCTTCAATTTTGTAATAAAACCCATTTTGAAATTTATGTTACAACCTCCTTCATTTATCCACTCTTTCAAATAAAAAATTCCAATTTAAATTTACAACTACCCATTTTAGGTGCTAAAATCTACTAAAATATGCCCTGGTCCAAATATTTTACAAAACAGTTTTGTTACGCTACTTCTGGACAGATAAATGGTCAAATAATATAAATTCAATTACATTATCTTACATAAGTTCTGTTGTACTACTTTTTCACTACTTTTTTGTGTTTTGTTATACTATTTCTACAGAAATATGCAAAAATATGCCTGTGGTTTTTAAGGATAATTTTAATGGGATATTTTCGGACAAATTTACCAAACTGTGTATTAAAAAAAACTAGTTCAATTCAACAGGCTTAAGAATATGTTTTCTGAGACTTATTTGATCCAAAATAAAAAACCGGCTTGTGTCTAGATTCTAGAAATTGCTTTTAAAATATTTCATAATAGGGCAATTCACGAATCGGTGCAAATGGTCTTCCAGAAGTGCAAATGCAGATATTTATTGCATGTTTTTGCATCACAACAATAAAATATACAGATTTGCATTTCTTAGACTCGAGGAAATATGCATCACAGAAAACTTATAGCTTTTATATGCTATGCCGAATGCAAATCTGTATATTTTGTTGTTGTGATGCAAAAATGTGCAATAAATATTTCCATTGCCTTCTGCACTTCTGTAAGACCAACTCGTGCATTGCCCTAATGTTTATTTGCCATAGCGAAACATTTTTTTGATTATCGTTTTCTTTCGATCGTTTGTTTTGATTCTATTTTTTTATTCATCTTGAAATTTTTTGCCGTTTGATTTTTTTACTACTCCTGCTGCTGTTTACTTATATGCATGTATATTTATACCCTGCACACTACACTGCAAAGTGAAATGCGTTGTTCATACACACCTAAAGTGTGTGAAACCTTGTAGACACATTTTACACACAAATTCGAGTGTATTTATAAGTAACAAGTGTATTAGTTTAACACATTTAATATGTATATTTATAGCGCACCGTAACGTAATAATAGCGCAATAGAGCAAAGAACAACACTGCAAAGTGAACCTATCTTTTGGTGTGTAATTTTACACACAACACACATTTTTAAGTGTATATTTATTTAGATTAATAAAAAAACACACATTCAAGATTGTGACTTGTAGACACATTTTACACACAATTTTGCGTGTATAAACACTGTAAGTACGAAATACGAAAACGTATTCTATGTGTAATTCCAGAGCAGTTAAACAGCGGAAAATGTGTTAATTAAACTGTTTTTGAGAATAAAAGAAAATTATAATGTTTTCAATGACAACCGTGTAATTTGCATCACGTGTGTACTTCCATAAGTGTGTTGTATGCCATTTGTGTGTAAACCTCACTTTTGTGTATACTGTCGATACACTTAAAGCGTGTATTAATTTTTAGTATTATTTTTGCTACACGCTTATGCTGCATAAATATTATATACGCTTAAAGTGCTTTTAAAAAACACACATGCGTGTTAATATAGCGTACCAAAATCTGGAACGTGTGTTTTTTTTATTTATCAAAATAAATATACACTTAAATATGTGTGTTGTGTGTAAAATTACACATCGAAAGATAGGTTCACTTTGCAGTGTAGTGTTTCGTCACACCGTTTGTAACGCCCATAAGGAGGTGTGTCCGGTATGGAAAAGTATATATATTCTTGATCAGCATCACCACCTGAGTCCATTAGTCCATGTCCGTCTGTCCGTCTGTCTGTCATTTCGCACGATAACTGTCGTAGCTTTTGAGCTATCGACCCCAAATTTTGGGATTCCTCTTGTTTAGGCGAATGATTGGACGGTATTGAAAATGGGCAACATCGGATAAGAGCCACGCCTACCTCCCATACAAAATGGCCGCCAATTTTACATTATTTTCGTTTATCTTGAGAAATACTTAACCGATCGCCTCCAAATTTTGGGATTCCTCTTATTTTGGCAAATGATTGGACGGTATTGAAAATGGGCAACATCGGACAAGAGCGACGCCTACCTCCCATACAAAATGGCCGCCAATTTGATATTATTTTCGTTTATCTTGAGAAATACTGAACCGATTTGGATGCGGTTTTTTGCATTGGGTTGGAAATGAGGTCGGGAACGAAATGGGAATGAAACCGGAACGAAATGGAATTGGACCGGAACAAAATTTTTAAATGGATCAGGAAACTAAAATTATCGATAAATATTGGAAAATTATCGAAACATCGATATATCGATGTCGTTTGACAAAGTTTGCATCCCTACTGAAAACGCAACATTCCAAACCAGTTCTAATTTATATTTGTGTTTTATTCGATATATTTCTAAAATATGAAAAATTTTCTAATATTTTAGAAAATGGAGGTGTTTTTTTTTTTAATGCAATATGATAGAAAACAAATGAACCTAAGAGTCCTCATCATTATTTGTCCATTTACAATTTTTGCTGATTTTTGAAAGAATTATTTATAACAAATCTATTAATTAGTTAAAATATATAAAAAAAAATTATACTAAAAAATAAGCAAACATATAGGCACAAAGAAGATAATTTCCGTAATTTATCATTTGATTCCAAAAATGCCAAAACCATCAAAATATCATAGTAATAAAAACCAAATGGCAAAAAATTCCAAGATGAATAAAAAAAAGAATCAAAAAAAACGAATCAAGATCTAGTCAAAGAAAACGATCGAAATAAGAATAGGGACAAAAACACAAGTGTAAAGAAAAGCAAAAACAAAAGCGAACCAGCAACAAAAAAATTTCTAACTGACTACAAAAAATTAAAAAATGTTAGCCAAATGCCGCAGTCTGTACACTCACTGTCCAAACTCCGCAGTCTGCTTACTCACCAGAATTGCACGAGCTCCGAGTTAGCAAAAAGGAAGAGGAAGAGCTTATGACGCTTCTCTATGAATATAAGATCTCTGCTGCGCCGATCGAATTCCGCAGTTGAAGCGTCGGTGCAGCGTAATTTTTAGGTTACGCTCAAAGTTGGGCATTATCTAGTTAATTAGTTAAAGGTCCTCACACACCAACGCGAAGTTTCGCAGATGCCGTGAAACTTGCTCGAAAATTGTTCTTGAAAAGGCGATATTCGAATAAAAAAGATTTGTTTGTGGTGAAAAATTTCTTAGAGCCTATTTACACAGTCATTCCCATGACGCATTGGCATGCCGCTTTTAGAATTTACACTGACATGGGCATGACGAAATTTGATTGTATTTTTTTAAAATCACTTTTAAAAATTTGGAGTAAAGCTTAAAATAATGGGAATTTAGAAGAAATGGTAGAGAATTCTTCAAAGAATAAATCCATCTAAGTAGCTGTTTTTTAAGGACTTCCCAAATCCGTCAGGTGATGGACAAAGGATGTTCTAATTGATGGTAAAAACCACCTGTGAAGCTTTGAACTTTAAATGTCAGCACAAGAACTACTTTTCATATATGTTGGCGCAGTAATTTGGGCTACATTTCTAAAAGGTAGAATCCTTCCGTGAGCCTCCTACCAATATATTTGAAATTTCATACAGTTTACCAGGACTCCTTTTAGCATAGACATCAGGGCAAGTAGTAAGTTTCTAAATCTATATTTAAAATTCAGTAATCCACCCAGAAAATGTCCAAGGATGTACTTTGTGGCAGCTGTAACCCCGTGCCACGCAATTTGAGGCGAGATTCACTCAATATTCGATGATTACTAATTTAAATTTTAATCATATTTTTTGTTTTGTGGGCCTCTTATGTCCCATTGGAAATTCCATCAATTACACAATTTTACATTCAAGTCTCAAGAAAATCAGTAAGACCGTTTAGATACGATGTGGGCTAGAAAATCGTATCGTAAAAAATTAGTTTTGGTTTTCGGTGTGGCAAAAAAAAGGAAAAAAATTGAAAAGCTACGGCCAAAACTTCGGCCATTTTTCGGAAAAACCGAAACCGAATGTGCATTTTCGGCCGATAACGGCCGAACCGATTAATCGGTCGGGCTCTACCCAAAACCACATATAAAATTTCAGCAAAATCTTTTAAACACTGCATGAATTATAGCATTTTAGAATAATATTTGCCACGCCCACCTCGAACGCCCAAATTTAATGAAATGGCATATGAAATTACTACATTTTGGTATGTGTTTCATTAAAATCGGTAAGGGAACAAACATACGTACATACAAACCTACAAACTCACAAAGAATTTTATATAAGTAAAAGATTAATGAGAAAAGGTTTTTAAATAGAAATTCTTGATATTTTGTGAATCAACCGCTAGGGAATTTTTTGCGATTCGTAGAAGTGCTGCCAAATTTTTTTTTCAGTTTTTTCTAGTTTTTACATTAAAAAAAATCCGTAAAATCCGTATTGAAATATAGTGCCAAATATTTTCAAAATTATTTTGTTAAAAATAAAATAGATTCTGATGAATAAATTCGACGAATTCGCCGAATTAACAACAAATTACACAGAAGTTTTCAGTGTTGCCAAATCACTGTGTACAGTGTACAAAAAGATGGACGAATTTTATATTTTGAAGGATTGGCGTAGAGAGTGTATTCCTTGGGTTCCAGCCTTAAAGCCCGGTATGCAGACGGGGACAAATACCGCTCCCATAAGTACACCTATACTTAGTATTTTGGAATAATTTTTCGACAACCCGCGAAATTGATGGAATGACCTTTATGTAGCTTTGAAAACAATTTATATTAGCCACACAATCGCTCACAATAATTTTTTCACATATTTTCATTAACTTTATTTACAAAATTCAAAAATTGAAATGTTAAAAAATATTTCGCTCTACACAAAACGAAATATATGTAATTTTTCCAAAACTCAATTTTGTCGCATCTGCCTTTACACTGTTCCCTCTGGACTGTAAACATGTTCCCTCTGGACTGTAAACATGTTCCCTCTGGACTGTAAACATGTTCCCATGCAGAAGCGACGGAATTTTATTTTGGCGAAACGACATAGATTTGTTTTGTGTAGAGCGAAATATTTTTTGACATTTCAATTTTTGAATTTTGTATGCGGTGCTTGGGGCTTATCACGGTATCACGAGACAGTTAATGGGATACTGATACCCTCATATATTTATAGAAAGTATTCTGTGAGTAGTTTGGAATGCAAATATTTTCTTTACCAAATCACATTGCAATTTTGAGGGTTCCCAGCCAATAATTTTATCGTTAAAGAGCTCGTAAACGAAAAATTTTCGATCGAAATGCGGTCAAAACAATCGTAGGCGACACACGATAACGATACGGTTACAAGTCCGACTTCGTTCTTAATTTTGCATCGAAACGAGTTATCTCGTTATCGAACCAAAATGTGCTCGTTAACGAATTCGTTCGTTCGTTAAAAGACTCGTAAACGAAGTCGTTAAAGAATTCGTTAACTAAGTCGTTAACGAGTTCGATTATGAAGACGTTAACGATATTTTATCTAGGAAATTACGACTATCGTAATATACGAGTGAATGTCGGACGTTTCTCGAATATTTTTGATCGAGAAAAGTTCGTAAAATACGATCTTCGTAAAAAGTTCGTACAATTATTGGCTGGGTTGCTTGAATAAATTTGGAACAAGTGAAGCGCTTAAGCCACGCCCCGATTTTTTTTTTTTTTTTTTCTAAAGTAGGCTTTTACATCCTAAAACCGAATCTGCAAAAATTTTGGTGAGGAAACGTCTAGTTTCCGAGATATTTAATTTTAAAGTTTCGAATTTTCCCATACGAAATGCGCACTGTTTTGGTTTTTTCTTCACTGACTTTTTGTTGTAATGGTAACATTGGAAAAGGTGTGTTCAAATGAAATTTTCCCAAACTATGTGCAAGTATTACCTACACGATTGTACTATGTGACGTAATTCTTGAACATCACTTAGCAAATAGTATGTAAATTGAGTTTATCAATTAGAGAAATGTTATTGTTGAAAATAGACAAATAAAGTAAAGAAATCTACATATTGTATTATCTTATTCGAAGGGAAATGGGTAATTCATAAAGAAAGCGATGTCTTATTAAATGCTCTTTTCATTTTATTTGAATTTTGAAAAATGGAAATATTGAATTTATTGTAGCTTTTAAGGTTTTGAGGTGTTAGAAGGCGGTTAAGCGCCGCAGGCAAAAATTTTGTCCCAAAAAATCGCGCGATTTTTTGTGAAAAATTTTTAATTTAAGAGAGATGTGTTGTAGGGTATTCGTACTTGTTTCAGTGTTCCAGCATTACTAAAACAACAACAACAACAGCAACATTACAACAACAACATTAGAATAACAACATTACAACAAAATTTTTAATTTAAGAGAGATGGGTTGTAGGGTATTCGTACTTGTTTCAGTGTTCCAGCATTACTACAACAACAACAACAACAGCAACATTACAACAACATTAGAATAACAAGAACTATGGAAAAAAAAACCGATGAGCACACCTTTCAAAATGACACCATCACAAAAGTCAGTGAAGAAAAAACCAAAATAGTGCGCATTTCGTATGGGAAAATTCGAAACTTTAAAATTAAATATCTCGGAAACTAGACGTTTCCTCACCAAAATTTTTGCAGATTCGGTCTTAGGAGGTCAAATACTACTCGTAAAAAAAAAAACAAGAAAATCGGGGCGTGGCTTAAACGCTTCACTTAAGCCAAATGCTTTTTTGCAAATGACGCTTTTTCAAACATAATTAAATATTTAAATGTTATTCATACGCCCTTCTTTTCCACTTTGACTTTTGATCGAAATACATTTTTTGCCACTTTTTTTGTACAATTTTTAGAACATTTTTTCCAAATTGGTGTAATTTTTCCATACCAGGCTTAATGTGAGATTTTTGTAAACTTTTTCAATTCGTGTAAGGTTTTTTGAGATTTTTTCAAATTTCGTGTGAGATATTTGAAAAACTGGCAACTCTGATACTACGTGGAACATATTTTTCCGATTTCTTGCCCAGAGGGAAATTTCCCTAAACGAATATCGGTTTTCACAAGTGGTTTCAGGCGGTGTACGTTGTACGAGAATAAAGTGCGATTTTTTTCAGAAAATCAGTTTTTTCCAGAAATTTGTATGAAATTACGTATTTTTCCTGAAAATTTCACAATTCCTTATAAATAGGGATTTTTCCGTATATATGGCAGCACTGTTCGTAGAGGGGAAAAAAGGAGTTTTTGGTTGTATGTGTGGATAATTCTAAGCAAAAACTGGCAACACTGCTGGCGCCGGTTTTCTGTGACCGCAAAAAACATGTCTGCCGGCTGTGCTTGTCAACATGGTTACAGGGTTCTTGTGTTGGTGTTTCCACTGACTTTAGTTCGGGTTTCGGAGTTATAAAATTTTCTCTCCAGACCTGGGGCCAAATTACGGCATTCGTGACATACTGCTCGTACAATTTTTTCGATACGAGTTGCTCGATCACTGATGCCGTAATTCGGGTCATGGGGTCTAATCCTCGTTCTGTGAAGCGGTGAAGTAAAAATATCTTTTATAAAAAACAACAAACTTCAAAATTTTCATATTTTATACACAAAACCAAGTATAAAATATGAAAATTTATCACTTCACCTTGGGGCTGAATTCCCTAACTGTGAAAAATCTTATTATGCTCACAGAATTAGCCGAAGACTGTTTTAAATACATATTTTGATGTTCCACTTACACAAAATTTTATACATTAATAGAGCAAAGGATTCGATGCATTTATAGCTTTAAAACCCCCACACTCACTGTGACAGGGTATACTAACTTTGACACAACGTTTGTAACGCCCATAATGAGGCGTGTCCGGTATGGACACATATTCTTGATCAGCATCACCTCTTGAGTCGATTTAGCGATGTCCGTCTGTCTGTCCGTCCGCACGATAGCGGTCGCAATTTTGGAGATATCGACTTGAAACTTTGGGTACATGTTTTTTCGTGAATACTGAGATCAAGTTCGAGAATTGGTCAAATCGGACAAAAACTGGGCGTGGCAAAAGTGGTCCACATTTTCCAAATCTGGTTTTTTGCTGTATTCGATTGGAATTGTTTCGAAATAGATTTTTAACATGGTCCGAGCCCACATATAAATAGGTCAAAATGGGGTCTTGAGATAAAAAACATTTTTTGTCGATTGGATTGGAAATTTTTAGAGACGGATTTTGAACGTGGTTCGAAACCCCGTATAAATGGCTGAAAATGGGGTCTTGAGATAAAGTTTTTGTATTTCGAAGTAGGTACTTCTAAATGAATCATACTGTGTGGAGGTATTTCAGATTCGGCATAGTCGAAGATAGATCTCTCTCTATAGTTAGTGAAATCTGATTTTAAAAATAAAATTTAAAAAAGGCAACTAAATGCTTTAATACAAAAAAATGGACCCGTTACTGTTTAGGCCGCCAATGCGGTAGCACCCGTACGAGCGAACCCAACTTTTGTTGCGAACTCCAATCGCAAACAAAATTTATGTTTGGACAACCGTTTACACTGCCTGAATATTTGTTCCCGAACGAGCATCGGAAACCAGAGATTTGTTTTCACCGCCCGATCATTTTGAGCATTCGGCTACGAACACAAGTTCGCAAACCTTTTCATGGAAATATGATATTTCGTGGTTTACTTGGATTCTTGGTTTGTAGAAATCATAAGGAAAATAATAGGAATCAGGAAATAAAAATACATTTCCATACAAAACTCATCAAACTGTTTTCTAATTTTGTACAGTTTTGAAAAAATGGACATAATGTGCTCTAAGGTTTCGTTTTTAAATGCAAAGGTCTGAACCTTATTTGCAACACTGTACTACCATAAAACACAACTCTGCGAAAAGTAAGAACCAACTCAAGCAAACGCTAGCTAGCATCACATCAAGCATTCTTTTTCGCAAAGCCGAAGCGCAATAGATACACACACTTTATCGATTGCTTTCGCACATATAACGCGCTGCAGTGAAAAACGAATTAAACGCAAAAGCAAATTATACTAAAATGGGTGATCAACGAGGAACGCGTGTTTATGTCGGAAATTTAACCGATAAAATTAAGAAGGACGATTTGGAAGGAGAATTCACCAAATACGGTAAATTAAACTCTGTGTGGATTGCATTCAATCCGCCCGGCTTCGCTTTTGTAGAATTCGAGCATCGTGATGACGCAGAAAAGGCCTGCGATGTGCTGAACGGTTCCGAATTGCTTGGTTCGCAGCTGCGAGTGGAAATCTCAAAAGGGCGTCCGCGTCAGGGCCGCCGTGGAGGTGGTGGCGGCGGCAGCGATCGCGGTCGGCGGGACTTTGGGCGTCGTAGCAATAGCGGAGGCGGCGGTGGCGGATTCCGTCCACGCGGCTCCAGCGGCGGTGGTGGCGGCGGCGGCAGTCGCTATCACGATCGCGGCTACAGCTCCGGCGGTCGTCCAGGTGGCGGATACAGCAGTGGCGGACGCGATGGCGGCAGCAGCGGCTTCAGTCGACGCGACGTTTACGGCAGCAGCAGCGGCGGACGTGACGGAGGCCGCTCCTTCGGTAGCAGCGGCGGCGGCTATGGTAGTGGCGGACGCAGTGGTGGCAGCAGCCAAGGTGGAGGACGCTTCAGGTCGCGGTCACCTACTGGAAATCATCGCTTCTAAGAACATCTCTATCGCCGCAAAGAGCATCAAAAGATGCGACAACGTCAGAAGTCTGTACAAGATTTTTCCAACACGTAACTTTTTAAAACAGAAGAATAAACCAAGAATTCTATTTTCACGAAATTTTCGCTTTAGTGGAGTAAGGGATAATTTAATATTGAAAATTGAATTGATTGTAGCTAAAACAAACAAGAAACGCAAGATGATTAATCGCTATTTTTAAGTTATTTCAAAACTACAAGAGATCTACGCAAATAATGCATCAACATTTAAATAAATATATGTATTCTATTTCAAAATATGTCTACTTGACAGTATTCGAAAAAAACAAAAAACCAAATAATAATTGCAATTTTAATTTTTCTAAAACTTCCACAAGCAAACGCTCCCAGATGTTTCGCGCCCTCGTGCTCTCTACTCTACTCCATAATTGGCTTCGAACTATATGTTTCTTCGCTTCGAAATTTACTGCTGCCTCTTCGCAACACTATATAACTTCGTAAGCCTCACGACACGATTTCCAATTTTCCACAGTCCTCCGCCTTTAAGTTTTTGCCACCATAGCGTCGCACACTTCCGCTTTTCACTACTCACCGCACTATCGCAAACAAAACAAGCTCAAACTCCATCCAACTACCGACTTCGCTTCCAAATGAATTCGATTTGAAATGCTATGCTCCGTACTTGCCCCTTTTCCTACGCCAATGGTCAAAAAGATATCACAAAGCGCACTATTCGCTTATGATGCGCTCTTTAAACGGAGCGGGGGTTCTCTGTTCCAGTGGGAAAGGGTTTGACTTTCGGATATGACCAATAATCGCTAATTTCGCTTTTAACGTCAGTATCCTTCGAATTAGCTACATTAGATCAGGGACTAACATTTCAAAACACTTAACAAACTACTCGAAATTTGTGGGAAACGTGCAATTTTTATTAACTCTGCAGGGCAAAGAAAATTACCTTTTAACGGACATGCAGTACAGTTTCAGGTTCCATTTAATGTTTCAGTTCGAAAAATGAAACTAAAAAAAACGCTTGGAAAAAAAGCACAAACATTTTAAATTGTTACCTTTCAAAACTGTAGAGCCCATATTCATAGTCAAGTTCCTACTTAACTTCAGTTTTTCTGCTTAGTTGATAGATAGCACACTACTTGACTAAGTTGGTACTAAGGTTTAGTAGGAACTCATTTTGACTATGAATATGAGCCCAGGTCACGAAGTACCAGAGTGGAGAATAGTGCATTGAATTTGAAGTGAAGAAGTATAGCTTCGAGTGTCTTTAATGGTATCCAAGAAATCGTAATTTATTTCCAAAATACAATCCATGTTGCCGTTTTACAATTAAAAAAAAACGTATGTGACAACATTTTTTTTTGTTCGACTTCGCGATTTTCCGGTTACCATTGGAGAAACTCGAAGCTGGAGAAATATTTTCACAACTTACATACATTTAGTGATAGTGGAGTCTCCAACGTCCAATAACACGCAAAGTAGTGAACAATTCAATGCACTATTCTCCACTCTGCTAATAAGCAATTAGGCCGAGCTTCTTGTAATTATTACGGCCAATTTATAATGTTTGTCAGAAAAATTTTCCGGGTGGGAGTCGAACCCGATACTTAGCCCATCAAAATTCACTAAGTACTTCAAGAACCCTACGTTCTAAGTGAAATTTCATTTGTCGTGAGTTATTACTTTAACTTATTCATACCAGGCCATGATCATGTACCTGACAGTGATTTTCCGTCACATTTAAGACTTACATGCTTACAGTTTCCAAAATTTCACCTATGAACATTATAAATTAGTTAATAACACTGTACAACAGTAAAAAACCTGGGATTCCACATATTTTTTCTGTTTTTTTCTTTTGTAAAGGTACATAAAAGATGTCTCATGTTTGGCTTAATCTGAACTTATGAAATTACGGGATTTTTATACTAAAGGATACAGATTTAAAAGGACATTTGTGACCAAACTAGAGGTTATCCAAAAAAACCGATGACCATAATCAGCAGTCCTGAAAACATTCGAAAAAAATTTGTGAAACTCCGGGGGTTTTTAAAGGCACAGTAAAATTTAGTTTTCATTTAAAAACTATTTTTGCGGATTATATATCTTATATTTGAAATGTACAAAAAAAAATTAAATTAAGTTCCGACTAGTGAATATATCTATGTTCATATAATAGAGATCAACCATTGATTGGAGAAAATAATTGTGAATGTAACTTTTGTTCCTTGATAAAGGCTTTTTTCTCCAATCAGCGATTGAACCAACAGACCCGATTATGGGAACATAGAAATGACCGGTACTTTATGTGAAAAATCTATGTAGCTTTTGCATAGAATTTATCTACACAACAAATTTGCGCCATTACATTTTACCACAGACCCGATTGTGGTCAGGATATTTGCTCCCTATTATACGTTTTAACAAAAATATTTGCTCCCACAGAAAAACGGAATTCATATAAATTCATATGATTGTCTTTTTCAAACATTTAAGAACTTTCTAAAGTGGAGAAAGTAGGTTTTAATCCAAAGCACTAATGTGTTGTTCTAACAACACAACTATTGTGTTAAAATATCCGAAGATTGTTGATTTAAATCAATTAATTTAATACAAAGATCGGACCACTTTAATATTTACGATGTTTACTCGTCGAATGAATGCACATCGATTAAATGCAATTCCAAAGCGATTCGATAATCTTAAAGTACTATTTCCAACCACGATTTCAAATCGATTTTTCACATTTCAAGTGAAAGTACATTGTATAATAGGCCAGTCTTAAGAGCAGTCTGAGCGATGAATGAACGGGACAATGTTTTACTTTTTTCACGAGAAGTTCTCTACTGTTGTATAATTATTTCAAGGAAGGCTGAACTCCATCTTTTCATATCAATAACATCGTAACATTCTAATAATGAAAGAAGTTGCAGTCTAAAAAATTATTGCTCTAAACGAATTTTTGGATTTTTATACAACCACAAATTTTAGTGCCAGCAGGTAGTTACTCATATGCGCATTTTGAACAAGGCTGCCAAACATTAGCAGAGTGTCTTTGTCGAAACCCGGGTCTATGACTATTCTCATAGGACCTTGAGCAACTTCCGGCATGGTACTCCGTATAGTATTTCCTGCATAAAAAAAAACTATCCGTTACTTTCCACGCATTTAAAAACTTTTTGTAAAATCGGTGAGTTTCACGAAATTCACCGAGCCTGATGGCAAAAACGGTGAGTTTCAATAAAATTTCGTTCCCATTAAGGAACTCATCCGTGAGCTTTCCTGGTACAATACTATTGCTTAAAACAACTTTATATATGTACTTACAACAATTTGAAACCTTCGCTCACCCCTGTGTTATTATGAGATATTCATAAATATTTGTGAGACAACCAATGTGAATATTGACCATTTTTCACTGGCATACAATTTGATTGTTGTAATATATGTACTGTATTAGTCTTAGTGCGAACGAAATTATTCTATTTTTATAACCCTTATATTAACTTGCCTTGGGTGGACTATATATATATATATATATATCCTCAAATCTGCGGCGAGCTTTTTCATACACTTCCACATGAGCTAGAGAGTTGAAATTTGGAACACTGATAGAACTCCGGTGACAATGCATTCTATTTTGGGGTCCATCAGTGGCGTAGGGGGCCGTGGGGGGACTCAAACCTTTTTTTTTTAAACATGGCATAACTTCCGATTCCTTCAAGCTACAATGATGAAATTTGGTAGGTGGGTTCTTATCGACAAAATGATTTTTTATACCCTTTGGAAAGGGGGGTGTGGGGGCAAAGGGGAGCGGGATGGAGCCAATATAAAGTTCTAACTTTTGTATTTTTTAAGCTACAGGGCTTGAATTTTTTACTTAGGCTAGCATTGGGGAAAAAGAGTAAAAAAGGGGAAAAAGGGGGGAGAAAAAAATTTAAAAAAAAATGGAAAATAAAAAAGAGTAAAAAACAAGTTTTTTAAAATATAACCCTTTAACCGACTAAAAAGCAGAAAATAAATTTCCTTTAAATTAATTTCCGCAATTTCGATTTAAAATTAAGGGTTTTTGGCTACTTTGTTCCTAATATCATTGCAGATTTTGAAGTCGCCAAAAACCCTTAATTTTAAATCGAAATTGCGGAAATTAATTTAAAGGAAATTTATTTTCTGCTTTTTAGTCGGTTAAAGGGTTATATTTAAAAAAACTTGTTTTTTACTCTTTTTTATTATAATTCTAAAATGCATTTTAAATTACAAAATTTTTTTTTTTACTTAAATAAAAAAAAAGGGGGACGCCTCAAAAAACATTTTAGGGGGGCGCCTCAAAACCCAATTTGAAATTTCCCCATAAAAATCTTGGGCTACCTTAATGCACATATGCAGAACACACTGTGGAAATAGATAAAAATACTTACCATACGAATTTCGGTGCCGGACGACAAATTTTTGAAATTTATAAAAACTCAAAGTTTGAGCCTAAAAACAACTTGTTTTCTTACTTATAATTCATGTAATTCGTAAGATGAAAAAAAAGGAAGTCAGTTAACGTTTGACTCTCGCGCAATGGTCGTTTCAGTCCAATTATAAAAGAATGTTTAATCAAAATACGAAAGCTCCAGTCGGTCAAAGCCGATTTATATATGTCGTACATCTACTGGGACACAAACTCCTCTATTTTGAAATCTATTTCGAAATCATCGAAATTGGAAATCAGCCACAAAAACTCCCTTATACCAATTGGGTAACATATGTTAGAAAAATAAATTTTTCACTTTTATGGCAGCTAGGCGAGGTAGTAGATCAATTCCATTTGCAATACCAACTGCTTCTAATGTTTGCTTTTTCGGGCCACTTGAAAGCACAATTTGCTAAAAATAAGTGCTACTCGCCAATATTTCAAGATTCATATGTAATGACTTTAAACAACATAAGGTTGCTATTAATCAGCACGCCGATTTTGACAGTTTGATAAACGTGTGAAACGTTTTTTTCGCCTTCAGAACAATTTGTACTTTGTTGGATACGACGTTTTGCCTATATAAACTCCCAGGTTTCAAAAAATATAACACTAACACATTTTTCCGACCTGGTAACGGTCAAGATGGGTCGAAAGCTACTCGGTGGTTTTTTCAAAAGATACAGTCGTTTAAAGTTAGCTTGCTTTACTGTATTTTTCAAATCAACATTTTTGGTTATGATCTTCAGCAGAATTATTGGTAATGTACAGATAAACAAATTTTGTTAACAAATTATACCAAAAAATTATAACGTGTTAGTATTTTGGTGACCACAGTTTAAATGCTCTTACTATTGAATTTTTATTACCTAAATATTTTCCATTTTATTTTTTTTTTCCTAAAAAAAAAATGGATTTTAATAAAAAAAAAACTATGTTAAAGGTATGCCTTTAAATCTACCCTTTTTGATGCAGTTTGGAGCTCAATATCGTTATCAAAGTTGCAAGTTGTGGCCGAAAAATTCAATTGAAAAATACAGCAAAACGTCCAAACTATAAACCTCTATATCTTTTGAAAGGAAACTAACTTTGCAAAACCCATTGAAGGTTTTGCTACTCTATATGCATTTTTTCGACCCAATTTGACTGTTACCAGGTCGGATTCCATAACCTTAAAATTGTCGCACAGTGTAATATAATGTCTAAATTGAATTAAGTATGATATTTTTTAATACATTTTTATGGATAACACAAATTTAATTTGCTCTCAAGGTAAGTTCTGAAATTGCAATAACAACAAGGGCATTCACAAATCGTCATATATAGAGTCATAAATGGGAATTTATCATAAATCTTTATTTGACATTCAATTTTGTATGAAAAATTCAATGACAAATAATAACACTTTGCGACAAAATGAAGATTAGTTTATCTGATTATCGATCTGATAGCAGATTCAGGTAGGTTTTTGTCAACATAATAATGAAGTTTTTCTGGATTAGCTCGAATTAATCGAGGTCAAATGACACCACTGGACTACTGCACTCTTGTTGAAAAATCAATATGAAGGTAAGCGATATCGTGTTGTATCTTCCACTACAATATTCTACTTCACCCTAGCTACAATATTGCTGAACATCTCAACCCGCTAAAGTCAGTTTTTGGAGCTGCCAAAATACACAGAAAAAAATTAAACTAGAGAAAATTAACCAAAAAAAGTGCAGAGTTTGAAAATGTATGAACATTTTTTACCGGCTCGTAGGTAGATTTAATTGACAAAATAGGAAAAAAATAGTTGAAATAACCGAAAATAATTGTTGTTTTACAGAAATTGTAGGTTATTTTACCGCAATTGGTGGTTAAATTTGAATTTGGACCAACTTGTGCAATTTGAATTCTCAATCGTGTTATGAATGTTTTGCCTAATAGAGACAGCTTGAGCTGAGCCAAAGAGTTTTTTGCTTGTTATACTGCATTTTCCGAAATTTTGGAAAATAAAAGCTTGTGTTAGTTATGCTCTCAAGCTATTATTTATTTTTTAAACATGCAATCTTGCATTTTTGTAATTCATTTTTGTGGTTGATATGTTTTTTTTGTTTTCAAATGAAAAAAAAACACATTTAACGAAAAAAGTTTTATGGTTTTCTTACGAAAAAATGTGTAGTTTACAATTAAAATAGTAAACAAACCAATTGTTGAGGTAAACTTACCTCCACCATCGGTTAAATTACTAACCCTTTTTGTAGTTATACCTACAATGAAGTGTACACCAACCACTTCTCATCGGTTAGATTAACCGAATTGAAGGGTTGGAGCGTTTTTAACCGTATTTGTTTGGTTAAATCTACCGATTTTTTTTGTGTGTACGCACAGAAAGATGTAAAAACTGTATCAGCGTACTTTGAGTTAATCTATAGGTTTCTGGCTACTTTCAAAGTGCTGTTTTATACTTGAATATGTACTAACCAAACCGCATATGAGTTTTTTAATATGGGTAACGGTACCAATATGATACGGTATTATAATTTCCAAAATAAAAATTACAGTAAAGGGTCGTTTTCTCAATTATACCTCTCCAAACACATACTTTACTACATGAATGCGAAAGATAAATCGACCAGCTGAACATTCACACCCGCGCTGTTAGTTTGATGCTTCGTTAGCTCAAAAATTGTCACCCCTACCAATTCGGTACCTACCCCCGAGCCACTCGTGTTAGCAACCGATTTATCTACCTACCTACAATAAGGAACATTTGTGATTTTTTGGATAAATTGGTAAGTAAGCATCGGCATGTTGTGAGACTACACAGAAAAAGTAAATCCATATATGACACCATCAGAATGAAAAAATGAAAAAATTTAACGAAAAATAAAAGAACAAATTTAATGATATGGAACATGTAATACACGAACGCTGAGGAAAAAATAAACAATTCAAGTTATTTCTGTTTAACGCTGACTTATTTTGTTTTTTCGCTAAAAAATGTTGTACTTTTCTCAAAAGAGTTTGGATTTTTGTTTTACAAAAAAATGTTGGGCACTACGGTTGTAGAGAAACTTTTGATATATTTGTAAAAATTAAGATTTTTAGCAATTGTTTTTTTTATATACTTTCCACATATTTATACCCCCACACACACTGTGGCAGGGTATACTCACTTTGTCACAACGTTTGTAACGCCCATAAGGAGGCGTGTCCGGTATGGAAAAGTATATATATTCTTGATCAGCCTCACCTCCTGAGTCGATTTAGCGATGTCCGTCTGTCTGTCCGTCTGTCTGTCCGTCCGCACGATAGCGGTCGCAGTTTTGGAGATATGGACTTGAAACTTTGGGTACATGTTTTTCTCGTGAATACTGAGATCAAGTTCGAGAATCAGCCAAATCGGACAAAAACTGGGCGTGGCTCCCATACACCGAAAAAAAGGTAAAAATTGTTCAAGTCTTTTTTATTGCTGTATTCGATTGGAAATGTTTAGAAACGTATTTTTGACATGGTCCGAGGTTCCGAAGCCACATATATAAGGGTCTAAATGGGGTCCTAAGACCAATTTTTTTTTTTTTGGATTTGATTGGAAATTTTTAGAAATGGATTTTGGACATGGTTTGGGCTCCAAAACCACCTATAATTGGCTCAAAATAGGGTCTTGAGACTCCATTTTTTTATGTTCGAGGTACTTTTTCCTACAGTGTGGGGGTATTTCAGCTTCGGTATAGCCGAAGATAGTCCACTCTCTACTTTTTTGTTGTTTTGGTTCTTGGTGCGTAGTTTGATGCGATTTACAATTTCTATGCGCTGAAGGGTTTTTTTGCATCTGATAATAAGAAAAATGTTATTGTAGCGGCATTTGTACGTATGTTGTGCCTTGCAATTATAGAATGTATATCATGGAAAAGAGTATATTTAGACAATACCATAAAAAGAGTAAAAAACAATTTTTTTTTAAATATAACCCTTTAAACGACTAAAAAGCTAGAAATAAATTTCTTTTAAATTATATTCCGCTATTTCGATTTAAAATTAAGGTTTTTTGGCTACTTTGTTCCTAATGTCATTGCAGATTTTAAAGTCGCCAAAAACCCTTAATTTTAAATCGAAATAGCGGAAATTAATTTAAAGGAAATTTATTTTCTGCTTTTTAGTCGGTTAAAGGGTTATATTTTAAAAAACTTGTTTTTTACTCTTTTATTTACCTCTTTTAAATTTAAATTTTTTCTCCTCCCTTTTTTAAAACATTTTTACTCTTTTTCCCCAATGCTAACCTAAGTGAAAAATTTCTGCCCTGTTGCTTCAAAAATACGAAAGTTAAAACTTTAAATTCGCTCCATCCCGCTCCCCTTTGCCCCCACACCCCCCTTTCCAAAGGGTATAAAAAATCATTTTGTCAATAAGAACCCACCTACCAAATTTCATCATTGTAGCTTACAGGAATCAGTTATGCCATGTTTAAAAAAAGGGGTTTGAGTCCCCCCACGGCCCCCTACGCCTCTGAATCAGAGTCCACCCAAAGCAAGTTAATATAAGGGTTATAATAAAAAAGGATTTGCAATATCTTCAGTTGACCATTATATGTAATTAAGTTTTGCGGTCAAATTTCATGTTTTTTAATTTTTGTTTGCTTCATAAAATACACTGCTGCAGTAAGTTCATTGAGCTACATACATACTTTTTGGCGTTGGCGCGCCGAGCCATTTGCGGTTGTTGACAAAGCTGGACATTAACTAGTTAATTCGTTAATAGTTAATTACCGAAATTAAATTTTTGGTTAGCTTTTAACGTTTCAGTTAATTTCGAAAACCATTAACTTTTTCATCAAGTTAAGTAAAATTTCTTCGATTAACTAGCATTAGTTAACTTTGAAACGAAAAAATTTTTTTTATTATTGAATGTAAAAAAAAGAAGTAAAAATTAGAGACCGACCGAAATCGCTTTTTTTAATTTCGGCCGAAACCGAAATGGCCAAAATTTTTTATTTTTTTTTTCGGCCGAAACCGAAATGGCCGAATTTTTATTTTTTTAGTTTCGGTCGAAACCGAAGCCAAAACCGAAAAAATTAAAGAAAAAATTGTGAATTTAAATGTAATAAAGTTGTACATAATTAAGCGTATCAGTAGGCTGAAATCAATCATTTTAAGTTCAGATCATGAATTAGATGAATTTAGAAGCAAACTATCAAATGCGTGGAAATCAAAATCGGCGAGAGTTGTAGATATTCGATTTTAGGGCAGTAGATTTCAAGAGAGGGGAGTAGATTAGCGTTTCTGCGTAGAGTAGTAGAGATTCTACAATAGTAGTAAAATTTTCTGTCGTGGTAGTAGATTTGTAGAAAGACAATGCTACTTATGAAACTCACATAATATTTTGAGGAGAAGATTTCTCACAATAGTAGTAGAGGAGTAGAAATTTAAAAATCATCGCGAGAGCAGTAGATCTGCTCCGATAGGAGAAGAGTGATAAATCTGTGAAGCGTGAATGGATGAAGGCTGTATGTATCATACAAATTCTTTCAAGAAAATAAGTTTCAAAGTTTTTTATTTTTCTTTTTTCAATACAAATTGGGGATTTGTCTTCTTTGTCGCTTCTGATTCTTCGAAACTATGATCAATGCTTAAATTTGTGTTACATACCGCTTTTATCCACTTGGTTGTTCCTTATGTATTTTGCCACGCCTAATCCAAAAATAATAATGAAAATTGCACAAAAATTAAATTTTTGGTACTGTAAAAATTTCACTATTATTTTCGTATTCAGCGTGCCAAAATGCATAAGAATTTGTCTATCAAGTATATATATATTTAACACACAAAATGTTCAGTTTTGTCGATCAGTGTAATCTTTGTTATTTATTTGTTACATTTTTCGTATCAAACCAAAATTTTCGGCGGAAACATCGAAATTTATATATCCGAAACAGCTTTTTTTGACCGAAAAACCGAAATCGTATTTCTGTCGGTCTCTAGTAAAAATTAAGAATTCATACTATTTTTAATAATCTACCTAGCCATACTGTTGAAAAATTGTAAACACAGAACTTTTTCGTGTTGTTGACAAAAATTTAAAGTTCCAAGTCGAGACGGCGTGCGTAGCCCGCCGGTGGCGAAATATTGAGTCGATTGTGTCGGCTCAACCGATATTGACATCGATTTGTTCGCACGCCGATTGAGTTAACTATTTAATTTAACTTTTAACGAAGTTAACTTTTCAACGCAATTAACTTTTTAATTTAACGAAGTTAAATTTTTGATTAACTATTTCCGGGTTACCGAAGTTAAATTCTCGATTAACTATGCCCCGCTTTGGTTGTTGTTGTTGTTTTACAACTCATTTAAATTATCTTTGGGATAATATGCGACATGTGTGTGATGCGGTTCATAAATTTTTTGTGAGTTTGTATATACATAAACCGGTTTTTAGAAAAGTAGAAATTATTTAATTTTTTTGACAATAGTTATGCGTGTTTGAAGAATACAAAAGAATTACAAATTCAATTTACAATTTTACAAAAGCAATCGTATTTAAAAACCACACCAGCTTTATGAGTTGTGTGCGCATGCTTTTGCTAGTTGGGATATTCGGCGATTGCCATAACATACTTGCAAATTCTTTGCTTTTGAATGTTGCTTTTGTTTTACGCGTGTGTTTGGTTTTTTTGTGAGTAATGCAGTAAACAGAACAGTTGGCAGATGCAAAGAAGGCTGTTTGCATTTTTTGCCACAAAATAGGCACTTGGAGACTGTCCTAAGGGAACTTGTGAAATGGCAATTTACACCCTCTAGACACTTAGATACGGTCGCAGGACTAATTTGAGAGACAATACTGGGGGTCAATTGCCATAATTTCACCTTATTTGAATGCATGCACTGGTTGTGTTTTGGTTGCAATCGCAATCTTGTCGAAACTTGTTGCTTATTTTTTTATTTGGTTGCAATTTGCAACAAAAACACGACTATTGATTTCGAATGTACTATCTGAAAAAAACAATTTGTGAAAAATAAGAAACTGTAAACAGAAAAATAGAAAGAAAAAAAATATATTTTTAACTAAAAATTACAAAATAAAAAATGTTAAGTCTGTAATAAAAATGGTAAAAATTTGAAAAATTAAGTAATAAAAGAAAATCTGAATAAATAAGAATTATCTTCGGTCAGACCGAAGATAATTCTTACTACTTACTGCACATGCGAGATCGATACATTCTGAGACCATGTGTTAGTAATTTTATCGATATTCGATATTTTATTGATAGTTTTTTGATATTTTATCGAAATTTTTCAATTGGTTGTCGATAATTTCCATTTCCACTTCATTCCCGATTTATTTTACCACTTTGTTCCAATTCTATTTTGTTCCAGTTTTATTCCCATTTCGTTCCCGACATCATTTCCAATCAAATACAAGAAACGGCGTCCAAATCGGTTAAGTATTTCTCAAGATAAAGGAAAAAAGTACAAATTTGGTGGCTATTTTATATGGGAGGTCGATATTTTATCGATAATTTTTCGATAATTTATTGATTATTTATCGATAATTTTACGATAACTTATTGATTTTTTATCGATAATTTTTCGATAGTAAAAAAATTTATTTTTTAGCTATCGAATTTTTCGATAAGTTATCGATCATTTTAATTTAAGCTGTGGGTATAAGCTAGTAAGCTAGTATTATAAATCTAAGTGTGTGTCTGTGCGTCTGTCTGTTTGTCCATTAATCACGGCTAAACGGCTGAACCGATTATCTTGAAATTTTTGAGGAATTCTATAGGTATCGACATGTGCAATAGGGTATATGAGGTTGCGATTAGACAAAGGGGCGTGGCACCTCCCATACAACACACAACTTAAATACCAGCTAATTAAGCAGCGATTGAATATATTCTAATGAAATTTGGCATGGAGTTGTACAGTGTGTTTTCCCAGCTATGTGTCGAAAATGAATTTGTAGATAAAAAATCATGTCGGGTGGGATTACAGCTACCACCAAGTGCGTCCTTGGACATTTTTTGGGTTAATCGTGTCGGGTGGGATTACAGCTGTCGCCAAGTGCGTCCTTGGACATATTTTGGGTGAATCATGCCTGGTGGGATCACTGCTGCCACCAAGTGGCGTCCATTGAAGTTGTCGCAAATTACTAGAAAATCTTTTCATTATATAGAAACTTTATTGTATAGAAGGTCACTATAGAGAAGTTCCACTGTATATATATTTGTTTTTTAATTTTATACAACCCGTGCAACGCCAGGTATGTAACAGCTAGTATTTTATAAAACAAAACCAAAAGCAGTCACATTTTCGGAGTAGCGACAAACAAAAATTTTCAAGCGCTAGCTTATGTAAGTTTTTATGGGTTTCTATTGTGATTGTGTTGCGTTGTAATTTTATTCAATTTTGCTTTTTTTCAGTTGCTGCAAAAGCCTTCTGGATTCCTGCCAGCTCACAGACCGCATGTTCTCACATTCAACGCATCAGTCGGATTTGAAAAAATATTCATCTACTTACGAATGCAAAATGATATTCTTCGATTTAACTCTTTTTTATCACACAAAAATCATAGGTGCGACATTGTTTTAACCTTGTCGGAATTCAATCAACTAGTTTAAAAAAATAGCTAACTTATTTCTAAATATATAACAACTAATTTTCAAATGAGTGAAAAGTCGTGCAGAGATAGTCAGTTTGATAATAGAATTTCTGTATTGTGCTTTGTTTCATTACAATTGGAACGTAGTAAAAATTTGCTTTTAGATATCTGAAAAATAATGCTTGTACCCCAATCGAACAGTTCCTAATTTTTTTTTAGCCGGTTTATTGTGGAACCGTTTAATTTATTCGTGTTAATTTGTAAAACTATCATGTTTGAATTTATGTAGCTACGAAGCACTTATTTACAATATCTGTCCGCCTTCATTTTGCTACGTCGGTCCAATAGCGCCTCATGAAGAATGCCTTTCTCCTTGGCCGTTTCCAGTTCCTTGACGTCGTTTTTGTTGATAAGCAATTTTTTATCTTGGAACTTTTGGAACTTTTTGCTGTAATTGATCATTAGTTTACACAGATTAGTTCAGCTGTAACTTTGCTAGCCATTTTTACTACTCACACATAGTTCTTCTCCACTTCATTTAAGTCGCCCTTCTCTTCTTTGGGTCCCTCCTCTTCCACCGTTTCCCGGGTTGCATTACAGCGAATTTTGCACATTTCTTGGTCGGTTACTTTTTTGCGCAATCCAACACAGGCATCATCTTCCGGATCGATGGACATAAAGAAGCCCGTCTCGGCCAACAGTGCCATTTTTCCGTCCTACTAACAATGTGCAAAAATGTATTCGACTTTTACAGAAAAGACACCTACCTGAAAAATGGGCTCCCATTGTTCCATGCTGCCCACCGCTTCTGAACGACCGGTGACAATTCCATCCTTTTCAATTTTTAGATATTTTCCATAGCCCGACTTGAACGCGATTTTTGTGTCATTTATGGGGAAAGCGGTGAACACTTCCTCGGGTTCAGGTCCGTCGCCTTCATTGTGTGGCGGCCCAAGTGTGAAAAGGCCATTATCCAGTGCCTTCAGATAAGCTCGATCCGCGAATTGAATTGATACGGCGCCTGTAATCTCGGTCGTGACTTTTGCCTCCCACCAACCTCCATGACGCAGAGCATCTTGGTCTACCTGAATTTTTTGCTTCTTTTGCTTATCCTTCTCTTTGTGTTCCTTGTCCTTCTTTCGTTTTTTGCTTTTTCTGGGATATACAAATGGGGTATTTAGAAATATTGTCGGTTGTCGTTTTCAACATATTTAAATACTTGAGTTTCTCTCCCTTCAGTACTAATTTTCCAATTCGAGCACGATCGTAGTCAGACATTGTTTATTTATTAATCAATCAAATATTAGGGATGGGCAAAACCGACTAGTTTTATCAAAAACCGGTGTTTAATTTAAAAAACAGTTTTTTCGGTTTTTTTGTCACAACCAACTATTGTGTGGAGTTTAAGAGCCTATTTACACTATCATTTGCATGACGAAAAATCTGACAAAGAGCTAACAAGAACTGCGGTAGTGAACACGGGATAGAAAATTTTGCACCGAAAATCCATACAAAAATAAATAAAAGGTGTCAGCTCCACGCTTTGTTTATTTACATTGTCATATAAATTCTAAAAACGGCATGCCCATTAGACCGTATCACCTTATAGGGGGAAAAAAAAAAGTTAACCGCACACCATCTAATTCGAAGCATATTTGGAAGGAGATTCCGGAAAAAATTTTCTTTTTTTTTTTGGCCGATCGTAGAGGTAGCGCATCGACATATTTCTTCATATTGTCTCTATTTATGATCCGATTTTAATGTATAATATATCAAAATTTTTGTCTCGAGGAGACCTACAATAATGTCCTAGAGGTCCTTGCTCCTAAGTACACCCTTCTAGTACTTACCCACCAGATCTCAGTTAGTACCACCCTAATGTACCATTCCAAGAGCAGAAAATTAAAGCTCTCGAAAAATCATTAAATTCTTGCAAAGGAAGTATACCGATTATACCATTAGAACTATTTATAAAAAATATAATTAATATTTTTACCGAACGTAGGGGTAGCGCATTGACATATTTCATCATAGCGTCACCATTTATGATCCGATTTTAAAGTATAATATATCAAAATTTTTGTCTCCAGGAGACCTACAATAATGCCTCATACGTCATTGCCCTTAATTACACCCTTCTAGTACTTACCTATCAGTTAGTACCACCATAATGTACCATTCCAATTGCAGCTCTCGAAAAATCATTAATATATTTGCCGAACATAGGAGCAGTGATGCTACATACTTTTTAAAAAATCCCTACACTGGCTGAAAAAAAAACGTATTATTCCCTAAGATTACAATATTGTTTCCCTTTTCCCCCCGTAATTTAATTTTATCAGAGAACTTGGACAAAAGTGAGTGCAGTTTAATTATTTTGCATATTCTTGCCCCCACTAAATTCGTTCAAATGAAAATTTGTTCAAAAGGGAAAACAATGGTGAAGCTCATAATTCATTGCATTTTTAATTCAAGAGTTGCTTTTGTTCATTCCGATTAAAAAACCGTACAAAATTGTTTAAAAATGTCTTTTTTTATTAGTGAATTAAATTACACCCAATTGCCAACGGAGAGCGATGTGATTAATTTCTTATTATATCTGCAGCGTAACAGTGATCGAAGGCGGAAGTTGGATGCATTTAAACAGGAAGCTTTGAAAAACTTTATCATTTTGTGGAAACGCGCGGGTATTCCAATTTTATCGGAATCAGCTATTCGTAAACGTTTAGATAAGCTTGTGAATGTTACTATAGAATTGCTAAAAAAAAACCCTTAAGATGCAATATAAATAAGCATTGAAAGACCTAAATATTTACACAGCTTATCCATGCCATTCTCAAAACACCGAGCGCTTTGTTCATGTAGTGCATGAATCTGCCATGGCGGTCACCGATGAACAAAGCATGGGACACATTTTAACTAAACTCGAGAGCCGGCACAAATACAGCCAACTTGAATCACGTCGAGATTTGATCGATTAAAAGTAGGTTAATAAATAAATTAAAGTGGAGGTCCTTCGAGTTGCTGGACATCGACTTTAAACACTTAATTCGATTTTACTTTAATTTCTTTAATTCATGTTGTAGAAGTTGAGAAGTTTAAAAAGCAAACATTCCAATGTATACATTAGAGTACATTATGGTTGTCCTAACTGAGATCTGGTAGGTAAGTACTAGAAGGGTGTACTTGAGGGCAATGACGTATGAGGCATTATTGTAGGTCTCCTGGAGACAAATTTTGATATATTATACTTTAAAATCGGATCATAAATGGTGACGCTATGATGAAATATGTCAATGCGCTACCCCTACGTTCGGTAAAAATATTAATTATATTTTTTATAAATAGTTCTAATGGTATAATCGGTATACTTCCTTTGCAAGAATTTAATGATTTTTCAAGAGCTTTAATTTTCTGCTCTTGGAATGGTACATTAGGGTGGTACTAACTGCGATCTGGTGGGTAAGTACTAGAAGGGTGTACTTAGGAGCAAGGACCTCTAGGACATTATTGTAGGTCTCCTCGAGACAAAAATTTTGATATATTATACATTAAAATCGGATCATAAATAGAGACAATATGAAGAAATATGTCGATGCGCTACCTCTACGATCGGCCAAAAAAAAAAAGAAAATTTTTTCCGGAATCTCCTTCTAAATATGCTTCAAATTAGATGGTGTGCGGATGACTTCATTTTTTCGAGACGGTCTAATGCCCATGCGTCAAGAAGGATATGAACACAGATGACGACATGACGTTTACCGTTAGGATCGCCATTTTGTCGTGACGTACTCAGATACTTCTTGTCACTCAAACATTTTTATTAGCTGGGTGCCCAGCCAATAATTGAACGAACTTTCTACGAAGATCGTATTTTACGAACTTTTCTCGATCAAAAATATTCGAGAAAAGTCCGACATTCACTCGTATATTACGATAGTCGTAATGTCATCGATAAAATATCGTTTACGACTTCGCAGTTTGAAAAACACTGATTCTAAAAATAGAAATTATCTTGCTGAGAAATCGTTATAAAACTTTTTTCTAACAGTTTGAAAACCATTGGATCTAAAAATAGCTTTTCAAAACGATCATTTCGTTCGTTAATGTACTCGTAAACGAAGTCGTTAAAGAATTCTTTAACTAAGTCGTTAACGATTTCGATTGCGAAGTCGTAAACGATATTTTATCGATGACATTACGAATATTTTTGATCGAGAAAAGTTCGTAAAATACGATCTTCGTAAAAAGTTCGTTCAATTATTAGCTGGGAATGTATACTCTGCACAGTCTGTTCAATCTAAAAATAGAACATGTTCTATGCATACATCATGCTTTCGCATACAAGTAAAATAACAATTTTCTATTGGTAAAATGGTGGAATGATGGAAATTATTTCCGATTTCGTGTTCTCCGAACTTTTGTATGGGTTAATTAACAATTTTGTTTGGTTTGATTTACCAACCAAAAATGGTTCTGTGTATTTAAAATGGTGTAAAGTAAGAAAGATGTAAAATAATTGCAATTGGTTTTTTTTTATTTCAGAGGTGCAATCATGTTTTTCGACTTTGCTTATACAGCTAATATGGTGTCGAATGTGTTTCGGCCATATATGTAATACTTTTTTATTGCCAGTATAGTGAAAGTACATTCACTGATATCAAGAGACAAAATATATGAAAAAGTACATTCACAGCGCGGAGTTCTCTGTCAAAGTAACACAAAATTCAATGCTTTTTGGCGATATTAAGTCGGTAATGAAGACTGATAGAAACCATATTCTTTCAATTGCGTTTTAACTGCTCATCTTTATCAAATTACATTGAATACATTATGACGTGAAGCTTAAAATATCGTTGTAATTTTTTTTTTGGTAAATTCAATGAAAATGTTGCATAATACAAGTTGTAGGTTAATTTTGCTTGCAGTTGCATGACAAAGCCTTTTTAATTAAAAGGTTTTTTTTTTTATCAAAATAAAGTTTTTTAAAAATCTCGATCCCGACCCAAGATCCCGGGATTGCCCAAAAAAAATCCCGGGATTGCCAAAACCCTCCGGGATGGAATTCCCTAACCACGACATTCAACGAAAACGAGCTTCTGCACATCGTTTTTGCTTCATGTAAATAAATTCTCGTTCGAGAACGTATCGATTCTCAATCGCAGCGCACGACATCACTTTTCATGTCGTTTTCACTTGTTTCAAGAAAAGTGATCTCTCCTAAAAAGAAATATGTAAGTTGTAAATTATATTTATACCCCCTGTGGCAGGGTATACTAACTTTGACACAACGTTTGCAACGCCCATAAGGAGGCGTGTCCGGTATGGAAAGTATATATATTCTTGATCAGCATCACCACCGGAGTCAATTTAGCCATGTCCGTCTGTCTGTCTGTCCGTCCGTCCGCACGATAGCGGATCAAGTTCGAGAATCAGCCAAATCGAACAAAAACTGGGCGTGGCTCCCATACACCGAAAAAAAAGGTCAACAGTTTTCAAGTCTTTTTTATTACTGCATTCGATTGGAAATGTTTAGAAACGTATTTTTGACATGGTCCGAGGTTCCGAAACCACATATATAAATTTCGCAATGGGGTCTTGAGACAAATTTTTTTTTTTGGTCGATTGATTGGAAATTTTTAGAAACGGATTCTGGACATGGTCCGGGCTCAAAAACTATTTATAGGTAGATCAAAATGGGGCCTTGAGACCACATCATTTTATGTTCGAGGTACTTCTTCCTACTGTGTGGGGGTATTTCAGCTTCGGCATAGCCGAATATAGTCCACTCTCTAGTTATTGTTGAACTTTGATTCAATAAATTTTTTTTTTAGGGTTCATCAAAGCAATCGAAGGCAAATAAAAGTAACGATCGAGTTCATGGAGAAGAATTCTTGGATTGCAAAAAATTCATTGCAAAACACTGCAAATGGGAAGGCCAAAAAACAAAAATATATGAAAACTAGAGAGTGGACTGAAACAACATTAGTGATTGACCGTTTCAAAAACAAAATATATATTACACTAACTTTTGTATACACCTATACATCTTTCTACAAGGCTCCTTGCCTTACTATGGACTTCATTAAATTTCTTTTTCGAAGTGTCACTTTCCTTCACCCTGCAGTAAGGTGTCATAAGCCATGGTTCGAGTGGATAGCCAGAATCACCTGAGAGAAGGATTCCGTTGAATGCAATTTTTTAAATTTATGTAATTCCTACCCAGCAGCCATTCGTTTCGTACACCTCGGCTGTACCTGTTATGAAAATAGGTTCGTTCATATGAGCTCTTCCACACAAAGGCGTCATGAGAAGCTCCTCCAAACTGAGCACTATTAGCCATTATCTTCTAATTTTGGTCACAAATCTGGAAATATTTTATTTTTAAAAAAGTTGATGTTGTTCTTAAAGTTTGTGATACAATCATTGCATTGATGCTGTGCTTTCCTTTTCGGTTGAAATAAATATGCTCGTTTATGTTAGGCGTAAGCAATGTCAAATGCGTTCCGCCCACGCAGCCAGTAACTATTAATAGGAAAACTTGTAATTGCAAAATTATTTTGAAAAAAATTTCCTACCTCCGGGGAGTCTATATTTAGCATGGAACCATTCCTTTGTTTGTTGGCGATCACTTTCCCAAATTACGCATGACACGGTTTGACGAAATATTACGGACATGGTGCTTTGGCGACATAAACTCATTGCCGGTTTGCCATTGATCCCACCTGACATGAATCATCCATAAAATGTCCAAGGACGCACTCAGAAGCTGTCCTAATCCCAACTGACATGATTCACCCGAAAAATGTCCAAGGACGCACTCAGAAGCTGTCCTAATCGCAACTGACATTAATCATCCATAAAATGACCATGGACACACTTGGTGGTAGCTACAATTAAACTTGGCATGATTTGCCCAAAAAGTGTCAAAAACGCAATTGGGGCAGATAGGTAATGAAGTAATGAAGTAATGGAAATTTCATTACTTCATTATCATTACTATCGCAATGAAGTAATGTTAATTTCATGGCCATTGCAATGAAATTTTCAGTATTTCATTACCATTACAATTACCATTGCAGTAATGGTAATGGTAATGAAATAAAATTTCATTACCTGTAATGGTAATGGTCGCTCGATTTCCCAAGTCTGTGGCATTCAACAAATTCATTTGACGTTTTTGACGTCAATTTTTGCGCGTCAAATCCAACTTCGAAAACGCTAAGAGCCTCACACAGGGAGCGATTTCGCAGTAGTAGATTTTGTTTGTTATTTATCATATTGCTATGGAAACAATCAAAAAATCTAATTGAAATGGTTCTGAAACAGACTTTTTGGTTTGTTATTTATTATATTACTATGGATACAGTAAAAAATTGTATTTCCAAACTTATTCGAAATTGTTCAAAAACTGTCTTTTTGTGTTTGTTATTTATTCTATTACAGGTTGTATAAAAACGCGGTATTTTCGAAAAAAAACAATGGGCGCATTCAGCGGAGACAACAGTTGTCGTAGCGCTACCTCTCCCAGCACTTAATTTTTCTGAATGCGTTGCTACTTCAAACTTCAGAACAACAACTCAAAAAATATTTTTTTTCCGATACATATTTTTTTTGGAACTGGATATTTTTGTTTTGATTTGTTTATGGACACTGGACTTGATATGGATATAGTGGGACATTTTGCGGGTCTTGTCCAACCGTTGCTTGTAGTGAGGGGAGATAAAAATTCTGGAAACGGCCAATATTTCGAAGAGACGATTTCAATCTAATTGTATTTTTTCATTATTTATTTTTAAACTGACTGAAATTTTATCACTTGACGTAGCTCAAAACAGTTGTTCAAAAGTAGCATATAAAAAGGTCTCTGCTGAATGCGCCCAATGATTTTTGACAAAATTAATTTCGAAACCGCCTGCGGTACGAATAACGCCTCTGTGTGCGCAGGCCCTAATGCATAAAGTTGTATTGCTATCTAATTTAGATCGGTTCATATTTGCAGGGGCGCAATCGTATACCTCGATATTCAACGAAAACGAGGTTCTGCACGTCGTTTTTGCTTCACGTAAACCAATTCTCGTTCGAAAATGTTTCAATTCTCGATTGCAGCACACGACATCTCTTTTTATGTCGTTTTCACTTGTTTTAAGAAGTTTTCAAGCAAAAAAAGTGATTGCTCCAAAAAATTAAAGATGTAAGTTGTAAATTATATTTATTATTGAACTTTGATTCAATCAAATTATTTTTTAGGGTTCAACAAAGCAATCAAACGCAAATAAAAGTGATGATCGAGTTCATGGAGAAGCATTCGTGGATTGCAAAAAATGCATTGCAAAACACTGAACATGGGAAGGAACAAAAACAAAAATAATGGAACAAGTTGCCTGCTGTGCTAAACAGTAATGGCGCAGTTGGCTGGAGTGCATAATGTTGAACGTTCTGCGCAGGAGCGGTTGTTGAGCCTTCCGATTCCACTTCGAAGGCAGTTGCTAATGAATGAGCAATTCTTTCGGCCTTACTGAATGATGGTGCAACATGCAGCACCTCCTTTCACGTAATTCCAATGGACTTGAAGCATCCGTTAGAATCCTTCGCTGCCTGGCAATGTTATCTGGCTCATCGCTTTCGTCAAGAAGGAAATATCTTGTAATCATTGAATTAAAACGCACACAAAATTTTATAATTTTAATTATCCACAATCGCGAAGTGTTCGGTGTGAAAAACCCCCTTTTCACACCGGATAAAATCGCGGAAGGGTTCGGAAATTCGCTTCTAATACAATTTTTGACAGTTGACACTTTAAATGAATACCCTAATTAGAGATGTAAAATGACTGATTTTGACTAGTCACGATAGTCATTGACTGAAAATGACTGGTCATATTCAGTCAAATTGACTGAATTTGACTAAAATAATGTCACTGAAAAATATTTCAAAAATTATTTTTTAATTTTCCAAAAAGCAACGAATTTTTTCTCTTTTTGTGTTCTCCACGCTTCCGAGGTCGAGGAATACTAGGAAGCGAAATTCCATTAGCAATGGAGTTTATATATCAGGTCGCCGTAGACATGAATCTTCCAGTCGATGCGGTGATGGCAAATGTAGCAGATTTCAAAAATAAGACTGGGTACTACGGCGAATCAGAAGCGTTATGGAGTGCAATTAATTTGATTGAACCGAGAATTTGGTGGCAAATGTTTGCTCCTTCGTCATCGGCTGCAAGTGAGCGAAACTGGAGTTTGTTTAGCAATACCCATACTTTGCGTAGGAACCGCCTGGAAAAAAAAAGAGTGGAGAAACTTATATTTGTGCGATCGAACCTTCGAATTACTAAAAATTCCCACCTCGAAAATGAGTCCGACTCGAATATGGAATCCAATGCAGAAATTCAAATTTCACATTCTGATACAGATCCTTTAGAATAATTCTTTCTTTATATGAAACTCACTCATGTACCTATATAAGAGCCTATTTACACTATCAGTTCCATGACGAAAAATCTGACAAAGAGCTAATAAGAACTGCGGTAGTGAAAACGGGATAGAACATTTTGCACCGAAAATCCATACCAAAAACGTAAAAGGTGGCAACTCCATGCATCGTTTATTTTCATTTTCATATAAAAACTGCTCTTAGAGGCTCTTAGAGCCTATTTACACTATCAGTTCCATGACGAAAAATCTGACAAAGAGCTAATAAGAACTGCGGTAGTGAAAACGGGATAGAACATTTTGCACCGAAAATCCATACAAAAAACGTAAAAGGTGGCAACTCCATGCTTCGTTTCGAACTGATAGTGTAAATAGGCTCTAACTCATTCCTAAATTTTGGTCCCAATTAAGGTTGTATTTGTATACTGTGGCTACGAATCAATTTTGGGATCAATATTTAAGAGCCTATTTACACAGTCATTCCCATGACGCATGGGCATGCCGTTTTTAGAATTTACACTGACATGGGCATGACGAAATTTGACAGTTTTTATATGAAAATGTAAATAAACGAAGCATGGAGTTGCCACCTTTTACGTTTTTTGTATGGATTTTCGGTGCAAAATGTTCTATCCCGTTTTCACTACAGCAGTTCTTATTAGCTCTTTGTCAGATTTTTCGTCATGGAACTGATAGTGTAAATAGGCTCTAAGAATGGGAATATACTTATTGTGAAACGCATCTTTTTCTTAATACTTTTGTTATCATTTTATTGTTATCTGCATATTGCATTGTCCATTTTACTGTTTTCTTGCGTTTTTTGTACCATTATTAATTTATAAAATTGATAAAAATAAATTATTTTTTAAAATACAAAAAATTCTGCATCAATCGAGCGACAATGGAGTTAGAAATGCGTGGGAAGTTAGTTTTCTGATTTATTCCTTTCAGTTTATGTTTTTGACTAATTTGACTGAATTTGACGTCAATTTGACTGTTTTTGGCGAATTTGACTGTAAATGACTGACAGTCAAATTCAGTCAAGAAGTCATTTTACATATCTAACCCTAATATATATTCAATCGTTTATAAAATATTAATTTTCCAAAAATATATCTACATTGAGCGGCGTTATGTCTTGCAAAAAAAACCGATGGTTATAACTTATAAGAGCCTATTTACACAGTCATTCCCATGACGCATGGGCATGCCGTTTTTAGAATTTACACTGACATGGGCATTACGAAATTTGACAGTTTTTATATGAAAATGTAAATAAACGAAGCATGGAGTTGCCACCTTTTACGTTTTTTGTATGGATTTTCGGTGCAAAATTTTCTATCCCGTTTTCACTACCGCAGTTCTTATTAGCTCTTTGTCAGAATTTCGTCATGGAACTGATAGTGTAAATAGGCTTTAATAAAGCAGCCGGTTCTATGCAACACCGGTCGGTGTTGCCCATCCCTAGTTAATAGCAATTGCAACACTGTGAGTGTCATCTGCACCGCAACCAACTTTACTGCTCAAAAATAATAATCAAAAAATTTCTTGTTGCCATTCTCCATTGATATTACTATTGAACGGGTAATGCTAACAAAAATTTTATTAGAATCATTTGCAAAATATTGCAATTCCAAACAAAATCCAATGGTGTAATAGGTACAGTGAAATGAAAACAGAAAGAAAGTGAGAATAAGTAGCCTTTAGGAGAGATGAGCCAACCAGGAGAGAAGCTGTCAGGTGCGATGGAAAAAGTAATGCCGGTGGTGGAGGAACGATAAAAACAGAACAGACCGTTTTTGAATCCAGTACCGAAAGAAGTGGAGCAGAGCACCACTCCCCTCGCCCTCTTAAAGGGCCCGATCCACCGGTAGAACCAATGAAGGGAAAACTCAATTACAACAAACATAACTGTTTCGTATGATACCGGATGTGCAAGAAACGAGTGAAAGAATGAATGCAATGCAAATTATAAAAAAATCGCCTTCGATCGAAAAGTGACAAAACGCGAATTGGTGAAATACACAAGAACGCTTCCTTCAGGGCTAAGAACGAGAAGCAAACCAAAATAAGCTAAAGTGCAATTTTTACAAAAGTAATAGTTTTTGGATAAGTGGGCAGGCAGCTGAAGAAATAAATTAATAAATTGGCTACATATTGTATCAAATTTTAAAGCATTTTATGCGTTTTATGAGAAAGTCTGAATATATTGCATACATATTTGACTCGCAATATTTAACATAAATTTCCTTTTTTCCCAGGAGCATTCCTCCGACTGTTGCCCGTCTTCAATTTGATTTCGTCTCCCAGCCTCTCAAGTTCAAAATTGGTAATTGGAATTTACTTCACCTAGGCGAACTTGAGCCTATATTTTCTTAGGACTAATTTGTATTTACTCTATGTCGTTTGCATTCTTAGTTCACGTGGGATTTGCATTTTCTATTACTATTTTACATAATTTACCTACAAATAATAGCAAGAGCCGTGCTTGGACATTCTATATTTTGTTGAAATTTAGCTGAAAGCGGCATAATCACCAAACTTCACCCACACACTTGCAATGCCCCGCGGTAAACGACGATCCAATCACGACATGGGAGAAGAGGATCGTCAAACTTCCAAACGACAAAGAAACTATACAACTTCGACACACACGAGCAGCAGGTTTGTACCTCGAATTTTTTTTATAAAGTTTCTTGAAAACTTAAAAGCCATTATACGATATACTATACCTACCTACATTCTAACACATTAGAGGCGATCACATGCAAATTACCGTAATTTGTTTACCTGTAGGGATGGTTTTTTCGATGTTGTGGACGGTGTGGTCTGCAGCTGACTGATTTGTTAATTGTATCTATTTTGTTTTATTATATATTCTATGTCTCGCTGTTTATGCCACCACTCAATGTGTGTGGCTATTTATAGTTGCAAATGCTAAAATAAAGCGAAAGCGAAATAGAAACTTTTTAGTAACAAATTCTCTCAAAATCGAATAAAATCCAAATATTATTGATTGTCTTTTCACAAATTTCATGGATAAGTAATTTCTGTAGATGATTGTAGCAAATTGAGTCACCAATTTTGTGCCATTCGCATATTAATACCAACACATATTTTCCAGGCGCCATATCAAAGCGGAGGATAGCTTCAGTCAAAAACGTTGCGTTGCTTGGTTTCGTGAATACACAAATCCCGAGGAACCGAACACACTAGGTGAGCAATTGCGTGATCGTGACATGTGCACATCTCTTACCTTCATCCTCAACAGGTCCCGATGGCATGGAAAAGTTCTGCGAGGACATCGGCGTCGAACCAGAAAATGTTGTAATGCTCGTGCTCGCCTACAAAATGGGTGCGACCCAAATGGGTTTCTTTAGCCAATTAGAATGGATAAAAGGTCTCACAGAGTTGGAATGTGATTCTGCAGCTAAGATGCAATCGAAACTTGACTATCTCAAAAGTATACTCAATGATCCTAATGTCTTCAAAAGCATATACAGATATGCGTACGACTTCGCCAAGGTGAGTGCTCGGCCATTCATTCATGTATGTGAAGTTGCGTGGGTGTTTGTTTGTTTGAAGGGTTAGAATAGGCCCACCTACTCCTTCCACCGCCCGGTGCCATCAATAAACGATTTAATTCATTTCCAATCGATATTTCCTACGATAGAAAATAATATAGGACATGTGTAGACAGTAATCTTAACCTTATTTAAACCAATACCAAATTTCTCAGGCCGCAACTTCAATTATTTCATTTGCAAACGAAATTCCAATGACAACAAAATGAATAAAATGCGCTCAAGTGGTTTTAAATTGAGATAATCTTGGTTCATTTGATAACCATAATGGCATCATTTGTTCGCGGGTTGGAAGCTGTCAAATATCAGCTGCAATATTTTATGATATACAAGGTATCCCGCCTTTCAGTGCAAATAATAAAAGAGGTACTTCCCATGTTTCAAGAATTTAGAGGTTAGAGGACTCTGAGTAACTGTCAGTAACTTTGACAAGTGCTGTGTTTTTTGACAATTCTAATTTTATCATTTACTTTGGAAAAATTTTCTTTGTTTATATTTTTTGGAGATTTCGTTTTGTTTATATTTGTGTTCTTGGCATTCCAATATTCACTTTTGGTTTATATTTTCTATTCTCGGAAAATTTAAGAAGTGCACAGAGCTTCTTTTGCAAAAATACCGCGAATTTAAACAGTTTTTCATCGCACAACTGATTTTATTTCAAAAATATAAGAAATGTTCAATTCGAAATTTAAATTTCGTTTCCTTTTGTTTTGAATTTTAATAGGTTTATATTTTAAACGTCAGAAACATGTGTTTAATCAAAAACATATGTTGCTCTCCCGAAAGAGCGACTCGTTCAACCTTCTGGGAGAGGTTGGTCCATCTGATCTCACTTAGAATCTCCAGATACTTTCGTATGTCGAAAACTCGCTATAGGACATACCAAAATTTAGCACTACTGAAAAAGGGTAAAAAAAAGATTTAAAAAATAGAACCCTTAAACCGACCAAAACGCATAAGGGCAACCATGGTGGCAATATGGCAACCGAACTGAGCTGAGTAGTAAACCGTAAAATAATTTTCTGAACAAAATTTTATTTTAATTACTTTCAGCAATTTCGTTTTAAAATAAAACGTTTTATCAATTTTAAATCAAAATTGTTGAAATTAATTAAAAGGAAATTTGTTTATTTTTTTCTCACTTTTAAATTCCTTTTTTTTACTTTTTTCGTTTTATTTTTTGTTTTTATTTATTTTGTTCCCCTTTTTTCACCATTCCCCACCCCCCCCCCTCTTTTCCCATTTTTTAAATCGTTCGTTTCGTGTTCGAAACATAAGTACAAATTTGGGTCCTAAAGCTTAAAAAATACGAAAATTAGTTAATCCTGAACTTTAAAAAGGCTCCACAGATACAATTCTAGTTTTCTTTTATTTGACCGCAAAAGCAAAAATTTGTTTAATAAAAACGATTTTTTGAGTTTAAAGTAATATAACTTTGTTAGTTTAGATCAGTGCTAGGCAAACCCGAACGCACGCCCACAAAATATTATAGGGGTATTCATTTAAAGTGGGAAACCCCTGGAAAACGCGCAGTTGCTTAAAATAACTGTCCAATTTCATATGTTTTCACTGCTCATCTGCACAACTGAAACGTTTCCGAGGGGTTTCCCACTTTAAATGAGTCGCCCTTATGTGCTTGTGTGCGGTCAAGCTGAGTCTGACTGCAGTTAAAGCTTTGATGAAAAAGCTTTCACGTGCGTGTGAATTGCCGACCGTGTCTGTGTGAAAAATACGATTACTCGCGAGGCCTCGCGATACTATCCAGTGCCGAGCACTGGTTTAGATGAAATTAAAACAAGTTTACTATGGAAGATTTTGGGTATTCAATTGTCAATTGGAAAATTGTGCAATTGTAAATATTTCCAATCAATTGTGAACGCTCTTTTTCGGGTTACTTTGCAACAGCGAGTGCAAACCACATAAACAGCTGATCTACTCATATGGTGGTATTATTTTGTTGACATTATGGACATTTTAATAAATTTTTTTTTATTATGCCGAAATAAACTAATCTTTCAGATATCTCTATGCAATAGATATTTGCATTTCCACTTCTGCAAGACCATTTGCACCAACTCGTGAATTACTCTATAGTATAAAAACGATGTAAAGATAGGAGTTTGAATTTTTACAATTTCTTCAAAAACCTGATGCGATGGCAAAAAACTCAGAATACCATTGTGTTTAGAATGGTCCATTTATATATAAAAACTATACGAGAATATATAAGTAGTCAACACTTCGAAATATGACTGCCTGTGCTATTCTTTGTCAATATTTTTTCTAAACATAGTTACACCCTATATCCAACCCCGGGAGCCTCAAAATAGACATAAAAACCTGTTATGTAATTACTATTTTTTTTTAAATTTACATTCAATTCTAGTTTTAATTTAGCTCAAATGAAAAAATTATTTTTCTTTAAGCTAGCTGTACACCTCACGCGAAAATGAATGTGAACATTTTTTATACTAAACATAGTAGAGACCGACCGAAATTCGGTTTTTCGGTTTTTCGGCCATGTTTCGGATTCGGCCGAAAAATAAAATATCGTTTTCGGCCGAATTTCGTTTTCGACCGAAATTTCGATATTTCCGCCGAAAATTTCGGTTTGATACGAAAAATGTAACAAATAAATAACAAAGATTACACTGATCGACAAAACTGAACTTTTTGTGTGTTAAATGTACTTGATGGACAAATTCTTATGTATTTTGCCACGCTGGATACGAAAATAATAATAATGAAATTTTTACAGCACCAAAAATGCAATTTTTGTGGCGTTTCCAAAAAAATGGTGCGTGCTGGAAAAATTTAATTTTTTTTTTCGGATTCAGCGTATCAAAATACATAAGGAACAACCAAGTGGATAAAAGCGGTATGTAACACAAATTAAAGCATTGATCATAGTTTCGAAGAATCAGAAGCGACAAAGAAGACTTGTCCTATCGGAGTAGATCTAATACTCTCGCAATGATTTATAAATTTCTACTCCTCTACTACGGTAGCAGATTTTTCTACTTCCCTCAAAGTATTTTCTACTACTATGGTAAGAAATCTACTCCTCAAAATATTATGTGAGTTTCATACAATGCAAAAGTACTATACTTTGTACAAATCTGCTTCCTCGACAGAAATTTCTACTACTCTCGTTGAATTTCTAGTAAACCCATATCTACTCCCCTCTCTTGAAATCTACTACCCTGACAGTAATTTTTACTGCTCTTGATTTCCACGCATTTGATAGTTTGCTTCTAAATTCATCTAATTCATGATCTGAATTTAAAATGATCGGCCATAGTCAAATTAAGCTCCAACTTAACTTTAGTAATCTACTAAGTTTACAGATAATACACTGAACTGGCAGCTACTAAGCTGGTTTATGTACCACTTTATTACATTAAAACTCACAATTGTTTCTTTTATTTTTTCGGCTTCGGTTTCGGCCATTTCGCTTTCGGCCAAAAAAAAAAATAAAAAATTAAATACCATAAATAATTTGAATGAAAGAATGTGTATTTTATTTTCAATATAAATGTTGAAAAAACAATATTTTAAATTAACAAAAAATTACTAAAGCTATGAAAAAACCGGAGAAATTTTTCAAAAAACCAGAGAAACGTTCAGATTCCCGGAATCTCCGGGCAAAACCATGTGTGTGGCAAGCCTAGTTTATGCTTATTGAGGAAAATCCAGTTTAGTTAACTTTTGTGTCTTTTTTTCACTTTTAAATTCCAACTTTTTGAGTTTATGGAACCGAAACCGGAAGCGAAGCCGATATTTTTACAATCTAGGAACCGGAACCGATATTATTGAAATCTGAGAACCGGAACCGAAATTTCTTTCGGTGGTGAAATTCGATTCATATTGACAAAGTGAAATTTTATACAATTTGGAAAGGAGTGTGTGGGGTGGGGGTTAAGGGGAGGGCCCAAATTTTGTACTTAGGTCCGCATTCGGGAAAAAGAGTAAAAAAAGAGAATAATAGGGGGGCAAAAAGCGGGAGAAAGAAATTTTATTTTAATAATATAAAGATAAAAATAAATAAATTTCCTTTAAATTAATTTCCGAAATTTCGATTTAAAATTAGGGGTTTTTGGCTACTTTTTCCTAATATCATTGCCGATTTTCAAGTCGCCAAAAACCCGGAACAAGTCTAGTTTACGCCCCCAAAGACTTTCTTTTTTTTTGGAAATTGACTTTGACACCAAAAGAGAACGACCATTTTTTTTTCCGATATCGTTTTATTTGGTCGAAATAACTATTTTGCAAAAAAAAAGTCGTTGGGGCGTAAACTAGACTTATACCTTATTTTCTGCTTTTTAGTCGGTTTAAGGGCTATGCAGGCACGTAGCCAGGGAAGGGCTTGAGGGGCTGAAGCCCCCCCGAAATGTTTTCGATTGTGGTTTTTACTGAATATCAGGAAGTAATGGGACTCAAACTTTATCATTAATGCATTGTTGCCAGTATATTCGTACTGAAAAAAAAGCATCCAAATATCCTTTTCTTTTTTATCGGAACCAATGTTCGGAAAGTCAAATTTTCTTGTCAGCCTTCTTGTTTGTGACAAACTATTCAGTCTTACTCTTCCGTTGTCGGTTTTTCTTCAAGAAAAGTGCATGTATTTGACAACACCGCTTAAAAATGCAAACATACCCTACAAAAGTATCGGCAAAATGCCGAAGAAATTTTTAAGTCAAATTTTAATTTTGCTTCGAAACTGGGCGTAAATATTTTTAAAACGGACAGCTTCCAAAACTTCCCAAGCAGACATCACGTTCACATCCTGGCACTTCAGCCGTTGAAGAATATTTTATATCTTGCATTGAGGTTTAATTCAAAATATATCATAGGCAGGGACTGGAACCGAAACGAAATTTATTTTAACTAAAATTTAAATTAAATTTAACTAAAATTTATATTTGAAAACTCTTATATATTTATTTAGTTAGGAGTAAAAGTAAGTAAATTACAATTTTCCTTATTCATATTTAGCAATAGTAACTAGGACCTTCAGCTTATGAGTAAGAAATTCAAAATAGTTCAAAGAAAAAGGTTAAGAAAATGTTTAAATAATAAAGTATAAATTTAGTTTGCAAATGAAAGCTATGAAAATTTTTATATTGTCGTGGTTGACATTTTGTAGCAGTTCTTCAATGTTTGGATTTTTCAATTGTTGGCGAATATGGTTTATTCCTGGGCATTCGTATAAGAGGTGTGTTATGCTGAGATATTCGGTATTGCAAAAATTACAGGTTGGAGAGCTGGTGTTTTCGATGAGGTGTTTTTGTGTGAGCCTTGTGTGTCCGAGCTGGCAGCGGGTATAAACTGTAATATGTCTTCTAGGCAATGTCACTGGGAAGAGGGGAATAAGTGGAATAGGATTTATTGTTTTGTAGTGGTGTGAGTAGTCAGGTACACGTCAGTTGGTCCAAGTGTGTACTGGGGCTTTTCCACTGTCAATGGTGGTTTCATTAAATATTACCGACAACCATTAGAGTTAAAAAGAACGATTCTGCTTACATTGGTCCACAAAATGTTCCTCCGCATTTCCTTGTTTTATCTTAGAAAAATTTTTTTTTTTTTTTATATTCATTTTTATTTATTGGATCTTCTAAAACTTAGAACTAACAATAATTTTTAACGGTACAAATTTCACATTATAATTTACTAGTTGACATCGATGGATGTTGGCATCGTCCTGATGGCGTCATATGCGGTATGTTGGAGTTGCTGAGGGTTACGGGGCTATCTATTCAAAAGCTATAGAATAGTTACGCTTTAGACGTAGGGGTCGGGTGGGTCTAAACAAATTTCTAGCTAGAATATTTGGATGCAGCTTAAGCTTATCTTTGTACTTTGATGTACGCTTAGGGATCTCATCGGAAATTGTCGGTATTTGTAAATCTCGATGGATTTGTGCATTTCTTATAAACCATGGAGCTGCAACGATTTGACGCAGAACTTTCGACTGCATTCTTTGTAGTTTCTCAACATTTGATGGAGATGCTGTTCCCCAGAGCTCAATCCCATATGTCCATATGGGTTTAATTACGCTTTTATATAAAAGGATTTTGTACTTGGTGTTGAGTTTTGATTGTTTCGAAAGGAGCCAATTTAGTTCGATTTTTTTTAAATTTGATTTGTGTATTTTTAGCTTCGATGTGCCTTTTCCAAGTGAGCCTGCGATCGAGATGCATACCAAGGTATTTGGTTTCACGACACTGTGGTATTTCACTACCATTTATTTTAAGGGTGGGGCAAGTATCTTTCCTTAGGGTGAAGGTTAGATGAACGCTCTTAGACTCATTGACTTTAATTCTCCACTGAGCTAACCAATTTTGCAAAGTGATTAAATGCTGTTGCACGTGTTGTGATGCCATTTTGGGGTCTGAGTGTGAGCACAATATTGCGGTGTCGTTGGCAAATGTTGAGATTAGGGTCTGATCATAAGTGGGAATATCAGCTGTATATACAGCAGGGGTCCGAGGACGCTGCCTTGGGGTACACCGGCAAGAATATCGAATCTACGAGAAACGAAACTTTTATGTTTAACTACAAATTTTCTGTGGGTCAAGTAGTTGTCAAGCAAAATGTGCATGCTTGTGGGTAATAGTTTCTGTAGTTTGATATCAATCCTCTATGCCATACCTTATCAAAGGCTTGGGTGATGTCGAGGAATACTGCTGAGCATTCAACAATGCGATGAACCTGTTCAATTGTGCCATGCAGGGACGTAACCAGAAAAAAATTTCGGGGGGGGTTTTCACAAATTTTTTTTTACCTCCACTGAAGAAAAAAACTTAAACGCTTTTTTCAAAATAAATTTTTTGATTTTTCATAAAAAAAAAGGTGTAATAAAAAAATTTGAAAAAATCCTGAAGTGGAGCTTATGATAAAAGGATTTATTCTAAAATCGACGTATTGTGTTCATATATTTCGGGAGGGGCCTAAAGCCCTCAAAACCCTCCCCTTCATGGGTACGTCCCTGCTTTCATTTTAAACACACTTTCATTTGATTCACAGGAAATTTCGAATATCTTTAAACTTTCACAAGCTGTTTCACTATGATGTAAATGTAAACCTTGATATTCGAAGCTTAATATCGAATGCTAGAACTGCAATTTTTACAGTTTTTGGTACACGAAAGTTTTTAATACAATAAAATATCCAGGAGATACGGAACTTTATCTTAAATTCTTTTAAATTTCATACATTTTTCTATTACTTCATAGATTTGGGGGGGGGTTCGAACACCCATTTGGGGGGTTTGGAGTAAATACATTTTTTAGGTGACTTGCAAAAGCAGTACCTTTTTCCGCATCACTTCTCGCCCAGTCTCCTTTGGGTAAACGAATTAGCGATTCTGCAATAATGGGTCGTTTTAAATTTTTTGTGGCACGCCAAAGAGAGTAATTTGTTGAGCTCGTCGGTGTAAGCTTTTCCATGAATTGATGCAGATCATTCTCGTTTTTCGCCTTCAGTTCATTATGGAGTTTTCGTGTAATGGGGGTCAGCTTTTTTTCAGATAGGGTGATCTGAACTTTTGCCAATCACGCCTTATTGATCTCTTTTCTGTTAAGAGCGCAGCTATATTTTGTGGCACAAATTTCTTTTTTTGGGTAGTGTTATTGATTTTTGGGGTCGCTGCCAGTGCTGCGTTTGATCTGACCTGAAAATCTACCTCATTATAAATTTGAATTTTATTTTCTTGGATAGCGCTCTTGAGAATGGGCATCACATGAAATCTGTTGGCACCAGCAAGCTGTGTTATCAGATTGACAAGAGAATTTGAGTTTTTTTCTCTGAGATAAATTGGCGGCGGCTTCGACGTTTTGGGTTTAGGGTCTGAATTTTCTTCTTCATACAATAAAGAATATCTATTTTGGCCATGATTTACGGGCTGGATATTTGATTTGGACTTAAAAATCTAAGGCGTATTGGTATTTTCTGGAGGGGTCGCTTGACGTTTTTGCATTGTTGGGTCTGGTTTTTGCAGGTAGCGGTGCATGCCTGTCTGCACTGCCGAACCTGCAGTGGTCTGCTCGAGAGAATTAATTTTATTGCCTTTTTTCGCTGACTGGGGCTTATGAACAGACTTTTGATTCTCTGTAAATTTATTGAGAGGGTCTGGCGTAAGGGTATTAAGAGAATTTGTACTTGCCAAAGTCGATTTAGATGCTGCGGCTGATGCCATTTCCGTTTTCTACTGGGTGTAGGGTGTTGGGGTTTCGCATTGTTCTCGCCAAGGAACAGATGGTGATGGAGAGAGCTTACGAAGAGCGCCTCTGCTGAGCGACTCTTCAAAATAGTGTTTTCAGCTTAGAAAATGCCAACAATTTTGCTAGATATTACTTGGTCCGGTAAGAGACTTTCGCGGACTTTTGACGAAAAATCCGGCTTCTATTGGACGTATACTGATTATAACTGCACTCTCAGAAAGTTTTAGCTCGTACCTGATTTGCATGGAGCTGATAGAAGGATTGTTCTGGGATAACTGGATGGTTCGTCTGTCAATTCGTTCAGACGTTACCGCTTTGGAGCACCTGTTTCGGGTTAATTTACCCATTTCAGACCGTTGGCAGACCCACAAATGATATCTTGTAGTTCCACAAAGGATATCTGGTCGTTATCCTTGTCCTTATTCATGTTCTTATCAATTTCTCTCAATGCTTGTATAATATTTCGTAGTTCGTCTGAGCAATGTTTGGATCGTCCCATTCTGCTAAAAAATACAATATTATTCCTTTTATAACCGTTCAGAGCAAATAAAAGTTTAAAAGCAGCCAATCGTTGCTTTTTAGCCAATTTTTTTGTAACACCTTTGCTATTATTTTGCTCTGCACTTTTCGCTGACCCGAAAATAAATTATGAATACCGTTAGATGCACAAAAAAATTTGTTTATGGAGAAATATTGACTGAGCCGAAGGATAGCGAACCGATAGTAAAAACTAAAAGTGCACTGCTATTTTTTTGCTCGCAGCTGTATATATATATATAGATATCCTCAAATCTGCGGCGAGCTTTTTCATACACTTCCACATAAGCTAGAGAGCTGACAATGGTACACAGATAGAACTCGGTTGACAATACATTCTATTTGGGGTCCCTCAGAGGCGTAGGGGGCCGTGGGGGGATTCAAACCCCTTTTTTTAAAGATGGCATAACTTCCAATTCCTTCAAGCTACATGATGAAATTTGGTAGGAGGGTTCTTATTGACAAAATGAAATTTTATACCCTTTGGACAAGGGGAGCGGAATGGAGCCAATTTATCTTTCGTATTTTGTAAGGCTGAAATTTTTTACTTAGGTTCGTATTTGGGAAAAAGAGGAAAAAATGGGGAAAAAGGGGGGGAAAATTAAAAAAAAAAGAAGAAATTTCTTTTCTGCTTTTTAGTTGGTTAATGGGTTATATTTTAAAAAACTTATTTTTTACTCTTTTTTATTTAGTTTTTGAGATACTTCTTCTTGGCTTTGCTTCACCTAACCTTGTTAATAATAATAATAAAAAAGAGTAAAAAACAAGTTTTTTAAAATATAACCCTTTAACCGACTAAAAAGCACTACTACTTTGTTCCTAATACTTTGTTCCTAATATCATTGCAGATTTTGAAGTCGCCAAAAACCCTTAATTTTAAATCGAAATTACGGAAATTAATTTAAAGGAAATTTATTTTCTGCTTTTTAGTCGGTTAAATGGTTATATTTTAAAAAACTTGTTTTTTGGCTACTTTCCTCCTAATATCATTGAAGATTTTGAAGTCACCAAAAACCCTTAATTTTTAATCGAAATTGCTGAAATTAATTTCAAGGAAATTTATTTTCAGCTTTTTAGTCGGTTAAAGGGTTATATTTTAAAAAACTTATTTTTTACTCTTTTTTTTATTTATTTTTATGTTTTGTAAGTGTAAGTCCTAAAAAATAATTAAGGTATTTATTTAATTTTTTTCTTTAATCAGGGTTGATGTTTGAGTTTTTCCATTTTGTACAATAAGGCAACAAAAATGCCCCAATTTTGTTATTAAAAATAGTTTGTAATATGAACAGAAAAGTTTATTAATATTCAAAAACGTAAACAAGTTACATAAAATAAAAACAAAATTTTTGCAAGACCTACTCATGAAAATAAAAGACCCGTATTTTTTGTGACCATTACCAAAACTGTAAATTTCCAAAAATGGCTTTTCTAAATCTCATAAAACTTGAAGAAGGGTCATTCCTATTGAAAAGTGATGTAAGGCACATTTCTCCAGATTGAATGGAGCTATATCGCACCGATATCTGTTTGAATATCTGTTAAATATAAGTTTCATAAAAAATACCCCTTTTTCAAAATCCCCAAAAAAATACTATCGAATTCTATGTAAAATTTCTGAAATTTTGAGCCCCTATTTAGAGTGGTATCTATTTTGCACGTAATTTTTGTTGCTAAACTTATTTAGGGGGGTGTCCTAAGCTTAATTCCAAAACAGCGGGACTCTAGAGGTTGTGCTTCAGCGGCTATAAGGTGAAACGCGTTTCCACGAATATCTCGTAAACATCCAATGGGAAATCTAATGGTATCGATTTATAGAGAATTGCACCGCCTACTTTTTAAGCTAAATACGTTTTTCGTAAAATTAATAGCTTGTATTATCAAATTTGTGTAAATCGGTTTTTTGTGTAATATCTTGCAAACGGATGGATGCACGTTGATGAGATTTACTACTAATCTTGTAGATCATAAGATTCTCTACAACTTTTACGTACAAAATTTCCTTGTAGGGTAATTGGTTTAAAAGTTACAGCTCGACAAACATGTAATTTTAGCTATTTTTCTTCACTTTAGTAGCTAAAATGATTATTTTGACAATTTGCAAAAAAGTTAAAAAAATTTCGAAAAATATTAAAAATTACATGTTTGTCGGCTATAACTTTCAAACCAATAATCCCACAACAAAATGTTCTGGGTTAAAATGGTAGAGAATCTTATTACCTACAAGATTTGTAATAAGTCTCGTCAAAGTGCATGCAAGATATTACGCAAAATTTACACAACTTTGACCCGTTATTAATACAAGCTATCATTTTTAGGATAGTATGCTGTGATACGAGAAGATTTCCTGTAAGATGCACCGTTTACGAGATATTCGTGGAAACGCGTTTCTCCTTATAGCCGCTGGAACACAACCTCTACAGTCCCGCCATTTTGGAATTCAGCTTGGGACACGTCCATGAATCAGTTCAGCAAAGTATACGACACACAACGCCTTCCTTGTTAAGTGTTCCAATAATTTGCATCCCAGAATACATTTTTCAACAGGACAATGCTACAATTCATCGCTCCAAGAAAACAATGGAGTTCCTAAAGTCTCGAGGCACTCCAGTTCTCGATCGGCCGGAACTTAGTACCGATCTAAACCCTATCGAGAACTTGTGGTCTATACTCTTAACATATGTTTTCCCTTCATGGCCGCCAATTTAAAGACGTGAAGGAGCTGAAAGTTGCGATCCAAGAAGAGCGGAGGAAAATTGATCATACGCACATTCACTCGTTGAATAATTCAATGCAAAGTCGTCTAGAGACGTCTAGAGGAAGTTATAAGCAATAACGGAGGTCATACGTCTTTTTAAAATGATGTGTATAAAAAAAAAACATAGTACCTTTATAATTATTTCGCACCATTTTTAATGTTTTTTCTTAATTTAGAAAAAAAAAAAATTTTTTTGAAATGTCAAGTTGACTTTAATACTTTATTTTATGTTTAAATTAATTAAATAATCAAAATATGAAATCAAATTTTGAAAATGTTTGTAAACTTTATTTAAATTAACCAAATCTATGTTACCTTTATAATAATTTCGCAGGGTGTATGAATGTAGCACTAAAATCTACCATATGGGCATGCCACGCTCCTTTTTACGAAAAATTCTTAAATTCCGTGAAAATTCCTTTATTTCACTTGAAAAAATGTTTTAAGGCGGGGTTCGATTTCGAAATGTGAAATAAGGCCTTACGGCTTTATCTCACTTTGAAAGAGAAATAAGACCGTACGGCCTTATTTCAAAGTGAAATAAAGCCGGAATTTCAAAAAATTATAATTTAATTTACTTTTATGATAAAAAATTTAGAGAACACAACAACAACATAAATAAGTTTAAGCAAAAATATGGGTGAATTTTTAAACAATTTGCCGACAAATTGGACACACTATAGAAATTTCATCCATTTCAGACAAAAAAAAAATTTTAAAATACAAATTTGGCGGCGCTTATATTGAGAACAAAAGGATTACATGATCAGCATGAGCTATGCGTATCGAACTGTACTAAATTAGAGCTAAATTTGGCCAATGGTCAATTTTTCGACCATCAAATTTTCTTTACAAATACTCTTTCGTATTTTGAAAATTGACAAATTTTTGGACGTAAAATTATAATTTGATCATTTTTCAATAATATTTATTTTATTTTTAAATTTAAAAGATTTCAGAACTTTACGAAATTTTTTTTGATTTTTTCCAATTTTTCAAAAAGTGTCCAAAAAAGTTTTGTTTGTTTAAATGCACCTGGCCACAATTTAAAGTCTCCCATATCGTACTGATTAGTTTTTTTTCATTGTCAAAGAACCAAACCATCATTACACGAAAACAGATTAGAAATCGGTCCATTAGTTTCGTCACTAGAATTGGGCTTTTGCCAAAAATGGGTTAACGTTTCATTGAGAAAAATATTTTTTTCAATGTCACGTTTGTTACCAAAAAAATATTTTTATATGGACATGAAATCATTATTATATTCCCATTTACATAAAATATGAGCTAGCAAATATTACTTTTTAACATGTCTTAATATCGTTGTAGGATTCCGATCAGCGAAGTATGGATATTGTTACTGCAAAAGCGATGTTGCAGCTATTGCTGGGTAAACATTGGCCACTTTATTCACAGTTTGCGCAATTCCTGGACCAGTCGAAGTACAAAGTCATAAATAAGGATCAGTGGTGTAACATACTAGAGTTCTCGCGTACCATTAGCAACGATTTGACAAACTACGATATCGATGGAGCATGTAGGTATTTAGTCTGTTCGATAGGATTCTGTTTTTTATTTGTTTCGTTTTTCGAACAGGGCCCGTCATGCTGGATGAATTTGTAGAATGGCTACGACAACAGCGCACCTGTACAAGCACCACATCGAGCTGAAAGTTTCCAAATATCATTTGATAATGAAAAAAATACCCAATAAAAAGTATAGGAACGCAACAAACGATGAACAGAAGTACCAACACAAAGATACAACAAAAACAACACACCTACAACCAACCACAACTACTATTATTAGTTATTAATATTATTGACTTATTAATACAAATATATTTAAATATAAGAAGTCGACAACAACAACAAAAAGTGCATATAATGCGCCAGCGAACAATACAAACAAAACCAACCAACCATATTTGAATCACGGCAGCCCCTGCAACATACATAGTCATGATAATTGGTAATGTGGTGTAAAAAGCAAAAGTCGATATGGCAAGGAGTGAATGTCATGAGTGAAAACATCTGAAGAAGTATTTGATAAAATTCTTAAAATAAATTTGAAAAATACAAACAAAAACTCTGTTTAATGTGGCTGTAGGAAATGTCGCCCAATGAAAAATCGCCCAAAAACAAAAATGAAAAATCGCCCAAAAATTAAAAAGGAAAAATCGCCCAAAAACTGAAATGGAAAAATCACCCAAAAATTTGGAAAAATCGCCCAAAAAAAAAATGAAAAATAGCCCAAAAATATTATATAAAAAATTGTTGGGCGATTTTTCCAAATTTTTGGGTTATTTTTCCATTTTAGTTTTTGGGCGATTTTTCCTTTTTTTTGGGTGATTTTTCCTTTGTATATTGTATGAAAAATTTTTGGGTGATTTTTCATTTTTGTTTTTGGGCGATTTTTCATTGGGCGATATTTCCTACAGCCGTTTAATGTACATAGATATACTTCTTGGGGAAATGTACCAAAATAATCTTTATTCTCTTAACACGTTCAGTGGCCATAATTTGTATAGTTAACTAATTATTCAGTAAATTTCCCATTATTTCTCAACTTGAACCATTGATTAACTAGCAGTTGATAAATACGCTCTGTGACTCTGGTTTTCTCGGAATATTGAAACAATCATTTTCGTAAGGCAAATGAAACATACTTTTTTTAAGGGTCATCGACATATGGAAGTAATAGACCTTAGCGTTGCAAATGTAATTTCGTACCTTTTGTGTTTTTATTTACTGACTAGTAAATTACACGTAAAGCCCGAAATACAATATCGCGTCAACAGAAGCAGTAGCTGTTTTCAAATTTTAGAAAACACTGTTTTGTATAGAAGTATTCACAATACGGCAGCGGCAGTAAACATACAATTCAGAAAAAAGCGAACAGTTTTACTGCTACTGCTGCTGTCGACGCGATATTGTATTTCGGGCTTAACTCTTATGGCTGGGTATAATGGACGGTGACGTGGCTGATCGTAGGAAACGTAAATGTGGTTATAATAAGTGTCCAAAATCGGCTTCGGCCAATATTTAGGTGGAAGCCGAATGTACGGCCGAATGTCAAAAATATGTAAAAGGTGAACAATTTCTATTTTTTTAAATCAATGGCACACAAGAATTGCGAAGAAAAATCTACTACAGAATTTAGCAACCATGCAATTTTTTCAAACCTATACACCATGTTGTCAATTTCGCGTTAAAGTTTAAAATCCACCTTCTTTGGACACCATCTATATCAGCATCCAAAATCCATTAAGAAGCAATATGTCCGCTTTTTGGAGTATGTAAAATTAAAAGGATGAATAAATATTTTACATAATCATTCACTTACTAAGTGTTCATTAAGATAAAAACCATTTTCAATTAATGTTTTGGAAAAATGTTTTAATATTTTTTTCATTTTGTTTTTATATTGAGCTTCGGCTTCGGTTTTAGCCGAATGTGAAAAAAAAGCGGACGTTCCGCCACGTTGAAACGAAGCACACGATGTAGCCGCACAAGCTTCATTAATAGTTTTCAATATGTTTTTAAGCATTTAATTTCAGTTTTCTTTTTTATTTGCGCTTTTTATCAACAATTTGTTTGAGAACCAACAGTTTGACAAGCTTTGGGTTGTTAAACTGTAAGCTGCTTACGGAAATATCTAATATCAACAGATATTAATGGAACGACAACGACAGGTCCCGACCATTAAAACTGCCTCCATTGTTTTTCACACAACAGATGCTTATGTGACAGATCTTGCGGGCATCACCGTCCATTATACATGGCTTTTTGCCCCCATTATGAACTGCCACGTCCTCTTTCAAAATCAAAAACCTTGATGAAGAACATCTAGCTTTCACAGAATACACTGCACGAAGTGATGATAAGACCAACAATGAAGTGTTAAAAATCGTATATTGTATTACTGATAAAGGTAATACAATATACTTAAAAAAAAATTCGCAAAGTTTAAAATGGACAGAATATGATGAGTTCATTTTTATTTTTCACCATGTTGCATTCAGAAATTGCCAAAATCCTTATATACTACTAGAGACCTGGGGCCGGTTCGCGTAAGCCGATAGTGAACGAAACCGACAGTGTGAGTATCGGTTTTGGTTCGCGTAAGCCGATACTCGACAAAAAAGTATGAAAATTACCGATAGTTGAAACCGACACCTTTTGATGTGTCGATTTCACTGATTTTTCAAACAATTGACAAAAAAAAACTGTTGCGCTCGCAAAAAAAATAAAAAATGCTGGCAAAAAGTACTTTAATTTATCTAGTAATATTTAACCACATTTTTAATGCGTCCAATTGAAATTTTTGGTTTGGACCGACCACAAATACGCACACTGCAAAGTGAAATGTGTTATTCATACACACCTAAAGTGTGTAAAACTTGTAGACACATTTTATACACAACTTTGCGTGTATAAACACTGTAAGTGCTTTTAAAAAACACTCATGCGTGTTAATAGAACATGCCAAAATCTTGAATGTGTGTTTTTTTTATTTATCAAAATAAATATACACTTAAAAATGTGTGTTGTGTGTAAAATTATACACCAAAAGATAGGTTCACTTTGCAGTGCAGCCACAAAAAAGGAAAAGTCTCTTCAAAACCGGGGGAGTACCGTACGACGTTTTTGCTTTTAAAATCAAATCATTTCAATATGCCGTATTGGATTTCAGACATCCCTCAGCATTCTTTGTCGTCTAACAAGATCAAAACCCTCGTCGCTGTCAACATCCAATAGAACATGCCTCAACGGACACATTTCTTGATCACTTTCGTGTTATTTAAACTTATTTTTTTCAATTTAAAATCTGTCATTTGACAGTTGTCAGCTGTTTAAATTACTTGTTCGCAAATAATGTAATAAATTTTGTGTGCTTACGCAAATAGCACTCGACTTTTATTTTATCGGCTTACGCGAACCAAATTTCCACTATCGGTTTGGTTGTGTCGATTTCAACTATCGATTCTGTGATAGTCGAGTATCGGCTTACGCGAACCGGCCCCAGAGCTGTGCGTGTACGATTACGATTACTTTTTGGGTACGATTACTGTAATCGTACCCAAAAAATTTTGATTACCATTACTTGTAATCGTACTAAAAAATTTTTGATTACTGTAATCGTACTCAAAATTTTGATTACAAAATTTTTTGAGTACGATTACAAGTAATTGATTACAAATTTTTTTGAGTACGATTACATGTAATTGATTACAAAATTTTTTGAGTACGATTCCAAGTAATTGATTACAAAATTTTTTATTCCTTGATATTTATTGGATTAAGTATTACATTTTTATTTCGGTTCAATTTAATATGAAATATCAGAACTTAGTGAAATATAGAACAGTAAAATTTTGAAAAACATAACTTTTTTTTTAAATTTAACCGTGTGTACAAAATACATACACAAAAACAATAAAAATTAAGTGAAGTCTTTGTTAGTCTTTAGCAAAAACAATTCTTCGAAATTATTGTCCAAATAAGCATGTTGTATATCTAGTTTTACTTACCAAATGGCTTTTGTCTATAACTAAAGCCAAACTGTTAGTAGCTTTTGTTTTTCAGAAAGAAGATAATCAGGTCAAAAAGAAATAAAATGTAATAAAATGTAATAAGCTGTAATATATAGTATTACTTCTTCTTGATCCAATAGTAAAAGTAATCAAAAAATATGTAATCAATTACTTGTAATCGTACTCAAAAAAATTTTGTAATCCATTACTTGTAATCGTACTCAAAAAAGTTTGAGTACGATTACAGTAATCATACTCGAAATTTTTTGAGTACGATTACAAGTTATCGGACTCAAACTTTTTTGAGTACGATTACAAGTAATGGTAACCAAAATTTTTTGAGTACAATTACTTGTAATCAAATGTAACAAATAAATAACAAAGATTACACTGATCGACAAAACTGAAATTTTTGTGTGATAGACTTAATAGACAAATTCTCATGTATTTTGCCACGATTTATTCATCGGAAATAGTAATGAAATTTTTACAGACGCACCAAAAATGCATTTTTTATGGCGTCATTATTAGTTTCGGATTTGGCGTGGCAAAATACATAAGGAACAACCAAGTGGATAAATATGTAACACAAATTTAAGTATTGATCATAGTTTCGAAGAATCAGAAGCGACAAAGAAGACATACCGCCTTCATCCATTCACCCCTTCACAGCGTTCTCACTCTACTCCCATCGGAGTAGATCTACTACTCTCGCGATGATTTTTAAATTTCTGCTCCTCTACTACGGTAGTAGATTTTTCAACTTCCCTCAAGATATTTTCACTACTATTGTAAGATATCTACTCCTCAAAATATTATGTGAGTTTCATACAATGCAAAACTACTACTCTTTCTACAAATCTACTACCCCGACAGAAATGCCTACTGCTATCGCAGAATTTCTTCTACTCTATGCAGAAACCCATATCTACTACCCTCTCTTAAAATCTACTACCCTAACAGCAATTTCTACTACTCTCGTAAAATTTCTACTACTCTACGCAAAAAAAAAAATTAAATCTACTCTCCTAAAATCCAATATCTACTACTCTCGTCGTAGCAAAAACCCTGCCCCTTCAAATAATTTCCACGCATTTGATAGTTTGCTTCTAAGTTCATCAAATTCATGATCTGAACTTGATTATGTACAACTTTATTACTTTTAAATTAACAATTTTTTTTTTCGGTTTCGGCTTCGGTTTTGGCCGAAATAAAAAATTTAAAAAATTAAAATTCGGTTTCGGCCGACAAAAAAAATAAAAAATTTCGGTTTCGGCCGAAATTAAAAAAAGCGATTTCGGTCGGTCTCTAATTATAATTATGTATAAGTAAAATAAAGTGAGAAACAAAGTCGTAAATGCACAGACTATTGAGCGAGAGCAATGTGGTTCTAATAAAACTGTGTGTTAGGGCCTTTTTAATTTCAAGAAATGTTTGTATGATGATAGGGCTTTTAAAAAACCGTTAATAAAAACGTAGGTTTTCGATGTATGGCTCTAAAATTTTCAGAAGAGATGCAGGTAAATCTGTTTAATCATAATCCATCAAAAAGTCGATTTTGAAAAAAGTGCGTGTTAGGGCCTTTACAAATTAGGACAGCGATATGTAATACTTCTATATTGCCAGTATCATATCTCTGCAAAGTGTTTTGAGCTCACTGTAAGAGCGAAATAGCAAGCATTGAATTTTGTATTAATTTGACGGAGAAATCCGAACTGCGAATGCACTTTTTCATATATTTGGTCTCTTGATATCAGTGAATGTACTTTCACTATACTGGCAATATAGAAGTATTACATATATGGGTACTTTGTAGAAAAATTTCCAATATCCAGTATAAAAATATGTAAAAGAATGAAAGTAAAAAAATTCCCTTTTTTTCTTCAGATTGATTAGAAAAGTACCTTTTTCCCTTTCCAACCAAAAGATCCCTCAAAAAGGGAATTCACCCTCAATTTGGCATCACTGCTTGTCAGTCCGCCACCTGTATGTTTGTCCTGCTTGTGCTTGTGTAAAAGTAGTTAGTAAAAGAGGACAACTATATAAACTACAAAATCAATTTCCATTTTCAGGGTTATCAGTGTGAATGAATACAAAAGGTACGTGCGGAATATCCCTCATATATTCAGGCCTATTTCACATTAACTGATTTTTTACGCCGATAAACAGACAAAATTTATAAGTTGTTCAGGATCTTATGTTTAAAAATGTATACCTGTTTTACTTTTGGTACATTTTTCGAATGGTAAACAGAAAAAAAGGGTTCTCAAGAATATGGGAGGTATACAAATTCGAAATAGTAGTAGTTCTAGTGCCATTCAAGTTAATGTTTAACCCTGATTCGCAGTTTAAATTTTGGCAAACGGTTTCAATTCGTACTTGCAGAGCGTTTTGTTGCTTTGCGCGCCCCGCTGTTGCATTTGCAGATGTTGAACAATTTAAACAAAGTTTCGTGCGGCATTTCTGTTTTTATGTAGAGTATTTTCTCCTAATTTCAATAGCTGTTTTTCTTGTTATTTTACTGTGAATTTTGTAAATATTTTGTTAAACACGCAAGAGACTAGGAAAAATATAAAGGAAACTGTACGGATCTATTGTGAAAAATGGCCACGAGAGTCGACGAGAAGATCACGGATATTCCGGAACGTCTTTACGACGCCAACGCGCGTACCACGTACAAGCGCATGAGATTTTTCGGAAAGGTAACTTAATTTTCACTTGAAAAGTAAATTTGCGCCAAGAAAACCCGTAGTGGGTAGGTTTCGTGCTCCGCAGAAGTAGGGAAGCCAGCATGAACATTTGACGGAGACAATCAGAGTTGCCATCTATTCGTGATCGATCCTGGAGGATATTAGCAATGACCGGACCGCTGCCCAAAAGAAAGACCAAAAAAAAACCAGGGATAGCCTGATCACTTTTGGTTGAATCTTGGTAACCTATCCAAGGTTACAATATTTTTTCCAAGCCGAAACAATCATTAGTTAAATTTACACAAAAATGATTATTAAAAATCGCTTAATACATAATAACTAATTTTTTTATTCTACTTACATTTTACTTTACAGGGTGGATTTGCAAAATGCTACGAGATCATTGACATTGAAACGGAAGATGTGTACGCTGGCAAAATTGTGTCCAAGAAACTCATGATGAAGCATAACCAAAAAGAGAAGATGACTCAGGAGATCACTATCCATCGGAGCCTCAGTCATCCGAACATTGTGAAATTTCATAGTTTCTTCGAGGACAGTTTTAACATCTACATCGTACTGGAGTTGTGCAAGAAACGAGTAAGATTTTACACACATACTAAGCTTTAACATCATTTCGATTCCTATCATTTGAATGGAACCATTTTTTTTATTGCCATCCAGTCGATGATGGAACTGCACAAACGGCGAAAAACCATCACCGAGTATGAGTGCCGCTACTATATCTATCAGATCATACAGGGTGTTAAGTATTTGCATGACAACCGTATTATACATCGCGATCTCAAACTGGGTAACTTGTTCCTAAACGATTTGCTACACGTGAAGATTGGCGACTTCGGCTTAGCTACACGCATCGAGTACGAAGGCGAGCGCAAGAAGACACTATGCGGTACGCCAAATTACATCGCACCCGAGATCCTCACCAAGAAAGGTCACTCATTCGAGGTGGATATTTGGTCTATTGGATGTGTCATGTATACGCTGCTGGTGGGCCAGCCGCCATTCGAAACGAAGACGCTGAAGGATACGTACTCCAAGATAAAGAAATGCGAATACAGGTATGTAGTAATGAAATTCAAGTAATTTCGCGAAATGTCCATTTAAATCATATACCTGAAAAGCTCGGTACAAGCAACGATTTCTTTCCCAACACAAATGTAGGGTTCCAAGCTATTTGCGGAAATCTGCAGCGGATATGGTCATTGCCATGTTGCAATCGAATCCACAAATGCGTCCGACTATAGGCGATCTGTTGAAATTCGATTTTATTGCCAATTCGCCAGTGCCCATGTTCTTGCCTAGCTCATGCCTCACGATGGCACCACGTCTGGGCCCCGATGAAACCGTTGATACCGAAACGGCGCACCGCAAGCCGCTCTTAGAAGCCAACGGCATCAAGGATGATACGCGCATGGAATCAACGTTCCTTAAGAATAATCTACACGATGCCATCACTGCGTCGGCGCAGGTCTGTCGACACAATGTCGACTACCGCACCGACATTGAGAGTCTGCATCAGCAACTGACGAATCTGATCAATGCCAAGGTGAGACGTTGCTAACCATTTTGAAAGACAGTCCAACAATTTATGGGTGCAATTTTCTATTTTTGCGCGAAAATAGCCGAAACTTTTGCAAGGCAATTTGGGCGATGAAAATACCGATCCAGTTGCTCAGCCTCTGTTCTGGATTTCGAAGTGGGTGGACTATAGCGACAAATACGGCTTTGGCTACCAATTGTGCGATGAAGGCATCGGCGTAATGTTCAACGACACGACAAAACTAATTCTGCTGCCGAACCAAATGTACGTATAGTAGTTTTTCCCCCCGGGGAACCCAAGTGCATCCGATTATTGCTTTAAAACTGTCTTTGCAGCAACGTTCACTTCATCGATAAGGACGGCAAGGAGACGTACATGACCACAACGGATTACTGCAAGACGCTCGACAAAAAAATGAAATTGCTTTCGTACTTCAAGAGATACATGACTGAGCATTTGGTTAAAGCGGGCGCCAACAACGTAATCTTTGAAAACGATCAAATATCCCGAATGCCACATTTGAATTCGTGGTTCAGGACCACTTGCGCCGTCGTTATGCATTTGACCAACGGATCAGTGCAGGTATGTCGTCATTATTTCCTCTTTTTCTTCTTTTTAAATTAAAGTCTTCAAACCTGCTAACCACGCGCTCTCGTAATTTATGCAGCTTAATTTCTCTGATCACATGAAAATAATACTCTGTCCCCGCATGAGTGCAATAACGTACATGGATCACGAGAAGAACTTCCGCACCTATCGTTTCTCCACAATAATTCATCATGGCTGTTCGAAGGATCTGTATCAGAAGATACGCTATGCACACGAGAAGCTCAGTAAAATGCTAGAGAAAATGTTCTTTTAAGCACCGATCATTTGTAGGAGAGATAACTGCTACAATTCGCAAATTCCAGAAATTCAGTGCCGCATATTGCGTAATGTAATGGCTTTCCCTTTTGTCAGCCACTGTATACCTACTGCTCTCATAAATATTTTAGAAAATGTTCTGTTTATATTATCTTTTTATTTTGTATTATGATATTACCCTTTTCTTTCTTTTTGTTTGTTTTTTTTTGATTATTTTTCGCATTTTCCCCATTATTATTCCATTGTCAGCAAGCAATCAGCAACAACAAATTCTACCAGCGTATTTTCAAATTTTGGATTTTGTTGTGTTTGTCGCGCGCAATGAAAGCATCAAATTTATCACTTAAAATTTTTTTATATAACTTAATTTAGGGTTTAATAAATATTAGTTTGTGTTTCATACAATCAAATAAAACGGTCCTTAATTAGAATAGCCTATTCTTGTGTATCGATGTTAAAAATTAAAATATTAGATGTTCCCATGTAATAAAGCTGCCGCCTTGGGCTGACCTTGAAACCCGTTTGACATAACATCTAAAGTGAAGTAGAGTTAAAAACAAAAGTGAAGTTCGAGCCTTAATAAACATGGCTTGGTATAGGGAAGCTTTCAGGGTAGCTGATCTCGAATTTCCAATATACGGAATTTTCATCAATAGTGTTATTCCTCCTTAGAAACTATTGATGAAAATACACGAGACCTTGGTTTCCCCTTTTTTTGTAAATTTTACAGTTTTTATATGAAAATGTAAATAAACATAGCATGGAGTTACCACCTTTTATGTTAATAAAACTTCGCAACTAAACTTGCGTTCTGTCGTGCGATCTAAATGTACCTTGAGATTGTGAGATATTTATTTCTTACAAATCGAATTGAAATTACATATTCAACTGTGGAATAATTCAAATACACAACAACCAAAAGGCCGAGCTGAGACAACAACCAAGGGGCGAACTAAGACAACAACCAAAAGGCCGAGCTGAGACAACAACCAAGGGGCGAACTAAGACAACAACCACATGTATATGAGTGCAATACCTTCTTCGATAGTTTCCATTTCCACTTCATTTTCGATCCATTTCAAAATTGTATTCCAATTCCATTTGGTTTCTGCCCAATTCCATTCCGTTCAGTATTCCCCCAAGATCAACGAATATAAATAAATTTGGGGTCCATTTTGTATGGGAGGTAGGCGTGGTACTGAAGCACATATTATAAAACTTTTCATTCGTTGTAATCTCCCATGGAACTGGGCGCCTCATTTGACAATTTATGAGATTGTGGTTTCCGGGAAATTTAGTTTCCATTTTTTGTTTTACTTTTTTATGAATTTTAGTCTGGTAAGTGAAGACAACAGAGCATATTTGGGAGGTCTTAAAGGCATCATATTTCGTTAAGGCAAGGGTTTGTTTTTGTCCCAACTTTATTATACGGTCGTTCACCGTAAAATCATCCATTGTTGAAACTGACGTACGACATCAACTTGTGACCTTCATTATTTATGGTTAGTCCATAAAAAGTAATAAAATTTGCGTGAGATATTTTCTGACATAAAATGTTTTATTTCGCATAAGATGTTAGATTTTTTGTGAGAATTTTTACTTGCTGTGAGATTTTTCTAGTGTCCACCTTTTTCGTCTTCGGGCACATTCGGCCTTAAATTTGACATTCGGCTCATAATCGACTTCGGCTAATATTAAGGCCGAAGCCGAATGTCAAAAATATGTAAAAGGTGAACAATTTCTATTTTTTTAAATCAATCAATACACACAAGAATTGCGAAGAAAAAGCTACTACAGAATTTAGCAACCATGTAATTTTTTCAAACCTATACACCATTTTTGCCAATTTCGCGGTTTAGTTTAAAATCCACCTTCTTTGGACTCCATCTATATCAGCATCCAAAATACGTTAATAAGCAATATGTATGTAAAATAAAAAGGACTTTGGCAAATCCTTTTAATTTTACACCCCATATGCTTAGACTCATATTTAAAAAACCAGACGAGGTAGAAAAGTCTTTAAGGATCCATAGGTTTGCTTTATGGAGTACCACGTTATTTTTCACTGCAACTTAGAGTTAAAATATAATTGAAAAAATGTAATGGTACTAAAAAAACATTCACATATTCAAAACAAACAATCGTAAAACAATCATTTACTAAGGGTTCATTAAGATATAAACCATTTTCAATAAATGTTCCTGAAAAATGTTTTAATATTTTTTTCATTTTGTCTTGATATTAAGCTTCGGCTTCGGTTTTAGCCGAATGTGAAAAAAGCGGAAGTTCGGCCGAAAAACCACCTTCGGTCGGGTGGTCTCACGTGAGATTTTTATCAGTTTTTACCAAAGTTTAGAAACAATAGCACAGAATCGGGTTCGGGGAAATTTTGTCAGCCGGCCGAAGTGGTCTAAAATCTGGTCTAGTTCGGCCATCCAATATTTGCTAGTGTGCTTTTAGGGTGAATATATTGAAGGCCGCATCCGGTTTGGGATGGCCGAAATCTGCAGACCAGATTTTAGACCAGTTCGGCCATCGGTTCGCGTCTTTGAAAATATCCCGGCCCGGTCGCTACGGATTCGGGACCACCAGTGTTGCCAGTAGCGTTATTTACAAGCGGTTTTAAGCGGTGTACGAGAATAAAGTGCGAAAGTTCGACAGATTTTGTTCAGAAAATCCTCATTTTTCCTGGAAATTTTACAATTCCGTATAAATACGGATTTTTCTCTGCGTGACAAAAATAAAGTTCGTTGAGCCGTAGCCGATTCATTTCAATCGGCTTGGAGCTTGTAAATTTGAAAACGTCAAAAATTGCTGAATCAATCCGCTGAATGCTGAATGATGTTGAAAAGAAAATAAAAATAGCAGAAGAGCAACGCAGAAGAAGAAAAAGAAATTATTTTGGGAAAAGGAATTTTTCAAACGTTGAATCACGAATTTTCCCACGATTTAATTCAATTATCAGCGATTATGGTAAGTAGCGCCCAACATCTTGTTATTCTCTACAAGCCACCAAAAAATTTGCGTGTTTACTTGATTTTGCGAATTTTTCATCATTCGCCAACTTTGTGCGTTGAATAATACCAACAAAATAAATTTGGGGGAAAAGTGACAAAATGGGATGTCGAGTTTTAATAGATTGTATGGAGCTTTGTTTCATAGCTATATAATGATACATCTAAAACTTAGATTCCAGAATCACATAAAGCACGATGGGAAAGTTGAAGTCAGATTCCTTGATAAAAGTATTTTTTGTAGTTGTCCATTATATGAGTCGTGCAAGTGGTGTAAGTTCTTATGTCGAACTAAGTTGAAATTCACTAAGTGCTTAAGATAGCGCGTGTACTCGATTGATTCGACTTATGGACTTAATCCACTATGGAACTGAGACCCGATTTTGTATTTCATCAATACTAGAAACTCATACTAAATTCGTATTTTCTCAATCAGAATAAGTTGAAGTCGACACAGAAAGACAAGGTCAAAAAATTCATATCGCTGACACAGACGGGTGAACAAACGGCGATCTACTGCCTGCAGCAGAATAACTGGATGCTTGAACATGCCAGCGATAACTACTTTCAGAATCCCGAATACTACTACCGCGAGCTAGACCGCAAACGCATCGAGCAGCTTTTTTTGCGATACCGCGATCCAAGCGACACGCAGAAGATCACATCTGAGGGTGTCATACGGCTCCTCGATGATCTCGAGCTTAGCCCGGACTCCAAACTGGTGCTCATCATAGCCTGGAAGTTTCGTGCGGAAGTGCAATGTGAATTCACGCGCGATGAATTTGTGAACGGCATGGGCGATCTGAGCGTGGACAGTGTTGAGAAGTTGAAGGCTAAACTACCGTTGCTCGAAATGGAACTGAACGATTTAGGCAAATTCAAGGACTTTTATCAGTTCACATTCAACTATGCAAAGGATCCCGGCCAGAAGGGCATCGACTTGGAAATGGCAATTGCTTACTGGCGCATCGTGCTAAGCGGTCGCTTCAAATTCTTAGACATTTGGTGCAAATTTTTGAAGGTAATTACATTTGATTGATTTGGAAAGCATTGGTAGACCCTTAACGGACGGCTCTCTATAATTAATAGGAGAAGCACAAACGCTCCATACCCAAGGATACGTGGAATTTATTACTGGACTTTGCCACACATATTGATGACAGCATGAGTAACTATGATGCGGAAGGTGCTTGGCCGGTACTTATAGATGATTTCGTTGAGTGGTGCCACGAGAACCACCGTCAAACACTGCAAAATCAAAGTTATCTGCCTCAACAACAGTCGCCACAGCAGCAGCAGCAAAAGAACATATCGAGCAGTTTTCAGACATCGCATAGTACAAATATGAATTACGGCTAACGTTTATTTAATATTTTAATAATTTTAATAATAAATTTGCTTTTATTCTTATTATTATAAATAATTCTAAATATTATTGTGTGAACAATGCAGTAACTACTCTTATTCGTCACTATTCACCCTAATATGGCAAATTGAAAAGATAAAACGATTTCAAATTCAATTGCAACGGAAGGAATCCAAAAATTTACGTACGGTTTTCGCATATTGATTTTTGCTTTCGAAAACTAAGTTTACCGGAATGAATAGAATTTTTTTAATTTAAAGCTAAAGCGAATATCGTTCGCAAAACCAATCTAGAAATTAGTGAATAACTTAATGAATTTGAAGGTGAATACAAAATCTGTAAAAATTTACAATAGTTCTTAAATAAATGCTATAAAAGTCTAATGCATGTAATTTTTGTGACGGAGGGTAATCAGCATGATTGAGAAGTCGCCCTTGGTTCCGTTATGAGAGATGACTGTCCTGTCTTTATGAAAAATATTTTTTCGGGTAACGAACAATTTTTGTCCATTTTTCCTGCAATATATCGTAAATCGATAATTAATGCATTTTTTGTGCACTTTTTTTGAAACTGAAGAAATTATGCAATTAACACACTTTCAGTTTATTTTTCAATATATGTAACCATAGTATTTTTCATAAATACCAGACATCGTCGTGTAAGAGAATTACTTTTGGTCTGCACGTTACATTCTTAGACCATTTGTTGGGAATATTATAAAACATTTTTCGGTATTTTATCTATATTTTAGAGACATTTTATTGCAATTTTTCCATATTTTGTCGAGAGTTTTTCGATATTTTATCAATAACTTTTCGATCGTGTATCGATAATTTCTATTTGCACTTCATTGCCGATCCATTTCAAAGTTTTGTTCCTGTCAAGTAGGGAGGTATGTTTTATCAAAATCGATAATTTCCATTTCCCGAATCATTTCCATCCAAATAAAAAAACCGCATCCAAATCGGCTCAGTATTTCTCAAGATAAAAGAAAAAATACAAATTTGGCGGCAGATGTTGCCCATTTTCAATACCATCCAATCCTTCACCAAAATAAGAGGAATGCCAAAATTTGGGGTCGATAGCTCAAAAGCGTCACAGCGTCATTGTAATGATGAAATTTAGGGACCTTGTAAATCAGGGACGTATCCAGAAAAAAATTCGGAGGGGGTTTCAAAAATTCTTTAATTAATTACATATAAAAAAAACAATCTGCATTTGCTTTTTAAAAATTAAAAAATATATGGTGATTGGGTATTTCACCTTGGGGGTAACATAATTGTACCTCACACTCACTGTGGCAGGGTGTACTAACTTTGACACATCGTTTGTAACGCCCCTAAGGAGGCGTGTCCGGTATGGAAAAGTATATTTATTCTTGATCAGCATCAAGTCGACGCCGAAGTCGATTTAGCCATGTCCGTCTGTCTACACGATTGCGGTCGCAGTTTTGAAGATATCGACTTGAAATTTTGGGAACATGTTCTTTACTTCAAAAGTAAGAGCAAGTTCGAATATCAGCCAAATCGGACAAAAACTCGGGCGGGCTCCCATATAAAAAAAAATTTATTTTTTTTTAAATTTTTGTCGTTGTATTTGATTGGAAATGTTTAGAAACGTATTTTTGACATAGTCCGGGGTTCCGAAACCATATATATAAGGGTCAAAATGGGGTCTTGAGACCAAATTTATTTGCGGATTCCATTGGAAATTTTTAGAAACGGATTTTGGACATGGTCCGAGGCTCCAAAACCACCTATAAATGGCTCAAAATGGGGTATTGCGACCAAATTTGTTTATGTCCGAGGTACTTCTAAATTCCTACTGTGTGGGCATTACCGAAGATAGTCCACTCTCTAGTTATTTTGCTATTTCGATTTTTATACCCCCACACTCACTGTGGCAGGGTATACTCACTTTGTCACAACGTTTGTAACGCCCATAAGGAGGCGTGTCCGGTATGGAAAAGTATATATATTCTTGATCAGTATCACCTCCTGAGTCGATTTCGCGATGTCCGTCTGTCTGTCCGTCTGTCCGTCTGTCCGTCTGTCCGTCTGTCCGTCTGTCCGTCTGTCCGTCTGTCCGTCCGCACGATAGCGGTCGCAGTTTTGGAGATATCGACTTGAAACTTTGGGTACATGTTTTTCTCGTGAATACTGAGATCAAGTTCGAGAATCAGCCAAATCGGACAAAAACTGGGCGTGGCTCCCATACACCGAAAAAAAAGGTAAAAATTTTTTATTGTTGTATTCGATTGGAAATGTTTAGAAACGTATTTTTGACATGGTCCGAGGTTCTGAAGCCACATATATAAGGGTCTAAATGGGGTCTTGAGACCAATATTTTTTTTTTTTGTGGATTTAATTGGAAATTTTTAGAAATGGATTTTGGACATGGTCCGAGGTTCTGAAGCCACATATATAAGGGTCTAAATGGGGTCTTGAGACCAATTTTTTTTTTTTTTTGTGGATTTAATTGGAAATTTTTAGAAATGGATTTTGGACATGGTCCGGGCTCCAAAACCACCTATAATTAGCTCAAAATAGGGTCTTGAGACCACATTTTTATATGTTCGAGGTACTTCTTCCTACTGTGTGGGGGTATTTCAACTTCGGTATAGCCGAAGATAGTCCACTCTCTAGTTTTTGTTCAACAGGAACAAAATGTTTGTGTATTGCAATAAATAGGGGTTAGGGGGGTCTTTGGACTTTATTTGGGTGAATCTTGCCAGGTGGGATTAGGCCAGCTCCTAAGGGCGTCTCTGGAAGTTTTTTGAGTGATTCATGTAGTTTGGGAGTGCAGTTGTCACCGAGTGCGGCTTTTTACATTTTTGGGTGATTCATGACAGGTGGGATTGCAGTAGCCGCTACGTACGTCTTTGGACTTTTTTTCTATACAATTGAATTTTAATGAAGCAAATCAATTCAATAAAACAAGTTCGAATTTGGATTTCAATGTGCTATCATTTTGGAATAATTCTTCGTTTTCCTTCCTTGACGATATCGCCCAATTAATTAATACGCCTGCAATCAACGCCTGCCAACATTACGACCTCAGAGGAAGCCGCCGATTTCCTTGCAAAACACATTACCGCAAATGCGATAATACGCACGTTGGAATCGAGTAATATGATGGATATCAAGAGAACCTCAGCATTTATCTTCATTCGCCAGAATTGCGGGAGAATTTGGTGCAACTCATAGCAACGAATTGTGCAATTCAATTCCCTGACTGGAATTCTACGGACAAAAGAAAAGTTTTGGAATTTTGGATTAACGAATACCTATTGCAAATGGCCGCACATTTGGACGGCCAGCTATGGAAACACGAGGAAGAGAATGACGACGTTTGAAAACCTGCAAAACCAAACCAGTGAAAACATTATTTTCCGCAATTATATTATTATTATATGCAATTATATTAATAAGATGTACTCGAATTTCTTAATGCTTTTCAAAATCATAGTATTAATAAAATATTTTACAACTAAACATTAAAAACAATTGATTTTTAAATTAACCGAAATATGTTGCCGAAACCGAAAATTGGATGGTCAACATTCGCCAGCCAGAGAACATGTTTACTGTCCAGAGGGAACATGTTTACTGTCCAGAGGGAACATGTTCGCCATCCGAGAGAACATGTTCCCTCTGGACAGTAAACATGTTCTCTGGCTGGCGAATGTTGACCATCCAATTTTCGGTTTCGGCAATTTTATTTTATTAATATAATTGCATATAATAATAATGTTATTGCGGAAAATAGATGTTGCAGAAACAACAAAGGCAAATGCAATCAATGTCTAATAAAATTTTACGCAATAAAATAAGTACATGGAAATACAGGGGGTGCGATACTCAAGTATCGCTGAAGAGGGCATTCTCTGCATTGAAAATCATTTTAAATAACAAACGCATTTCCCTTACTGAAGACCACCATAAAAGTGTAATTTTAGTCAAACTACTTCCTGCAAACCAAGAAATGTATTTGTCGAAAGGTAATCATGGTTTGGGGCTTGTACAAAAACATTAATATTTCTTAAAAGTGTTTAGATTACACAATTTTAAATTATTTTCTATAAAAAACATAACTGGCGCCGATACTTTACTCAAAAAACCTTTGAAAATTCATTTTTTTTTGGTTCCAGTAATATATTACTGGTCTAACGAAGTTAAATTCCCGATTAACTATGCCCAGCTTTGGTGTTGAGGAACCACATAAACGTCGAGGCCCAATACAATGCCAAAACTGCCAAGAATTTGGTCATTCCAAAAAATATTGTACACTTCCTTAAAGCCCAACCATCCTAGGCCATTTTTTTCAAAACTATAAAAAATGAAAAGCAAGTTTTCAAATTTGTATGTTTTGTATGGAAATTGATTTTTATTTCCTCATTTTTCAATTACTTTCATTACGATTCCCACAAACCACTATAGCCTGTCTGATGCAGCTTCTTCAGATCGGGCGACGAATTTTAGGCCTGGGCGACATGGCAACTTTTTGGCGATATTTATTTCTATTTGGCGATTTAATTTTTATCTAACATTTTTATAATTTTTGTTGGCAAAATTTGCTTTTCTCAAATTTTTCCTCATTAAAGGCCTGTGCACAGGCGTTATTCGTGGCGCAGGCGGTTTCGAAAAAAATCATTGTTTTTTCGAAAATATAGCGTTTTTTTACAGCCTGTTTCCATAGCAATACAATAAATAACAAACACAAAAAGCCAGTTTCAGAACCATTTCGAATCAGTTTAAAAATAAACTTTTTTACTGTATCCATAGTAAAAAATAAATAACAAACAAAATAGTCCGTTTCAGAACCAATAAATAACAAACAAAATCTACTGCTGCAAATCGCGATTTTTAAATATCGAAATGGTTCTGAAATTATGTAGATAGCGAATATCGCCTCTGTGTGCGCAGGCCTTAAATCAAAATATTAATCGAACTAAAAAAAGGTTCTTATTCTTTATTGGTTTTAAAATTTTTTAAAATGAAAATAAAAACTTATTTTTATTGGTATTGGATTCAGCGTACAATATTGAATCCATAAAATAAATATACCTAAGTATTTTTTTTATTAACAAATTTTTTTTAAATTTGGCGATTTGGGCGACTTTAAAATGTGGAAATAGCGACGAGGTCCGAAAAATATCTGGCATCTCTGTATACGGGCTTTAGTAAAAAAATCTCACTTCTCATAAGCAATTGAAAAATCTCAATATAAAATAAATCTCACAAATCTGGTCGGCGAATTCTGTTGAAGAATTTTTATCGTCGAATTTATTCATCAGAAACTATTTTATTTTAAAAAAAGCCATTTTTTTTTCACTATAAAATTTGTTGGCCAGCATAAAGCAATATTGCCAGTGTATATAACTGTTTGATTCTTATTTCCACAGATTACATTTGACGCAACTCTACTAAGTTACGAGTACGAGTTTCAGCAAAGACGAGAAATTTTGACAAAAACAACTCGTCTCGACCGAAACACGTCCTCACACCGTAAACAAACAATAGGGCGATTCATGCAAAGTGGGAAACCCCTCGGAAACGATTCAGTTGTGCAGATGAGCAGTCAAAATATATGAAATTTGACAGTTCTTTTAAGCAACTTCGCGTTTTCGAGGGGTTTCCCACTTTAAATGAATACCCTTAATAATTTGTAATCTTTCTGTATGGAGTTTACGGATTTTTTTTTACAAGAAAATACGGTTTTTCGAAAAAAGAATCTGGCAGCACTGCTCCGACATACGACAATAAAAATTTCAATTTCTTTTCGATCGAATAAATCCGGAATTAATTGTTGCAAAATTCGTGAAAAGTGTTGAAAATGTAAGCAATACTATTGGAGCAACGATTTGAAGTGGGAAAACGTTAACCTGAAAATACAGAAGTGCGAAGATAATTTATACAAGCCAGCAAAAACGGGGTGGGCTGTATTTTGTGTTTTGGTGAGGGAGGGTATGTAGTACCACCCGTCCGTCTGGAGGCCTGAGTGTTACAGGAATGTGAATGCGAGCGAGAGTCGATGATTGCCTTCCAGCGGACGCACGGGCCTGCTGGCCTTCGTGACAGCATTGATTGGGGCCTTGGGAGGGGCTACATGGATTGCGACGGGTGGGTGGTCAAGTGTGCTCCCCTATTTAACGCACTCGTTCGTTAGTGTAGAAACAAAAGAAACGAAAGCATACAACGAAAAAGTCGAGTACCGAAATGAGAAAATGACAAACTCGCTATTAATACTACACATTTGTTTGCTTTTATTCTGGCGTTGTTTTATTTTGCATTTATTCGGGCAAATAAAGTACTTAAGTAAACATACACAACAACAATTCAATTTAAATTTAGCATTTACAATTAGTGATGAAGCTCTTGAGCCTACAGTCTCTGATAATCAGAGCAAATAGTGGGATTTAATTATCATGTGAGCCCGAAAAGCACACAAACGAAAACATTGAAAGCCGTAATCCGCAACCAAACTCACTGTTAGAAAATCAGTTTTAGGAAAAAGTAACAACAAAATAGTCAGAGGTGTGCATAGGACGGCAGGAACAATGCAAACCTAAAATTTACAACCACACTGTTTAAGCCATTTTGGAACGTACGAAGTGACGAAATATGTATGTATGTAGCCATATACTCTACTCCAGTGTACTGTTTACTTTAAATTAAACCTAATAATTAAATCTTTTGACTCGTTTCCCCGTTAAAGCTGTGTCCTTACTACACAAAAATAACTTGTTTAACTGTTTCCGTCTTCTACTTGTTAATGTATTGAAAAAATCATAAAATCCAATCCCGAATTCATTTGATGAAGTGCTCGGCTCTCAAACGTCAGTTCAATTAATATTATTTTTTTTATATATTATTGAATTTGAAGTGAAAATAATAAAATGTTTAATTTCAAAATCTTATCGTCCGTAGGTTGAATGGCATACAAAAATACATTTGCACTGGAATTTAAGAAAAATAATTAGCTTCTCTTTGAACTTTATTTAAAAGGACGATATTTAGAAAATTACCAAATTAAAATGTGCTTTGGGAGAGTTAATACAGAAAAATTTGCCGTCTATGAATCGAGCGCACTAGCCCTAGCCGTCCATTGCAAATTTTTTTATGGAATAGTTAAAAATTGAATATGTTAGCACCACAGACTAGATCAGAAATACATACTAAGTAAGCAGGCAGCTATATCCACATGTAAAGATGGCAAGGAATTGAAATCGGAAAAAATTATAACATCAGAATCGCGTCATCACGTCGGCGGCTTTTCAAGATGAGTCGTCAAGAGCCAACATCCGGCCATACCACCACCAATATCAACAGCAAAATATCAACATCCACACCGCAAAAGCGCTCAGAGACACTTAACACAACAAGTGACGGGGACGCAACCGAAGATGCAGCATCGATTAGTCACATCGTTAGCTCTCCCTTCAACGATGATAGCGCTACTACATCTATCAGCCCTGGCAGTTGCGGAGGAAACATCACTACCAGCTTCAACAAATCAACTTCGGCGTCGAACAGCCCCGTGGCGAAGCGTCATTTGAATTCGACCTCCATATCGCGTATACGTCCACAGTCGAGCTATTCGGCACGAGTACTTGTCTTTGATGATTCCGATCCGGAAGTTGTTGTATTAGAAGGTCGAGACAGCAAACAACTTTCCTCCGCCTCGGCTGAGGGTACGAATGCTTCAACGGGGTTGGAAATGTTGGCGTCGCCTCCGAGACATGATGTCACTACGTCATCGTCGCATTCACTGCTACGCAATCTGAATTTGACTAAATCCTCCTCCGGCGGACTATCAGGAAGTTCGATATCGCTGCCAGGGCGTGGTTATAGTGCGCTCTTGCGTAAGATCTCCTACCAGCATACGTTCTCTATTAGGTCGACTAGCAGTGGTATTTCTTATTAATTTTTGTTTATGGCATTAACGTGTTAACAAACATATTTTTTTAAAGATACCTCAAATTTGGTGCGCATGCGGAACTCTTCGTTGGGAAAATCAGCACCGTGTCTGTTAGGCAATTACCTTCGCGATACGGCTTGTCACCATCCCACTGTGCAAGCGCTTTCTCAGTCGCCCTCGTCGTCCTCGTGCAGCGCATCACATGGCGGACACCATAGCACAACTTTGGGTGGCCCCGTTCCTGCGTGCTCCGGTACGATAAATATCTCACGTTCGGGCAGTGGGGCTGGTCTCGGCATTGGTAAAAACCATTTGCATGGAGTTGTCATGCGTGGCAGTACCTCGAGTGGCGTCGCACATCATCGTCTGAGTTTGGTGACGGCCGGCATTGGCATAGTAACGACTTCTCCGCGTTCGCATTCACCGTACTCTGCCAGCCCCGTCGACAGTCCACGCATCAATTCACCTATGCAGTTTGCTTTTGCACCCATTAAAAGAATCGCTTCTTGTCGGGGCGATGGCAGACGTTGGTCGGTGGCTTCGTTACCTTCTTCTGGCTATGGCACTACACCCGGTAGTTCAAATTTATCGGTGAGTTCATACTATGGGGAGTATGGGAAATTTTCAAATGGTTTTTGTTCACCTAAAATTCTGCACTTTGTTTTCGCCTTCCTCCCGATGTATGGGTATATTCACTTTGTTGGTGTTTGATAGTCATGGAAAACTATATATATTCATGATCAACGTCATCTTCTGAGTTGATTTAGTCCTTTCCGTCTGTCCGTTCCTCTTTTCTCGTGAACACGATTGGAGAAGCTATAGGAAAAAACTTTGGTCTATTTTATGGTGATTCTCAAAATATTTCGGCTCTAGCTACTGTTATCCGTGAGCTGGACAATTTACAAAAAACCCTTTTTATATTATATTGCTTTGGGTCAAATAAATTTTATGAAATAATAGACATTGGAAAACTGCACAAAACATGTCCAATATTTTTGCTATTTTTTTTAACCACTTTAAATCGATTTTTTGTACATTTTTTTCTTGGTTTCGGTTAAAAAGTGATAGAAATAAGGGAATTAGAGGGTCAATGAGTTCAAGAAAAATTTTCCCCGTAAATGTTGCAATCCGCCCCTGCGTGCGTCTAAACGGATATGACTCAGTGTATGTTCGTGTTTATTTTATAAAGGTAACATAAGTGAATAGTATTCACCAGAGGAAACAATTATAACTTATTGCTGACGAAAATGTTGTCAAAAATTGATTTCACCAAAACTTCAATATAAATTCTCCAAAGGAGTGGTTGGTTGTGTTGAAAAGTAATAGGTTTCTGACCTATTAATTAACTGATTTATTTAAAAAGACGAATGTCATACGAAAAGAATAAAAATAACATGGTTGTATAAAAAAGTAGTAGTATAGTCACTACGCCACGGTAACTGATCCCAAAAGCTGACTTTACGATTTCCCTTTTTAACCAATTTCAATTCAGAAAGCTTCTCGTTGAGCAAAAAGGCTGGCTTCAATCTGTCAATAGTAACAGTCTCCGGTTTCGATCGAATCAAAATAGTGCACGTTTTAGGATGACGCTCCAGAACTTGTCTCGGGCGCAGGTCATCAAAATGTGAACAAAGTTTTTCGATAAAATGATGTTCTTCTTAGCATTCAGAACTCGATGCCATCGTTCAACTAACCCATCACCTGGGGGTGGTATGAATATGTTTCCTCCGAGTAATTTTGTTAACTCTCTAAAACAGCTACTCTCAAACTGTCGACCCTGGTCAGTTGTTACGAATTTCGGTACGCCAAATCTAGATATCTAGCGCGAGTATCTATCGACACATGTTAAACAGTATCTGAGATCATTCGACGGCGTCAAAGGACCCACAAGATCAATGTTGATTCGCTTCTAGTGTGCCGATTTATTTTACATCGCCGGCATTCTTTTACGAAATTATTAATTTCACTTTTTTGTTTTTCATATCCACCAAGATGTCGAAATTACCCCAAAAATCTGCACTTATCGGATGCTTTCGTTCAAAGGCAATGAGAAAGCCAATGAATATTCACTGCCTTTGGTAAATATTATGAATGTATGTTTCTGGTGAGAGTGAGCTTCGGAAGCATTCGCGTTGATGAGCCAAGTGATTATTGGTATGTATGCGTAAGGCACATTCGCATTAACTTTTTGTATTGTGGTTCAAAACTAGAAAAGTTAGCATTCATGCCGTTCACTGGTACATACCAAATTTGATTTCAAAGCTATGCATCAGAAATGTTACATTTCTTCTTTGCACCCCTTTCTAAAAGTGAACTAACTTACTATTCCTTCAAACTTCAAGATCCGAAATTGATATTTACATTGGCCTTGATATATATAAATATGAATACCATAAAATAACTCCCAACTCGAAAAAATTAAACGGCTATATCGTCCAAAAATTAAAAAGTAATTAAAATGTTAAAAAATGTGAAAAATTGTTCGCATAGAAAATAAGCGATGCGCGCGTTTTCACTAAATTTTCCCAACGTGTGTCCCATCAAATTAAATGGTTGTTCGCATAAAGCGGAGAAGCGTTTTGGTTATTTGCTGTCTAGAAAAAGATTAGAAAAAAAACTAAAGAATGAATACTCTCCTGGCCCTCATGGCCTTCCGTCAATTGTTTTGAAGAAATGTGTCGATTCTCCGGCAGTTCCCCTCGCCGCTCTGTTTCAGTCATCTATCGCACAAGGAGTTTTCCACGCAATGTGGAAGAATTCTTACATTACTCCTCCTCACTAGAAAGGATGCAAGAATGACATTCCAAATTATCGACCTATAGATAAACTTTCTTGTATACCTAAATTATCTATGATACTATGTTACTCCAATGCAAAACTATTGTCTCCCCAATTCAGCACGGATTTCTTAAAGGAAGATCTACCACCACAAACCGAACTAATTCGTTTCTAGAACTCTCCGTGCATTAGAAGACATATAGAAGTCGATGTAATTGCTACTGATTTCAGCAAGGCTTTCGATACTATTTCTCATGAAATTATCAATCTTAATCTCAAAGCTTATGGCTTCCAACTAAGTTTTATCATGTGGATCAAATATTATCTCGAAGAACGAATATATAAGGTTACTTTCAGATCTTCTATATCCGATCCCTTTATCGCTACATCTGGTGTCCCTCAAGATAGCCATCTCGGTCCTTTGATATTCGTCCAGACAATAAAAAATTTCTATTATGTCATCAGTAACTGTCATCTATCAGTCTATGCTGACAACTTGAAAATCTCTAGGTCTATATCAACTACTTCAGATTCTCCCCCATTACAATCTGATTTGAATAGGTGTTACACTTGGTGTACGAAAATTTTCCTAATGCTTAATGTCACCAAGTGACAAACATACTCCCGTAAACGTCTTCCTCCATCTCCCAGAACTTACCTACTTTGCTACGAGTGGTAGTGGGCGTTATCTGTGACAGAGAACTTTTGGTTTCGTTAAGCACTGGTCCAAGGAATTCCCTATTCCCAATACTTGAATACGCTAGCCAAGTTTGGTCTCCTTTTAGATCTACTCACTCCATGGCCCCCTTATGTTGATTGGTTAAATTTTATAAAATCTACAAGCCCTGGAAACACGTCCACAAACTGGCGATACTTTTTATCCATCAACTTCTATCAGGTAGCGTAGACTGTCCGCGTTACTCCAGACAACAAAATCTCCCTAAATACCAATTCACGTAACCTTAGATTTGTACCATTATTTAATACTAGCTAATACGCCTGCCTCCGCCAGAAATTAGTCAAACGAGTCACGCCCATTTTTCTCGTCATGAAGCCTCGTACAAAATTTCAACCTTCTATCTTATCGGGAAGTATGAAAAAACCCGCTTCTTTGCTTCTCTGTAAAACTTGAAAAATTCGTGCTAGGGCGTTTACAAATGCAGGCATCGATATTCTATGAAAAGTTATAATCTTATATTTTTCGTTTTTTTCAGTCGCAATGCTCAAGCCAGGAGGCATTACATCAATTACCGAACATTCCGACCTGCGATGAGTTGCATATACTTACGCACCACTTCAGCAATGATGGTGGGGTAGCTGTCAACTTGATAAATTGTTGCGCCGAACACATGCAGCAGCAGCAAGTAGCTGCAGCAAAACAACACTGCCTGAAACATTGCGCCATTGTTGGCGCTACAGCTGCTTCAATAAACAAATTCGCCGTCCCGAGTGTCACCACTACAAACAATCCCGTTGTACATCATGCTAAAAATGTGTCAGCTGTATCTCAACAGCAGAGCAAGGCGTGCAATAATTGTTGCGCCGACAGCAGCAGTGTTTGTAGTGGTGGGGTTGTACCTGTGACATCGTCAGCTGTTCCGGCTGCTCCTTCCAGTGGTGCTGCAGGTGGCCGAATATCGCCCTTTCATCGTCCACGATCGCGTTCACTTTCAAGCCCGTCACGCTCTCCGGTCGTCGACAATGAAATTGCAGTAATGAACACGCTTTATAAGGAGCGGTTCCCCAAGGCGACGCAGCAGATGGAGGAACGATTAAAGCATTTCATCAACGAAAACAAAAGCGCCGCTTGTAACAGTTTCCGCGACTCGCAGCCAATTGTTCGGTAACTTGGCAATGGATATTACTTGTTTGCAAAACTTAATTTTTTTTCTCCTCATGCAGCTTTGTACACCACCAAGTTCTGGAAATGGCGCGTGATTGCCTCCACAAGTCCGAGGCGAAGCTAATTACGTCACGTTACTTTTATGAAATGAGCGAAAATTTGGAGCGTTTGCTGATGGAAACTAAAGAAAAGTCGCCCGAAGCTGCTGCTGAGCTAACAGGTGTCATAAAGAAGCTTCTTCTCATAATCTCACGTCCAGCGCGTCTTCTGGAATGCCTTGAATTCGATCCGGAGGAATTCTATCATTTGCTCGAGGCGGCCGAGGGACAGGCTAAAGCGATGCAAGGCATCAAAGCAGATATTCCGCAGTACATTATTCACAAGCTGGGCCTGAATCGAGATCCGATAGCCGAATTGCAGCAGGAACTAAAAGATACCCAAGAGGCGTGCGAAGAGAAAGTACCACAATGCGTTGCTCCTACAGATGTGGCCGCTGTTCCGTGCTCGTTGCTATTCAACTCGGCATTGACATGTGTATCTACCAGCTTAAATACTGCTGTGTCTGCTATAGCCAATCCGAATGTTGGCAGTGGTACCAGCACTCCCCACCCGGTAATGCCACAGCAGCCGCCACAGACACCAGTGGCGCTTTGCGACAACACGCAAATGCCATCATTTGCTTCCGCCATATCCATGTGTGAAGCGAAAAAATCACAGCTGGCTTCTGGTCCGACTTTGCTGTCGGAAGTATCTCAACCGCAGCAGCAGCCGATACCAAACGAACACGACTTTGATATCGTCAAACTGATCTCAAATGGCGCGTATGGCGCAGTTTACCTAGTTAAACACAAAACCACTCGTCAACGCTTCGCCATGAAAAAAATTAACAAGAACAATCTCATACTGCGTAATCAGGTGGAACAGGTATTCGCCGAACGCGACATACTTTCGTTCGCCGATAACCCATTTGTGGTTAGCATGTATTGTAGCTTTGAGACGAAGAAACACCTATGCCTTGTCATGGAGTACGTCGAGGGCGGTGATTGTGCTACTATGTTGAAAAGCATTGGTCCACTTCCGGCGGACATGGCGCGTTTCTACTTCGCGGAGACAGTATTAGCAGTCGAATATCTACATAGCTATGGCATCGTGCATCGAGACCTAAAGCCAGATAATCTACTCATCACCGCTTTGGGACACATCAAACTCACAGATTTCGGTCTGTCGAAGATGGGTCTCATGTCGCTGGCCACAAATCTGTATGAGGGATATATTGATTCGGAGACAAGGCAGTTTTCGGACAAGCAGGTCGGTAATCACAAATGTTCCTATATATATGAAAATTAGAGTGGTGAATTCAACAAGTTGGTTCCTTTACGTGAGAAAGACTTTAAAGGCTATATTTTTTCAGAAAATTTGACAGTCTTCCCCTGTAATGGAACCAATTGGGGTGCATTTGTTCAATTTCGAACAAATGACAACAACTCTAATGTAGAGTTTGTCCCGATATGTGAATGATTGGGGTTTGACTGACTCATCAACGCACAGCACAAACCGCTATAACCGGAGATCTGAAATTGTGTCTTGGTACACCCGAGGCATCATTTAAAAAGCGATTACCTCCTCCGACCTCTGCCACGCCCATTAAAAATCAAACTGTAAATTCGGAATGATTTACTAGAAACGTCATATCTTCGGCCCTGGTGGACCGATTTCGCTTACCTTAGGTTATTCGGAGAGGTGAACACGAGTACTACTATGAGAAATTTCCAAATTATGGATCCAATATGGCAATATGACCTTACGTAAAGACCGTACAGAAAAGAAACCGTACACACCTTGATTTGCTTATAAAAAAAAAGTTTTTAATTTTTTCCATTTAAAAAAAATTATTCTTTTAATTTTTGCTGCATTTTTCGTGTATGTCCCTTTATTAAATTCCGAAAAACTGCTTCAGTAACGGTACTGTTTGCCTTACGCAATTTTTTTTTTTAAATTGTTTCACGGCACGAGCAACTTGACAATTCTTCATTAAGTTTCACTTGACAATAGCTCAATATCTCTATTGGGCGAAATTACGGAGCATTCAGTGGGTTCTCTTATTTTGTGTTATTTCCTTCTAACAAAGCCAGTGTGGAACAGAAGTGGCTTGTAGTAACTAAATTGTGCTTATCTAAAAATAGTATAAGGCGGCTCTATAAAACTATTTCTTGTAAATTTCGGAAGATATGGTGCCCATTGTGAAAAATTTCTAATCCTAAAATGCTGTCCAGATAAGATCTTTCTCGCCACACTTTTCCATTCCAGTTGTTGATACTGACTGGTAGACAGTACCGCCTCTCTCTTTTATGTAAAATTGGGGACCTGTTAATATCCTTCAGTCCATTTTAACATAAGTTTCGTCATTCATTGTAATGCATTCATTAAGGTGAGTTGCGAAAAAGCAGAAAACCGACTAGAAAGCAGAAAATAAATTTCCTTTAAATTTATTTCAGCAATTTCGATTTAAAATTCGATTTGAAAATAATTTAAAGGAAATTTATTTTCTGCTTTTTAGTCGGTTAAAGGGTTATTTTTTAAAAAAACTATCTTTTTTTATTAGGTGTTACTTTACCCTTTTCACTATGATTTTTTTGTAAATGGATTTAACTTAATACTTCTAAGGCGAAAGTTTAATGATTTTTGAAACTCTGGGAGGGTAAGAAATACAATTTGGAGTTCAGGATGTTTAAATTTTTGTAACTGAATTTTCTAGTTGAAGGAGGCATCGCCAGTAAAAGAAAAATTAAGTAGTCGTCGATACCTTTCCAACGATGTATCACGTTTGTCGATCGGACATCAAATGAAAAAAAATCAATTTTGGCTGTTGTTTTAGGCATGCCTAATCTAGAATTTTTTTTCCAGTGATTGGATTTGCCATTTTAATATTATAGCCGCATGGCCCTTGGGCTTTTAACAAATATTTTTTTATTATTATCGAAGAAATTGAATCAACTAGCAGACGATTTCTGCACCTAGTTTTTACCAAATTTGGAATTGAAAAAATTCTTTCGACATTTGCTGAGAAATTCGATAAATGTGCCCACAAAAGTGGTTCATTAAGGGTGTATTTCGTTATCAGGCCAATCTTTCAAAAGTTTACAACTTTTATGGTTTCTGAGAAAACTGACCTCAAATATTGGAAAATATGATTTTTTGCAATACTTTTGAACGCTCCTGTGGCTTTCTGCAGCATTTCTTAATCTTGATGTCGGTCTCAAAAAATTTTATCATATTTCCCATGTGCACTTAAGAGGGTCCGGTTCCAATCTGTTTGGTCCAAAAATGCAATTATGTAGATGCATTTTTTGTGCTAACTTTGGAGGTACATAACTGATACATTTTGTCGTTAAATTATAATCCTGGTATACAGTCCTTAAATCTAACATATTATTAATAATTTTCAATCATAAGATCATTATTATTTTCTCCTCTTCATGGATTTTTCCACTTTTAAAAAGAGACTAAAAATACTGAATTTTGGTGAAAAACTTGAAACTAAACCAAATATACAAACCAAAAGCAAAGTGTGTTGTGTTGAATACAATATTTTGATTTTTTGATATTTGCCTACTTGAGAATTGAGTTATGTACAGTGCAGGCCGCAGTGTTTTATTGCAAAAATTGGCGAAAAAACATTGTAACCATAAAATGTAAGGTTTGTTAAGAGCGAAGGTACAATGAAAGTGCATGCAAAAGCGCCGGGACACGTTTTTTTTGGTAATGCGACCGCGAATATTTTTTTTGCGAATTAATTAGTTTTTTCGAAAGGGGATCGTGCATTTAGTTTTGGTATATTTTTCGAGTATTCATTACAATGTTTTCATTTTCAAATTGTTGTGCGATACGAAATTTCGAAAAATTTGATCAAACTGAATTTTTTATACCCCCACACTCACTGTGGCAGGGTATACTCACTTTGTCACAACGTTTGTAACGCCCATAAGGAGGCGTGTCCGGTATGGAAAAGTATATATATTCTTGATCAGTATCACCTCCTGAGTCGATTTCGCGATGTCCGTCTGTCTGTCCGTCTGTCCGTCTGTCCGTCTGTCCGTCCGCACGATAGCGGTCGCAGTTTTGGAGATATCGACTTGAAACTTTGGGTACATGTTTTTCTCGTGAATACTGAGATCAAGTTCGAGAATCAGCCAAATCGGACAAAAACTGGGCGTGGCTCCCATACACCGAAAAAAAAGGTAAAAATTTTTTATTGTTGTATTCGATTGGAAATGTTTAGAAACGTATTTTTGACATGGTCCGAGGTTCCGAAGCCACATATATAAGGGTCTAAATGGGGTCTTGAGACCAATTTTTTTTTTTTTTGTGGATTTAATTGGAAATTTTTAGAAATGGATTTTGGACATGGTCCGGGCTCCAAAACCACCTATAATTAGCTCAAAATAGGGTCTGGAGACCACATTTTTATATGTTCGAGGTACTTCTTCCTACTGTGTGGGGGTATTTCAACTTCGGTATAGCCGAAGATAGTCCACTCTCTAGTTTTTATATTGTGAAAACAATTTTTTTGTAAATATTTCCAAGTGACAAAGAAAAAATTGAGGTGAAACCCCAAATACAAAAACCTTTTTTTAGTTCCATATTTTCCCTACAGATGACTCACGCAGAACGGAATACACCCTTGAGTTCATTTTCAATACTTTTCACTTTTGCCCAAAATTCGCATGTAGAAAGAGCTTGAAAACGTTTAAATTCTTCATGCTCAGCTAAAGCTTTATATTCCGTGTTTATTTCTTCTATTTTATCAATTTCACATTTTGGAAATTGGGCTGGTATTGCCCGATAAAACGTGTTCGGGTGTAAATTTTCTCGCCCAGTTTAAAACGTCGCCTTTTTTTTCCGAAAATAAGCATGCCTGGCACCCATGATGCAATAAGAAGGTGATGTCAGTAGGCAGACGGTTGTTTTTTTTTTTGGTACATACAAATAATTTTCAAAAAATATGTATTTTTCTGTGTTTTTTAAAGTTTAATTGCAATTTGAGAATGCATAGAGTATGTAAAAAGAATCTACAAAAAATAAATTACAAATTGACTATAAACTCAAATCAAATATTTGATTTCTTTGTTACACTTTTTCAAAAAAATTACAACTCTGTTCTATAAGCCACGAAATGACAGCAAATTTGATCAAATTTGGAGAGCAGTCATCTACTGACACCACCTGGTTCTTGCATCATGCCTGGCACCAAAGCATATTAAATATGCTTTGCTTGGCACTACAAATTTTATGACGTTCCTTAAAAATTTAATTATATATCAATGAAGATCAAAATTGTACAATTGTACCGAAAATGTCTCTGTAATACTTACGTACTTTTATCAATGAAATTGTACTGAAAAAGTACAATTGTACCGAAAAACCCATCCCTGAAGTAGACCCAAAAACTGGAATACATTTGAAGCCCGTAATTTGTATTGAAACTTTTTGCAGGTCTATGGAACGCCCGAGTACATTGCCCCAGAAGTAATATTACGGCAAGGATACGGAAAGCCTGTCGACTGGTGGTCTATGGGTATTATACTCTACGAGTTTCTTATTGGGTGTGTTCCCTTTTTCGGTGAAACGGCTGAGGAGCTTTTCGCTCATACCGTAAACGATGACATCGAGTGGCCCGACGGCGAAGATTGGGCGGTTCAGCCCGAGTCCAAGGATATAATAACACAATTGCTGCAACAGAACCCTCGCGACCGCTTGGGCACGCAAGGTGGAGCGCTTGAGGTGAAAGAACATTTCTACTTCAATGGATTGGATTGGAATTCGCTGCTGCGACAGAAGGCAGAGTTTGTACCGCAGTTGTCAAATGACGATGACACCAGCTATTTTGATAGTGAGCATTTCTACTTCTTACATAGTCTGGTTTCCATTTTTCACAAATCGATTTTACAGCGCGTATGGATCGTTACAATCACGACCTGGGCGGTGAGGATACGGACGACACCGATGATACGCCTGTGTTTGGTTCGTTCTCGTCTTACACACCGCAATATCGCAAGCAGCATTATTCATGGTCGCGAGTTCCGTCAACAACTGCGGCAGTAACAACTATTTCTGTCGTTAGCACAAGTGACAGTATGGCTAAATCTGGGACTAGTGAAACCACTGTAGCATCCACAAGCACGGTCGATACTGCAGTAAAGACCCCATGCACCAAATTTTCGCCTATCACTAGCGATTCAATTTCAAATAAACTACTGGCAACACCGCAGTTGAGAAAAATTGATGTAAGTTTTGTGTAATTGTAAATGTTTGTTGCTACAACGTTTTTGTTTCAGTTAACTTCTGGTTGTCTCAAGGTTCCATCCACCCCCGATGCTGATTATCTACCAGAATTGTTGCATAATGTAACGATCGGCAACGATACTGATTTGCGGATGCTCAATCAGTTTCTACGACAGCCTTCGCTTACGAGCCCGTCCGCTGCTGCAGCAGTCTTGCAGCCTAACTCTTTGATGAAGCCTGAACGGCAAACTCATCGCCACAGCATGCCACCGAATACAACGACAATTATCACAACGCCCGCTACGCCGCCAACCGCAATTGTAGCCGCTGCCGACGCTCCCATCGTCACTACTACTGCACACTCTGCAATCAGCTTAGCATCCAAATTAACCATCGACGGTCGAAAGCTGATTGATTCACATCAAATCTCATCATTTGTTGTCGCACCCTCTCGCAGCACACCGGAATCGTCGCAGACAGACAGTGACGATTTCTCGCCGCAAATTCATCGAAAACGCAAAGGGGTCTGCGCACGCGACATTTTGCCGCGCTTTTCGATTTCCATCGAAGATGAAACTGTTAGCGGCGGTTCATCATCAGCAGAGAACACACGTGAGCAGTCGCCACTGGCTTTACAACATCAAAAGTCCATGGATCATGGACACATGGGCAAGCACCGGTCTCGCTCTATTGTCAAATCAGCATCGGCCCTGGGCTTGTCGCTGATGTCGACAGCAAGTGAGATGATTATAGAATTCGCTAGAACCTTTACAACTAATTATACCAATTTTGTATTTCACAGTAGATAACAGCCAATTGGCTCAGCAATTGTGCGGTATTACTGGCGGCATTCAATCGCCAAGTGGAGGTGGTGGCGGCTCCAGTACAGCAAGCTCACGTGACACTTCACCATGCCGTGAGCTCTCACCGTTGGTAACCAATTTGAAACCACCTATTATAATACGACGCGGTCCACGTGGCTTTGGATTCACGGTGCATACGATACGTGTCTATTATGGCGACACCGACTTTTACACCATGCACCACTTAGTCATGGCTGTCGACGAAGGTAGTCCCGCTTTTGAGGCTGGACTACGTCCGGCAGATCTGATTACACATGTCAATGGGGAAACAGTGCAGGGGTTGTTCCACACGCAAGTGCTACAGCTATTGCTTAGTGGTGGCGAGCATGTGACTCTACGTGCCACGCCGCTAGAGCACACGAGTATACAGAGTGGAGGACGGAAACGCGACTTGATGCAGAGTAAACTGGCAAAAAAAGGTGTAAATCGTCAGAAGAAGCAAACGAAGAAGGAACACGACAAGAAGCGGAAAACGTCACTGTTTAGACGCATAAGTAGCAAGCGAGCATCGGCCGAAATACAACAAGTAAGCATGTTTGACTAATTTAGAACGTTTAGAAATTTCAAACACTTTTTTAAATCACTTCGAGACAAATCGAATGAACAATCAATCTTGCTACTATAATTTTCATTGGTATTTTTGGATAGCTGATGCTGCATGGAATTGCATACATAGTTTATAATGTTCGATTTAAAGTTTTTTCTTATGATTTGTCTTTGAAAATATATGAGCTGCTGAAACGAAGTGAACTATATGTATCACAATGTCAATAAAAAATTGTAATTTCCAGTGAAATTTTGAATGAATTATATTTTTTCGCAGATCGCTGCAGGCATAAGTTCACCGACCACTCCTTCTGGTTCTAGTGTCGGCAATAGAAACCTATCCCCAATGGACTCTTCCTACCACAGCAGTAGCTGTTGCCAATCAGCAGCCAACTCGTCACAGTCTACGTCACCCTCTTCATCTGCACCGAATACGCCCACCAGTGGCAATGGACCCCAATCGCAGTCGTCTTTTGTAAACACCTCAGCCATGGCACCCACTTTAGTGGGTGCTAATGTTGTGCTACTGCCGCATACGGGAGCAATAAGTAGCGCGGCGGTTGTTGGCGGTGGCAGTATTGGTGTCATTGGAGCTATACCAGGTAAATAATTGTGATTCGAAAAAAAAATGAACGCTATAAAAAAAATTTCCAGTATCACCCACATCCGTGCCGCAATTGTACCAACGTCCATCAACACTGCACGGCCTAAAGCACAAGCTACACACTGGTTGTACTGGCAACAATGCCGCTTGTCCCACTGGTAGCGGTGTTAAGTCTCTGCATACAAACGCCGCCAATTCGCTGCCTAACAGACGTAAATCTGTTGGTCACATACCACTTTCACCGCTGGCACGCACACCATCACCTTCGCCACTACCTTCATCGCCCACACGTTCGCCATCACCACTGGCCTTCCCATTAGTTGGCCACCAACCAGGTTCCTCAAACACAACGCAATCATACAGTCCTGGCGGTTCTTTGCCAGCGGTGCAGACAGTCGCCGCTGGGTCCAAGAAGAGCGGCTTCGCCCGCACTAAATCTTCGGAACCGAGTTCTCCGCTTTTGCGACGCGCTCTCTCGCCGGATCGCCTACATCCACGAAGTGCTGAGACAAAGTGCACACTCATCTCCCCGCTTTGCTGTTCGCCACCAATCAAGCAGCAGCAGCAGCAGCAGCGGGGAGTTATTGGAGGAGTATGGCGTCCCTCAACCGGCACAACTACAGCCAATTTACCGCCAATTAGTTCACTACCACAAACAAATGCAGGTGTCAATACCGGTGGAGCAATTAGTTCGGAGGGAGATACAGTAAGCACTGATGAATCTCAATTGACGGCAAATGAGGCGGCTCAGGTGAATATGCCGTCCAACATTGCCTTGCCCGTACCAGGTGAAATGCTCCCACGGATTGCGGAGGAGAAAGATTCACCAACAAGCACACAGGGCGATATTGGATTCATGCAAACGATTAATGAACACGATGCGGAAACAATGCAAACTATCGACGAGCATGTCGACAATAGGTTCGGCGAATATCACGATAGCACATGTCGGCAACGACATGTCGAAGGCAGTAAGTTGGAAAAGTTATTTGATATAATTTTTGTATTGGAATTTCTATACGATGCACACTAGACCCGTTAAAACTAGATTCCCAACAGTCTAAAAACATCCAGATCGGATAACGTTAGGGGTCTTAACCCTTGGGAGCAAAAAAACAGGCCAAAACTACCAAACATTTGTATGGGACAAAAAAAAGTCAATTTTTAAAATCGTTTTAAATCCAGGAAAAATACGTGAAAAAAAACATTTTGGTTCATTTTTGTCGGAATTTAAAAATTCAATATGGCGTCCGAAATTCAAGATGGCGGCCTACACCTAAACCCAGTAGGTGTAGGGTATATATAAGTCGGCTTGCCCGACTGAAACTTACACACTTGTTCTATATCGTCAGGTTGGTACACTTGGATATTTTTAAGATGAACACGATCGGTCCACAGAATTGTTCTACAGTGAAATTTCTCCATACGGACAGTCCTTATAACCGGACAGCTTCAATAACTAGAAGAAGCAAGAACTAAGTCAAACTGAGATAATTTTAAAGATTAAAATGAACGTAAAAAATCCAAAAATACACGCCCACTTTTTTAACCTTTTTTATATGCGATGTTAGTATTGGCTTTTATCTATCCTTCAAGCCCAAAGATCATAAAGATCGGACAATTCCAGCGGGTGTTGCACCACTTTATTTCGTTTTTACGTTCAGTGAAAAGTTACTAAGTCCCATATAAATCGAATTACCCACTTTCGCACTTCCATGTCCAATTTCTTGACAATTTTTTGTATGAGAGATGGTAGTGTTGGCTGTCATCTATCTATTACAAAGTAATCGTACAAATTACAAGTAATGGATTACAAAATTTTTTTTAGGTCGATTACAAGTAAGCGATTACATATTTTTTGATTACATTTACTATTGGATCAACAAGAAGTAATACTATATGTTACCGCTTATTACATTTTTATTTCGTTTTGGCCTGATTATTATTTTTGTGTATGTATTTTGTACACACAATTAAATTTAAAAAAAAATATTTTTTACGTATTAATTATGGGTTTTAGGTCATTTTCCCAAAAATTTATTTTGGAAAAGGGAGTAAAACAACTAAGCAAAAAACTCAGTCCGGCAGAGTGTACAGCTGTTTCGGATCCAATAGCTTATTTTAAAGGGAAATCATAACACTAAATGACTACATAAACAGCAACTTTGAGCAAAAATCTCAAATCTCGTAATAGCTTAATTAATGAATATTTTAAAAATTGTAATTTCTTCAAAAACCTGGGGCACAATCGTATACCTCGATATTCAACGATATACTTCGTTTTTGCTTCACGTAAATCAATTCTCGTTCGAGAACGTATCGATTCTCGATTGTAGCGCACGACATCACTTTACAGGTCGTTTTCACATGTTATAACATAGCAATTTTTTAGAGTTCAACACAGCAATCAAACGCAAATAAAAGTAATGATCAAGTTCATGGAGAAACATTCGTGGATTGCAAAAAATGCATTGCAAAACACTGAAAATGGGAATGCAAAAAAACAAAAATTATGGAGCAAGTTGTCTGTTATACTAAACAGTAATGGCCCGCCTAGAAAAACGACTAGAGCCCGACCGATAAGCATTTTCAGGCCGAAGCCGAAGCCGATGCCGAAGGTCAATTGGCAGCCTATTACTTCGGCCGACGCCGAAGGCCTATACCGAAGCCGAAGCCGAAGCCGATACTTAAATAAAAACCCTTTAAATCTTGTTTTTTCGTGTATTTTCATTCAAATTCGAGTATATAAATACACATTTAGTTTTTTAAGGAACTAAAAATTTATTTAAACAAATAATAAAAGTAACCAAAAGAATTCACAAACAAATTTGGGCCTCCTAGGTCAAAACTAACAGGAGAGTCAAATTATTCCATATATCCCATGTAAGAACAATTGGATTTTTTTAAAATCACTTTTAAAAATTTGGAGTAAAGCTTAAAATAATGGGAATTCAGAAGAAATGGTAGAGAATTCTTCAAAGAATAAATCCATCTAAGTAGCTGTTTTTTAAGGGCTCCCCAAATCCGTCAGGTGATGGACAAAGGATGTTCTAGTTAATGGTAAAAACCACCTTTAAATGTCAGCACAAGAACTACTGTTTACGCCAAAACACCCTGTTTGCCACCCTGTATACGGAATTGTACGGCAACCAACTTTGTACCATTAAACCTACTGGAACACCGCTTAACATTCTGTTAAGCTGTGTCCCAAAACTGGTTTAACTCAATATGACGGCCTTCTGTCATTTCCGTAACTTTAACTTCCTTCTTCTTGTACCAGCATCGAACGAGTCACCAACGTATATTTTTACGATCCTGCAACATCCCGTGCTGCAGGGCTCTTTATTCATATAAAGCTTACTTTTTGGTATCCTACGACATCCGTCGCAAGTAAGCAACCTTTTTGCTCCCTTTTTAATAAAACATACTTCAAAACCTACATTCTACACGCCTTTAATTATATTTTGCTAATTCTCCATTTCCACCCCTTTTTTTTTTTATATCGTTTGGCCACTTTACGAGTGAGCCAAACAACTACTTTTTATATATGTTGGCGCAGCAATTTGGGCTACATTTCTAAAAGGTAGAATCCTTCCGTGAGCCTCCTACCAATATATTTGAAATTTCATACAGTTTACCAGGACTCCTTTTAACATAGACATCAGGGCAAGTAGTAAGCTTCTAAATCTATATTTAAAATTCAGTAATCCACCCAGAAAATGTCCAAGGATGTACTTTGTGGCAGCTGTAACCCCGTGCCACGCAATTTGAGGCGAGATTCACATTCGATGATTAATAATTTAAATTTTAATCATATTTTTTGTTTTGTGGGCCTCTTATGTCCCATTGGAAATTCCATCAATTACACAATTTTACATTCAAGTCTCAAGAAAATCAGTAAGACCGTTTAAATGCGATGTGGGCTAGAAAATCGTATCGTAAAAAATTAGTTTTGGTTTTCGGTGTCGCAAAAAAAAGGAAAAAAATTTAAAAGCTTCGGCCAAAACTTCGGCCATTTTTCGGAAAAACCGAAGCCGAAGCCGAATGTGCATTTTCGGCCGATAACGGCCGAAGCCGATGCCGAAGCCGATTAATCGGTCGGGCTCTAAAAACGACCAAGTGCTGGCAAAAAGTGATTTATATACTAGAATTGTTAATTTAATGTTTGCTTAATTCTAAAACTTCAATGCTAAGGCTTGGACAAACCACAAGAGCAATGCCAAATGAAAATTGTACAAAAATAGGCAGAGTATATCCTCAACCGGTGGCGAACCGTACGATTGAAGCGCAGTTGTCTGGAGTGCATAATGTTGAACGCTCGGCGCAGGAGGGTTGTTGAGCCTTCCGGTTCCACTTCGAAGGCAGTTGCTAATTAATCAGCAATTCTTTCGGCCCAACTGGATGATGGTGCAACATGGCGTGCAACATGCAGCACCTCCTTTCACATAATTCCAATGGATTTGAAACATCCCTTAGTATTCTTCGCGAAGTGTTTGGAAAGTGCTTTTTCACATCGGATAAAATCGCGGAAGGGTTTGGAAAGTTTTTTTGGATATAAGTAAAACGAGAATCGATAGCTACAATAGTAATACCACCTAGCGGATATCTCGTGGTGGAAGGTTTGATTTAAAATTGTTCCGTCTTCGTGTTTATGTCGAATTTCTCTATAGTGAACTTCTATGAACTTCTATGAATTCATTATAGGTAAGTTCGACTGTATAACAAAACTCAAGAGTGGACTATCTCCGGATATACCAAAGCTGAAAAAAAAACCAATCAATCAATTTTAAAATTTCGAAATTATAAAAATTTAGCTCAATTTTTGATTTATTGGATTTGTTGAACGCAGATTTAAATAAACTTTTTATTTCTTAATAGAAAAAATATCTGTAATAAAATATCGGCTTTAACAATGTGGAAAGTACGCCTTTTCATAGCAAAACAATGAATCATAATAGTTTTCGTCGGAATAAGCTTAATACTCTTCGAGGCAATAAGCGAAATATCATAGTTGAATAATTTCTATTACTTTTATTTTATGCTATTTGAATATGAGTTTGTGGAAATTAACCTTGGTTTATTTTTTGCGAGCTGAAGCTCTAAGAATAACGTTTTGTATGTGGACGTTTTTCATTATGCTTCTTTGGTTAAAAAAACTTTATGAAATAACATACATGAAGGGTATTCACAAGTCGTCATTCAATTTTGTATGGAAATCATATGACAACTGGTCAACACCCTTGAAAAACAACACAATCCAACACAAGTTAATTTCTTTCTATATTTGTGATTTTAAGTTTGAAAATATAATAATCAGTTGAAAAGTTTAAAATATATATATAGCAACATTTTTCTAATTTTTACAGCAACAGCATCACCAGCGAAGAGCAGGGAGTCGCATGGGCTTTCAGCAGCAACGACCTTAACTGCCAACACAGATAGTGTTTCCCAAAAAAACACGACAAAGTCCACAACTCGAACAACGGTTTCTTCTGTAAAGCAAAAGAAGTAAATCAATGTTGATAGGAAACAACTATTCAAAAGGAACATTTCAGAAAGATTATGCTGGTGAATGTTTGTATTTCCAATATCGTAAAAATATACGAAATTAATCAAAACATTGGTAGCAGTACTGAAGGGAGAAGAGACGGATTTCAAAAAAGTACTACGTATTTCTAGGATTATTAAAGCGCTAAATTGTAAAAAAATATACTAAACTCTTTGCCATAATTAAACAGAATTATACAAAATAATCACAGTTGTAAATTAGAGCCAGATGTTTTTGGTAGACTGGTGTATTGCAGCTCCAAAAGTACAGTACCAGCGTTTGTGCAATATTTTGAATAGTTAGCGCAGAAAATTTATTTAAATTAATTCATTGAAAAAAGCAACCACTTTAGCTTCGTTAGCTTAGCATTTTACACGCTAAATTTGGGCTTGCAAACAGATAAATCAATTATGGCTATATATCACTATGTATTTGTATTCTAGCGTTGCTCTTCTGCGGGCATTTGATTCAAATAATTCAAATTCTCTTATACCGCATAGTTGTATGTATTAAATGTGTATTTGTATATTTCAGTTTTATTCAGTTTTTGCTTCAAAATAAATTTCATTGTAAATTATTTTATATTTGTAAGTGTATTTTTGAATCTCTTTACTGAACTACGGATTAAATAAAAACAACAGTAAACAGATGAACAAGTTCTTTATCCTTTAAGCACACCACGCGTGCTCAAAAGAGTACGTCAAATTGAGTTGTCAGGAATCAAAAGTGTTTACTTGCAGGTTTTTTCGTATCGATTGGGGTCAATTTATAGGAACAATACAGCTTCAATACAGATTATTGCTAAATTTTGTTGCAGTCAATATTAGGTTATAGGAACAACTTTATTCAAAAATACCCATCATACAAAAAATCAACTTTAATTCAATAAATTCATATTCTTTACAATGTAAAGTATTCTTTAACTTGTAAATATGCATTTATGGTTTCAACATTTTTGACTCGGATTCTTAGCACCTCGTTGGAAAGCTACTTGAATTTAGAAACCAAAAAGAAAAGAAATGTATTTAAAACACTAACTCCAGTAGCAATAAATTTTGGAAAAATCAATATTTTACAATATTTAGTGAATTTTTAAACTGCCGGATTTAGTCGGGTCTATCAACGTGGTCCGAGACTGCGCCCAAACTTCACTGATCTCATTTTTAGGGCTGAGAACCAGAAAAAGTACAGGAATGAGATATATAATATTTTTGGGCAGCTTAAGGCTGAAACAGTATTGTAAGCACTTTGAAACAGTACAATGAAAAATAAATACACTGGGTCAAAAAAGTTTACGTACGCCCCTTTCTTTATGTGTGGTGGCTCTCTGACACAATTTTTATTGTCGATATTGATATCAATGGAAAGGTCTATTCAATACCTTTCGAATGACACCTTAATCCGTTAAGTACACTCCGAAAATCCCGGTAGAAAAAGGGCCTACTTTTCGAACTTTCCTGGGGCTATACATATTTTTTTGGGATACAAAAAGTTGCGCTGTTCAAAAAAAATCAACTTTGCTGAAGAAAGTTTTGTGATAAAAAATTTCCTTGAATTTTGAGAATTTTTTGATTAAGGTACTCATTAGTATTATGCTATATAAAATAAATTGAAAACTAGAGAGTGGACTATCTTCGGCTATACCGAAGCTGAAATACCCCCACACAGTAGGAAGAAGTACCTCGAACATAAAAAATTGTGGTCTCAAGACCCTATTTTGAGCCAATTATAGGTGGTTTTGGAGCCCAGACCATGTCCAAAATCCATTTCTAAAAATTTCCAATTAAATACACAAAAAAAAAAAAATTGGTCTCAAGACCCCATTTAGACCGTTATATATGTGGCGGCGGAACCTCGGACCATGTCAAAAATACGTTTCTAAACATTTCCAATCGAATACAACAATAAAAAATGTTTACCTTTTTTTTCGGTGTATGGGAGCCACGCCCAGTTTTTGTCCGATTTGGCTGATTCTCGAACTTGATCTCAGTATTCACGAGAAAAACATGTACCCAAAGTTTCAAGTCGATATCTCCAAAACTGCGACCGCTATCGTGCGGACGGACAGACGGACGGACAGACAGACGGACATCGCTAAATCGACTCAGGAGGTGATACTGATCAAGAATATATATACTTTTTCATACCGGACACGCCTCCTTATGGGCGTTACAAACGTTGTGACAAAGTTAGTATACCCTGCCACAGTGAGTGTGGGGGTATAAAAACCGTTAAAAAAATGTCGATGTTTACAGTAATAACTTCTGTATTTTTCATCATATAAATGAAAGTTATACACCGATTGAAGCGTCTGTTTATATTCTTTTCAACAAGCTATAGTTTTTGCACATCTATTCTACGTTTCTAAAGTTATCATTGTCGGGCAACACCGACAAAAATTGGTTTTTCTCTTCTAACTTCAGATTTTGGGGGTGTAATCAAAATTCCTGGTATGCAGTTGTCATTTTTTTTGGACAGACCTACAACGTGTATTAGCTGGCGCCCCAAGTTCTGGGCGACTGTAGCGCAGTGTAATTTGATGTAAACTTTAGCTTATAACAATATTAAATACATTTTAAACAGCAACCACAAATAACACGTCTACACTCAAAGAAGGCAGCTGAGAACTGATAGAAACTATTGTTTTGTGTGGAGAAAATTACACAAGTTTTGGTGTTTTTGAAATATCTTATCAGCATTTGTGTGGAAAATTAAATATTTTTTATTGCATATTTTGGACTTGCAATAATTTGTATCAATAATTAAACTATTTCTCCTTTTTTGAATTCAATTAGCCAACCACTGAAAATTCAGCAAAAATTTACTGAAAATTTGGTAAATTTGGTAATATTTAACAAATAGTGTAGTTTACAGACTTTTCAAATGAAAGTCAAATGGAAACACTTTTATCAGACAGAATTGATTGGAAAAAAATTGTTTTATTATTTTGTTCAATAGATTGTTTAATTTGAACATTTGAAGCCCAATATGAGTGGAATCTGTTGAGACGTAAAGATTTGGGCGTGAAAATGGTTAAAGTCTAAACGCAATACAAATTTTCTCATGCTCGCGGTGGTTTTTTTATTTTGATTTTAAGCAACAGAGCACAGCTTGCAAAGTTGATGAAAAGAAGTCCGGAATTGGAATTAGTACTCAATAGAGGTCTTTTTATAACCCTTACATTAATTTTCCATTTGGAACATCAAATATTTTTCAGAAAATATATAAAAAAGACCTAACCCACAAAAAATTACTAAAAGTATTAGAGACCGACCGAATTTTGGTTTAAGTCGGTCATTCAAAAAATGCAACAAGAGCTTGTTGGACAATTATTGTGCAATTACTTTAGGTTATTTTTAGCAGCTGCATCAAAATATATTTTCTTTAACATATACATTTTTATATCCTACACCTCTGGTCTGATGTTTGTAACACCAAGAAGGAGACGTGTCCGGTATGGAAAAGTATATATATTCTTGATCACCGTCACCTCCTGAGTTGATTTAGCTCTATCCGTCTGTCCGTCTGACCGTCGAAGGAGTTGGTATTGAAAATGGGCGGAATCGGTCGACTGCCACGCATACCTCCCATATAAGTAAAAATCGTGTTTTTACCGAAATTTTAAGATTTTATCAAAACAGTATGAAATTTTGTATAGGGGGGTTTTTGGGGTCGCTGATTTCGAATTTAATGTCGCATTTTCAAAATTCAAGATGGCGGATCCAATATGGCCCAGTAGGTGTAGGGTATATATAAGTTGGCTTGCCCGACTGAAACTTACTCACTTGTTAATAACACTAGCTTATAGCCACAGCTTCGCTCGCAATAATTTTGTAATTTCATGTTAACGTATAAATGTTATATGTATTATTTAAGCAACTGAAATAAAAATAGATTGTGCAAGTCATCCCTCTGCCCATTCACCTCCCAGCACCAAATCCAAAATTTCAGCGAAATCCCTTGAATAGGACCCGAGTTACAGAGCTTTAGAAATTTTAGGGCGTGGCAGTGGGCGGATCTTAAATTTCAATAGTCATCCCTCTGCCCATTCACCTCCCAGCACCAAATCCAAAATTTCACCGAAATCCCTTGAAAAGGACCCGAGTTACAAAGCTTTAAAAAATTTAGGGCGTGGCAGTGGGCGGATCTTAAATTTCAATAGTCATTCCTCTGCCCATTCACCTCCCAGCACCAAATCCACAATTTCACCGAAATCCCTTGAAAAGGAACCGAGTTACAGAACTTTAAAAATTTTAGGGCGTGGCAGTGGGCGGATCTTAAATTTCAATAGTCATCCCTCTGCCCATTCACCTCCCAGCACCAAATCCAAAATTTCACCGAAATCGCTTGAATACGACTCGAGTTACAGAGCTTTAAAAATTTTAGGGCGTGGCAGTGGGCGGATCTTAAATTTCAATAGTCAACCCTCTGCCCATTCACCACCCAGCACGAAATCCAAAATTTCAGCGAAATCCCTTGAATAGGACCCGGGTTACAGAGCTTTAAAAATTTTAGGGCGTGGCAGTGGGCGGATCTTAAATTTCAATAGTCATTCCTCTGCCCATTCACCTCCCAGCACCAAATCCAAAATTTCACCGAAATCCCTTGAAAAGGACTCGAGTTACAGAGGTTTACAAATTTTAGGGCGTGGCAGTGGGCGGATCTTAAATTTCAATAATGAGGTGAATGTGCAGAGGGATGACCCCTCTGCCCATTCACCTCCCAGCACCAAATCCAAAATTTCAGCGAAATCCCTTGAATACGACCCGAGTTACAGAGCTTTAAAAATTTCAGAGCGTGGCAGTGGGCGGACTGCAAATTTTCAGAATCAACATATTACCAATTCATTACCCAAAACCACATATAAAATTTCAGCGAAATCGGTTAAACACTGCATAAATTATAGCATTTTGGAATAATATTTGCCACGCCCACTTCGAACGCCCAAAATAAATGAAATGGCATATAGCCTATGATGAGATCAATAAAATTACCTACATTTTGGTATGTGTTTCATTAAAATTGGTCAAGTATTTCTTGATTTATAAGGGAACAACCCTACAAACCTACAAACCTACTCACAAAGAATTTTATATAAGTAAGAGATTAGCGAAAAAAAAAAATTATGACGTGCTGCAGAAGAACTGAGGACGCCATCGCACAGTGATTTGTCTCCATATTAGCTTGGGACAAAAATCGATGGAGTGTTCTAAATTAATTGAAACCAGAGCTTGAACTTTTTAAACTTTTATCAAAAAGTCTTTTGAATAAGAGTTATAAATTTTTTTTTCATAACTGTTAAAAATGATTCTCATCGATACCTTAAAGCATAACCATCCTATGTAAATTTTTTCAAAACTCGAGAAAATGAAAAACAAGTTTTCACATTGGTATGCTTTGTATTTCCTCATTTTTCAATTACTTTCATTACGATTCTTTTCGGCTTCAACGTGGCAAAATACATAAGGATTGTATTTTATATATATTTATTCCATCGCTCCTATAAGGAACATAGGGCCACAATGTATTTTAGGTTCGCTGATTTCACATATGTAATCGATTTTTCTATAACCCTTTTTACACCCTGCACACTACTGTCCAAGGATATATTGCTTTTGTCTCAACGCTTGTAACGCCCATAAGGAGGAGTGTTTGGTATGAAAAGTATATATATTCTCCTAAGTCGATATAGCAACATATAGCAAAAATTTCAAAGTTGAAAGTGAAGTAGCTAGGAACGTCTCTTGCCCATAATCCCTCCCAAATTCCAGTATTGATAGTTTTTTCAGCCTACTGAAACGGTTAATTATACACTATTTTATAATATTTTTTCCTATGCATCCATACCATTTCCACTAAATACCCGAGAAAATGATTTTCAAAAAATTAAATTTTTCCCATACAGTTTATATGGGAAAATTAAACTATTTGGGGGGATTGTGGATTTCCAGCGTCCAATTGCTGACGACTCAAGGGTTTTTCCTGGCAAGGCAATTATGATTGCGACAAACTCAGTTTTTGTTAGTACGACTCAGTATACTAAATTTGTATTTCGATTCCTGGTCAAATTTGTTTTATATTTTGAAGCACTGTCAAATTTGTTGTTAAGTATCTGGAAAAAATTTAATAAATCGCACCAAAACTTAACTTTTGATGGGAATAAGTGATCGGCAGCGGAAAACACATGGTAAGGGTCGCATGTAAAAAATATAGTTTTAATATAAACTGTTTTCTCAGGAAAAAGGCATTGTATTTGACCGCCAGGAAAGTATCACAATCGATTGCGAAAACAATCGAACGCAAACAATTGTTCGCGAGAGATTTTCAAAAAAGAAGCACAAACCAAAGCGAGGAAAGGGAAACGAGAACAAACAGAAATTGATATGCTATTTACACAATGAAATTGAGAAATTGAAACGGAAGCGCGATCAATTGAAACAGCAGAAGCAAGTGGCCATGAAAAAAAATGTTGCGATACAGAATGATATGACGTGGGGTCAGCACTTCAACCAAAACAGTACACACATTGAGTTTACCATCGAGAAATACTCCAGGCAACACAAGTGCGTATGTACTTCACCGATATACGCGCGCGATGAACAGACTTCGTGTAGGCCTCGTATGCGCACTATCAGCGTTCAGGAAAGTGGTCGTCGCAACACTCACAGCCGGAAGGACAATGAAAGAAAGTCGGGTGTGAAAGTGAAATCTAATTTCAACAAGGACACACTTTTGGCAAAGTGCAGCCAAAACAGCAAGTACTCTCAGCCATACAACATGGACGAGAACTATACGGGTATTATCTGTAACCAAAATAACTGCAAAGAATCGGGACTGCCATGTAGTGAGTACAACTACTGCTGTGATGAGTACAACTACGAGACGTCACCTCACTCCAATAGATGTCGACAGCCATGCACATGCAATAGCTATTGCCAAGGCGACTGTGCAGGGAAGCTGTTAGTTAAATCACATCGTGACAGTAAATATACGAGTACAGCTGAGATACATGAAAAATTGCATAAAGAGAACACTGCCAAAAAAGCAAAACTGCCTAAGATTGAAAAATACCGCAACGAGTTCTTGGGCAGTGATGATTTTGACTCATCATCGCATGAAGTAAAGAGAAAGGAGAAACTAATTAAAACTACGCTCCGAAAACAACATACCAAAGCGCTGTATTCCGATGAGGATCAAGTTGGTTGGGATAATTCGGTAGCAGGATACTCCAAGGAAATCTTACGAATTCTAAGAAATATGGAGATTACGGCATATAAACCTAGCATGCCACATAAATATGCGGAGGTCGATGCAGAAATGCTACAAGAGTCGCATATTGAAGCGTATAAAAAAGATCCACGAACGGGTGGTAAAGAGAGGAGGAAGTACGGAGAGTATATCGACAAATACAAACAAGCACAAGATCCGACAGTAAAGTTTAAGCGGGACTCAAACCAAAATTCTCATGAAAAGTATAGACCTGGTTTAACAGATGACGTACGAATAAAAAGTACTGCATTGAAACATGAGCTGTATGAAGCACAAAATATGACCGTTTTGAAGGGGAGAAATAATAGGCAACTGCTGTTGGGGTGTACAGATGAGAACAAGGATCTGTTGAACCCAATCGATGATGTGCACATAAGGAAAACCCATTCAAACGGTATAATAAGAGGACCAACTGTCGGTGCAACTGCTGAAAATGTGAATGATAACGCGAATTTTTTGGAGTGGCGTAAGGACCTAGTGGAGACTATCTTCAGAAATCCACAGAAATGTGTAAATGCAGATGCTGAAATACGAACGGACGGTAAAGTGTACATCGACAAAAACCAACAAGACCCAGCTCCGGCAGTAAAGTCTAAGCGGCACTCAAGTCAAAATTCTCATGAAACGTGTGGAAATAGTTTAACAGATGACGTAGGAATTGAAAAAAATGCATTGAAACATGTGCAGTATGAAGCAGATTTACCATATGAAGCTGAAAGCATAATTGCTTGGAAGGGTAGTAACAATAATCAGGTGCTATTAAAGCTTGAAGCGAAGGACGAGGGACAGTTGAACCAAATGGATGATGTGCACATGAGTAAGGCATATTCACACGGCGTTGCAACTGTTAGAAATATAAATGAAAAAAAAAATTCCTCGGAATCTTGTAAAGATCTACTGGATACTAGCTTAAGAAATCCACCACCAACGGAGGAAAGGTTCGGGCAAACTGGTGTCGCAACAGCTAGTGTTATAGATGGAAACACCTATCGGTTAGGGTCGCACAAGGACCCAGTGACCTTAGTCAGCATATATAATATGTCTCCAATTCCAAGTGCAGTAAATGACTGTATACCTTATTCGACAAAAGAAACCATCAATACACCAATTGACCAGCAGAATTATGTTATATCCGATCTCGAAGTGAGGGAAGGAGATCAATCGGCAAGCTCGAGTGAGCTTGGAAGCATTGAAGTACGGTCGTCGACCCGTGAACTTTCATTCGGGCAGCCATTTTTAGGAAATCATAAGTATATGCCACTCCTAAAGCGAGCTGGTAACCCAACTTACCCTCAAACACCAGTTGAACATGATTCGTCATTTCGACGTTATGGTTGCGTTAGTAAAAGTGAAAATTTAGTACCAAAGATCCATCTCAATGCCAGAGAGTCCGATGGCACTTCTCGACATAATCAACTTTTTGCGATATCATCGCAAAACAGAACTAATGGTTCCGATTCCTTTCAAGTTCGGGCAGAGTTCAAAAATCGTTTGGAAAGCAAGCAACCGGGACAAAAAACTCTGGTTGATAGTGACACTATGCTTCTATATGACATACAGGATAATCCTATTCAACGCAGTTATCAAGCAGAACCTCTCCTTAATCACATCAAGGAAATGAAACACCAAGGTGCAGTGTACTACGATGGCAAAAATCTTTGCTATCACACCCGCCGACGCCGTGCGAATTCGCACTCGGCTTATGATGATACTATATACACGACTGAATCCGATCCACTTTTAGGAAGTACCTATGGTAAATATGACTTTATTTCTAAACCATAAAGAACTACACGACAACACATAACATGTAATATCTTGAACTATATGCTGTAGGTGATTCGCTGACTTAAGAACCGTGACACTTAAAGGGACACTCATAAAAAACCACTGATTCTGTTTATTTCCCTAAAACATCTTTCTTTTAACTAACGTCGTTAGTTAAGCAAAGCGAAGGTATCCATGACCAATTATACTTTGGTGGAGACTCTTTACCGTGATCGGAAAGTCAATCCGATTCGAAAGCCAAATATACAAAACCGGATTGACCCTATTTCAGGGACGTACCCCGGGGGGGGGGGTTTTTTGTGTGTTCGAACCCCCCTGAAATCTATGAAGTAATAAAAAATGTATGGAATTGTTGAAATTTAACAGAATCCAAAACAAACTTCCGTATCTCCTTGATATTTTATTTTACTTAAAACTTCCGTGTACAACATTTACATCAAAGCGAAACATCTTGTGAAAGTTTATAGTTACTCGAAATGGTCTGTGAATCAAATGAAAGTGTTTTTAAAATAAAATCAGGGACGTACCCAGGAAGGTGGGGGGGTTTGGAGAGTCGAATTATTTTGAAAAAAAAGAAAAACTATACCCAAGTAACACAAGCAGTCCGTGGAGCTGACTTGTAGTCCGCATACAGTGCGCATAGACAGATTTTGGTAACATGAGCTGACAAAAAATCTTAGTTTTGAGTCGCTACTATTTCTTGATCAGAGCAATTCACTGCCTACAATAAACATACAACTAATGGTTTAAGTAGCGCCTACTTACTCATTAGTAGTTTTCGCAACTAACTATCAAATGAAAATAGAGACGCATATATCATATAGATTTGCATGAAATATGTGTTCTCTTTCTGTTGCATTACTATTAATATAACTTTTGTGCTATTATTTATTCTTCCCTTTAATCAAAATAAATTTTTTATAATCAAAATTCACAAATTAAGCATTTGACGAACCATTCTAAAGACAGTAAACTAGTTCCGAAAAATGGTTGAATTCTTAAAGTATAAAATGAACATCAATTTATTAGGGCATGCGCGAAATGAAAACTGTTGCAACAAAAAATTATAATAGTAACACTTTTACGGAGTTTGGATGGCGCTAAACGCTCAACAGGTTGGTCTACTGTTAACATTATTTAACAGAGTCTAATTGTATTATATATACATATGTTGTACTAAAAGCATACTTTGAATTTTTTTAAAAAAACACCCTAAAACAATGCTTTGATTTTTTGAAATAGACAAGAACAACAGTATTATCAATTTCAAACGACTAACGAAAGAGCAAGACGATTGAAATTGAAAGCATTTGTTTTAAAAATGAAAACATAAATGTACTGCAGAAAAAACTTTGTTTTAAAATGCAAATTGAAAAAAAAATGTTTAATTTTAAAACATGTTTTTTCTTTCAGTGTACAAATGTCAAAATGTTGGTTACGATACATTTTTGAAATTGATGAAAGTTTAAGCTAAACCGCTGGTTTTCCTTAGTTGTGCGAATAAATGAGGCGTTTGGAAGCCAAGTGGTTCAGTCCACAAAAATTCAAAATCGATTTTATGCTTTTCATATTATTTAAAAAAAAACTTCCTTGCAGATTCCTGCAATCCCTAATTTATGATAAATAAAAGTTTCACTTTTGCACTAACAATTTCAGCAAATTTTTCAATGCAAAAGTGGTCCAACCCACATTAAAAATATGCCAAATATTAGCATCGAATGCTTCTTTTGTACTTATATTTTGTTTGGTTTTTCTTTCATTATAGTAATTGGTTTTTATTCATTAGTTACCATTTTTAAATCACTAATTTTTTTTTGTCTAGCATTTTTACAAAATTTTAAATTGCATTTTCTTGCTGAAAACTTCTTCATTTCGAAATATAATGAAAAAGGAATGCAATACCCTAAAATGAATTATTGCTTAAGCTTCTTCCTAATGGTCGGCCAATTGATAAACTAAAAATTAAAAATTTAAATGACATGTTGCCATGTATACCACCTGTTTTCCATGGATTTTTGGAGATGAAGGTAATGAAGTTATTGTTTTATTTAGATCTAATGTTAATCCATTTTAAATTTGTAATTTTCCGATTAATCCGTTCAGCATATTTTTTTCGGTTTTCTTCTTTTTTTCGCATTGAAGCGACTTTTGTCTATCCTAACATGGTCTAACCCACATGTTTGTTTGATCTAATTGAAATTTGAACAGTGCAAAAGTGGTCCAATCCACACATTTTTTTTAATAAGCAACATTGACTATGTTTCTTAACAATATTCGAAAGATATATTCATTTCAAAAACAAAAATGACAGAAGTTATGTATTGTGAAACAGGAAACTATTTTTAAACACTTTTAAAGGTATTGCAAATTTTAAAATCCATTTATCTCCGTTTTACCTCGATGTGGATCGGACCACTTTGCCTCCAAACGCCTCAAATATAGTTCATGTAATCTTAAAGTACACTAGAAGGTGTATCGCTTCAGTCAAATTAAACAAAATAAAAACTAGAGAGTGGACTATCTTCGGCTATACCGAAGCTGAAATACCCCCACACTGTAGGAAGAAGTACCTTGAACATAAAAAAATGTGGTCTCAAGACCCTATTTTGAGCCAATTATAGGTGGTTTTGGAGCCCGGTCCATGTTCAAAATCCATTTCTAAAAATTTCCAATCAAATCCACAAAAAAAAAATAAATTGGTCTCAAGATCCCATTTAGACCCTTATATATGTGGCTTCGGTACCTCGGACCATGTCAAAAATACGTTTCTAAACATTTCCAATCGAATACAGCAATAAAAAAGACTTGAACAATTTTTACCTTTTTTTTCGGTGTATGGGAGCCACGCCCAGTTTTTGTCCGATTTGGCCGAACTTGATCTCAGTATTCACGAGAAAAACATGTACCCAAAGTTTCAAGTCGATATCTCCAAAACTGCGACCGCTATCGTGCGGACGGACAGACAGACGGACATCGCTAAATCGACTCAGGAGGTGATACTGATCAAGAATATATATACTTTTCCATACCGGACACGCCTCCTTATGGGCGTTACAAACGTTGTGACAAAGTGAGTATACCCTGCCACAGTGTGTGTGGGGGTATAAAAAGTTTCAGTCGACCAAAGCCAATTTTGCAAAAACTCCTCTATTTTGGTCTCTAAATTGGATCCGCCATCTTCAAAATTCGAAATCAACAACACATACTCCTATATACCTAGTTTGGTACAATTTCAGTGAAATTGGGTAACATAATATGTTATAAATATTATTTATTTTACAAAACATGATTTTTCACTTGTATGGCAACTAGGCGAGGTAGTAGATCCATTTCATTTGCAATACCAACTCCTTCTAAGATATAAAAATATGAATCCAAAGTACGGACCTCCTATTTTACTTCCAGCTCCTTTCATCGTACTTACCAATAAGAATGCCATACAGACGGAAGGGGCCAATTCAACTCAATTTTCCGTTGCCTTATATACATATATAAATATGTATTGTAACAAGAAAAAAAATTAAAATACGAATTAGTAGTGGTTCCACCTGTTCGCCCCAGGATGTTCAAATAGGCCACTTTAAGAGGCGAAAAAAAATAAAACGTTTAAGAACAAATTTTTTTATGGATAATCGACCAATACAAAATTTAAGGTCTATTCCGCACAATTTGCTAAATTAGGGTAAAAAAACAGGAGTTCTCGCTAATATTTCAAAATTCATATTTTGACTGCACATCTGCACAACTGCACGGATTCGGAGGGGTTTCCCACTTTAAATTAATCTTATTGTTACTATGATATCAACCAGCTAAAATTTGCCAATAATAAACTTACACTTTGCAATATTTTGTACCAAAGCACCGAAATCGTAAGTGCAATTTCAATATGTTCAGCTCAAAACAGTGATCGATAAAACATCCTAAGGATATAAGCACGATTTTCATAGTTTGACAAAGCAGTTATTAAACTAATGCCTTTTCATTACTGTTTTTGAAAAAATATCCAAAAAAAAATAAAACCGAACGGCAGTGAAACGTTTTTTTCGCTTCCTGAACAATTTGATTTTTGTTGGATACGATGTATTGCCTGTAAGGTATCGATATATATCTTACATTAAAAAAAAAACCAAATTGTGTTTAGCAAAAATATTTTTTTTTAAATATTTATTTGCCCTATTGAATTTTTGTGAGTGTCTCTTAGCGGTTCGTGAGTATTTTTTAGTCATGCGTGAGTGTGCGTGATTGACTTTTTGTCGTGCGTGAGTGTGCGTGAATAATTTTTTTCTTGCGTGAGAGTGCGTGATTGTGAGCGAAATTCACTCACGCACTCACTTTATTTTTTTGCAATTTCTCAAAAAACCAGACGTGATGGGGAAAAACTGAGAACGTGTAGAATGGTCCATTTATATTCAAAAACTATACGAGAACATAGAAGAAAACCATATTGGCCTGAGTTACTTTTTGTTAGTGTTTTTGATAAATAAACCAAATTCAATTTCAAAGAGCACAGTTATACTATGTCCCGAAAATTGTATTGGACATAGTATAATTGTGCCTCTCAGCACTCAAAATAATGAAAATTTTTGTGAAAACCAATTTGAATGCCGCAGAAGAATACCAGTTAATTTAAAAGTATGCCAAGTTTTCACTCAAACTTTTTTTCAACACTCCAAAGATAGATGAAATAATTTCCAAACTTTTTTTTTGTTTTCTACAGTTTTGGAAAAATGAACATAGGATGGTTGTGCTTTAAGGTATCGATAATATGTACAGTGTCGGACAAAACTAAAGCACATACTTTACCTTGTTTGCATTTTGTTCAATAAAGAGTGGAAAGTGCTTTAGATTTAGTATTTTTGTTATTAATTTAGGAAGAATATTCAATTACTATATTTAAAATGTAAAAAATTAAAAAAATTATAAAATTTGAACAAAAATAATCACAAAAAATTCCTAAAATTCCAGCGACAAAACTAAAGCACATATTGAATATATTTCTGAAAAGTTTTGTTTTGGTTAATTTTTCATTGCATATCCTTTATTTTTCAGCACTGCTGCACTTCTGCGTGGCATATAGTCAATTATATTATTCAGCACATGCAATAAAATGTCCTTCCATGCAATTTCTCCTAACACGAAAAGAGCATTTCTATTTTTACAGTTGTGGCTTTCCAAAGATTTTCTATTGAATTTAAATCGTGTGATTGGGCGTGCCACTTCAAAACATCAATATATTTTCCAGCAAACCAGTCATTCACACATTTTGCTGTGTGTTTGGGATCATTATCCTGCTGAAAAATACTTTTTAATGGCTTCTCCTCCTCCTCATAAGGCAACATGATATTCTTGGGAATATTTTTGTACACAAAACGGTTCATTATGTCGGTTATTTAATGAATAGGAACCATTCCGTTCCCGGAAAAACATCCCCAGATCATTACGTAGACTTCTCCGAGCTTTACGGTGTCGCTGTAATTTTAAGAATTTTTTGTGAATACTTTTGCTTAAATTTCATAATTATTTTAATTTCTTACATTTTAAATATAGTAATTGAATCCCTATATATATTATAAAACTGAGTGTGTGTCTGTCTGTCTGTCTGTCTGTCTGTTTGTCCCTCAATCACGGCTAAACGGCTGTACCGATTCTCTTGAAACATTCAGAATAAATTCTATAGGTATCGACATGTAACATAGGCTATATGCGGTTGGGATTGGACAAAGGGGCGTGGCACCTCCCATACAACACAAAATATGTCTACAAGGTAATTTAGTAACTATTGATTGAATTTGAATTGAATATTGAATAATAAATACGAAATTTATCACGAAGTTGCATAATAACTTTTCCAAGCTTTATGCCAAATATGAGCATAATTGGACAAGGGGCGTGGCACCGCCCACACAACACGTAACTTAAATAACAGCTAATTAAGCAACTATTGGATATATTTTAATGAAATTTGGAATGAAGCTGTATAGTATATTTTCCCAGCTATGTGTCGAATATGGGAGTAATTGGACAAAGGGGCGTGGCACCTCCCACACAACACATAACTTAAATACCAGCTAACTAAGCAACGATTGAATATATTCTAATGAAATTTAGCATGGAGTTGCACAGTATGTTTTCCCAGCTATGTGTCGAATATGGGAATAATTGGACAAAGGGGCGTGGCACCTCCCACACAACACATAACTTAAATACCAGCTAATTAAGCAACTATTGGATATATTTTAGTGAAATTTGGAATGGAGTTGTACTGCTATGTGACGAATATGGGAATAATTGGACAAGGGGCGTGGCACCGCCCATACAATTTTCTACCCCATATCACGGCTTTACTGCTTTTATTGAAATTTTAAGGTAAAATTGTGTTAGTAATGGAACTTGCAATAAGACATAAGAGGTTGGATTTGGACAACGGGGCGTGGCACCTCCCATACAACAAAAAATATTATTAAAAAGTAACTTAGTAACTATCGAATATTAAGTGGTCCATGCCACCAACTGCGCCCTTGGATGAATCATACTGGGTGGGATTACAACTTCCACCAATTGCGTCCTTGGACTTTTTTTGGCTGAATCATACCGGGTGGGATTACAGCTGCCACCAAGTGCGTCCTTGGACATTTTTTGGGTGGCTCATGCCGGGTGGGATTACAACCTGGCACCAAGTGCTTCCTTGGACATTTTTTGGGTGAATCATACCGGGTGGGATTACAACTGGAACCAAGTGCTTCCTCGGACATTTTTTGGGTGGCTCATGCCGGGTGGGATTACAACTGCCACCAAGTGTGTTCGTGGACTCTTTTTTTGTGAATCATACCGGGTGGGATTACAGCTGCCACCAATTGCGTCCTTGGACATTTTTTGGGTGGATCATGCCGGGTTGGATTACAACTGCCACCAAGTGCGTCCTTGGACTTTTTTTGGCTGAATCATACCGGGTGGGATTACAGCTGCCACCAAGTGCGTCCTTGGACTTTTTTTGGGTGATTCCTACCGGGTGGGATTACAACTGACACCAAGTTTCACGGGGGGAATAAACCATCAACTACAGCGCCATTGAAATTGTCGCAAATTCCTATATATATTTATTTTAAAATTTTATACAACCCGTGCAATGCCGGGTATGTAACAGCTAGTATTCTTCATAAAGTAATAACAAAAACATTAAATCTTTGAACAAAATGCAAACAAGGTAAAGGATGTGCTTTAGTTTTATCCGACACTGTATGTACAGTAGACCGTCTCGAAAAAATTAAGTTGTCCGCACACCATCTAATTTGAAGCATATTTGGAAGGAGATTCCGGAAAAAATTTTCTTTTTTTTTTTGGCCGATCGTACAGGTAGCGCATCGACATATTTCTTCATATTGTCTCTATTTATGATCCGATTTTAATGTATAATATATCAAAATTTTTGTCTCGAGGAGACCTACATTATTGTAGGTCTCCTGGAGACAAAAATTTTGATATATTATACTTTAAAATGGGATCATAAATGGTGACAATATGATGAAATATGTCAATGCGCTCCCCCTACGTTCGGTAAAAATATTAATTATATTTTTTATAAATAGTTCTAATGGTATAATCGGTATACTTCCTTTGCAAGAGTTTAATGATTTTTCGAGAGCTTTAATTTTCTGCACTTGGACTGGTACATTAGGGTGGTACTAACTGAGATCTGGTGGGTAAGTACTAAGGCATTCAATCCCGAAGTGTTTTTGAAAATCCCGGGATTTCGGGATTTGAAATTACAATCCCGGGATTTGTTCGGGATTTTCGGGATTTTCCAATTAAATACAATAATTAATATAAAATTAAAGATAAAATTGTTGCAAAAATATTTGAAGTTTAATTTAATTTTAATTCGACAAAGAAAAAATATTTATTAAATATTACATTAAACAAAACAAATAATATTTCAAATAAATATAGTGGAACAAAAAGTAATCCTTTTTAAATTACATTGATCGAACAAGTAATTTTTTTTTGCCACCTGAATCCGATTATAATCATAAAATTCTGCCAGCTCCATTTCATGCTACACACGAAAAACTTATTTTCAGTAGTTTTCGTATTATAGCGGGAACAGATACACGAATTGTTGTTAAAAACTATTGAAATTGGTGTCCATTCAAAAGTAAAACACACACAAAACCATTTATCCAACAAAATAATTTTAACATATATCTTTTTTGTAAAAAATTGTTTAAATTGAAAAAATTTAATTCAGATCGATAAAAATTGTTTGTTAACCGTTATTGACAAAAATGTTGTCAATTTTTGTGTGTGTGTAGCACTAAATCTGCAAAAGTGGGTTTTTTTAATTTACCAATTAGATTGAATGTAAATGCACGGCTGTATTTTTTTGGAAAAACTTCAAAAATATCTTAAGCAATGCATAAAAAATGCATTTTTTTAATCCCGGGATTCCGGACTCAAAATCCCGGGTTTCCGGGATTGAGAAAACGTCCGGGATCCCGGGATTGAATGCCTTACTAAGTACTAGAAGGGTGTACTTAAGAGCAAGGACCTCTGAGGCATTATTGTAGGTCTCCTCGAGACAATATATATACATTAATGATATATTATACATTAAAATCGGATCATAAATAGAGACAATATGAAGAAATATGTCGATGACCTCTACGATCGGCCAAAAAAAAAAAGAAAATTTTTTCCGGAATCTCCTTCCAAATATGCTCCGAATTTGATGGTGTGCGGTTAACTTTTTTTTTCCCCCTATAAGGTGATACGGTCTAATGTACAGTGGATCTTATTTTTCGAAATATAACAAGTGCACCCCCCCAGTTTGTTCCTTTATAAAAAAAGGACCAAACTGTCAAATTTTCTAAAAAAAAAATAGTGATTTTTAGACGTGCCTGTAAAACCCCAAAGTTGGAAAAATCGGGGTAGGCTCCAGTACAAAAATATTTAATCAATTAAAAATGCATTTTAGATTTAGAAAAATATGTGCTTGGGTAGCTGTGACATCTTTTTGGAAAAGTCCCATTACTGCGAAACTTATGGACCGATTATAAAAAGTGTTGGTGCCCTATAAAGAGTGATTATTTGAACCCTTAAATTTGCATTCTGTTCTGGAAACCAAAAATATATTTTTTTTATATTTTCAAAAAAAAATTGTCAAATGTGCCCCAAGCACGGGGCACTCTTGACTTTTAAAGGGGAGCATTTGACAAGGATATTTTCAACAGCTATTTTTTGTGAAGGATGATGGATATAGCATTTCAATTGTTAATTTTTCTGAAAAAATTAAAAAATCACATATTCATAATGAAAAAAAGCTAAAGTGCATAATTGAGCAAGATGAGTTCACAGTTTGTCACACTATGCATGGTACAACGATTTGGTATTATAAACTAACGTTTACAGCCAACTTCAGCTCCAAAAAAACAAAAAAAAATGAAATTTTGTATGTAATGTCAATTCTACCCCACTTGCTCTTGGCGAACCTTTTTTTGAAGATCGGCTTTTATATTTAATTGAATTCAAATTTGAGTAAAGGTTCTGAAAACTAAATAGTTATGTTAACTTTTTTTAACTAACACCTCAAATTTCAATTCAATTCTCTTCACTAGCTTCTTACGCACCTGTATCGGAAAATTACATCAGCGTCCCCAAAAATCGAAAAACACGTGTTGCTCATCAGAGGGTTCAGCTACAACTGTCAAACTTTGTGAGGTTTAGGAAAATAGAGCGTTGCTAACTTACATGTATCCAAAGTTTCAAGTCGATATCTCCGAAATTGCGACCGCTGTCGGTGTGGCAGACAGACGCCCAGACTGATAGACGGACATGGCCAACCGCCCAAAATTCATAATTATGGTTTTTTACACGTATTTTTTTGATTCTAAATAGCATTTAAAATAAATTAATTTTTCTTTTCAAAATTACTTAAGTTCGACTCAAGTTGTTATGTAAAACGAACACAGAAATGCATACTTACTAAGTTTTGCCCTTTAAAAACTGATTTTAGCTACTCCGAGATCTTTCCGCTCTATTCATAACTTAACCAGCACCAATGATGCTATCTCTTGTGGATGCAACAGGCGAGCAAATTCAGAGGTGGCACAAATTCCAGAGTTTACTGCTTGTCCATGCATGTTGGAAACGTATCTAAACCTAATTGCTTTATACAAAAAGACTAGAATTTGTTGATTTCAAAGAATTACTTATTATTTGTTATATTTTTGGAGATTTTATTGTATTTGAATTGAAATTTTGTATATCTTTATCAGACTTAATAATTATTTTTAAAATTATGGAAATTATTCGCATTGTGTTCTGACCACTCATTACATTGTTTGCGTGGGGGGGAAGCGTGGACTTTGCTCACGAGAACGCGCGTGACGAAAACGATCGTCGGTAATGTTGTGACGCAATTCTTGGTTCTGGACTTGATATTCGTGTGCCAATGTCTCGTGCTGTTGACGCCTTAGACGCTCCGTGTCAAGTTCATTCTACAACAGATTATATTTAGTTAGCATAGACGTATTCCAATCAATCAAACTTTACCAGTAGTTGCTCATTACGCTGACGCAAGTGCACCAATTCTTGACTTAATTTACTGTCGACTTTAATTTGCTCTTCAAGATCGCGTCGCGTCTTGCTGAGCAGTTCTTCTAGTGAGTCTGTAGGCACTTTGTTTGGATTTTTTTCAATTTGCCCGCGCAGTTTTTCGTTATCCCGTTCGAGCTGTTGAAATGCATTCAAGAAATTGGTAAGTTATTCTCCCAACTGGAATTGACTAAAGCCGCGATACCTTTCGTCGTATTTCATTTAATTCCGTCAATTCCGCATTTAATTTATCCTTTTGTATGTCTAGCTTATCGCAAAGTTCTTTTCGTGCAGCCAGGTCAACTTTGAGTAAACGCTGATCATCGAATGCTTCTTCTACTTGGTGTTCGAGGCATGTGGTCTGTGAGCTGAGTGCAGAAATCTGAAATAAATTGGTTGTAAGAAAAGATGGAATTACTTTTGTCCAATGGCTCGGCTTTACCTTATCTTCTAATTGTTCGATGACGGCGTTGCGGCAGCAGATTTCCTTTTTTAGTGTCTCAATTTCCACCTCTAAATCATTAATTTGGCGTCTTAAAGAAATTATAAAATTATAAATTGGTAACGAAAGAAAATACTGTGTGTCTACTGCTACGGCCCATCTAAGGCTCTGATTAAGGTCTATGTTTAGCACAGCAACAACAAAACCTACAAAGACGATTTTCAGATCATCGAAATGCCAGAAAATGCATGTATACTAAAGTCGAGAGTAAGTCTATGAAATTGACACATTTTTAATACTTACTTGCATTCTGCGGCTTCAACTTCTAGGCTTTGATTGTTGCCCTCCAGCATGACAGCATCGTGGGAGAGACTACGATAGTGATCTAGCATCTCTTCGCGCTCTTTTTCCTATAAACAAAAACAAAAATATATAAATATATTTAACGACTGGTCGACGTAAATTCTAGTATAGAAACTAATGGACCGATTTTAGATCTGTTTTCGGTATTCATGGTTCGGTTTTTTGGCAAAAAAAAAAAATTATCAGTACGATATGGGTGCCTTTAACCTGTTTCAAAAAACACACCCTTTTTGGACACTTTTTGAAAAATTTGGTAACATCCGAAAAATTTCGTAAAATTTCTGAAATGTAATTAATTTTATTAAAAAAGTTCAAACTACAACTTTACATCAAAAATTGGGACATTTTAAACATATATGTAATACTTCTATATTGCTGGTACAATTAAATTTCAATCGCTCGCATTACAGTACAGATATATAGTTATCTGAGCAAGAAAACCTATTGCGTATGTGTCAAAAAGTTAAATATCAGTATGAAGAAAACAAAGGGGCGGCTGAATAATTTTTTGAGTAAAAACAAAAAAGCAAAAACTTTTAAAATTTTATATATTTGTGTGTTGTTTTATAATTTGTGCTGTGAAAATATTTAACACAAATGACCAGTGGATTCTTTCAGTCGACAATTGTTAACACATACAAATGAAAAAAAAACAAAAATACTAATACATATAAAACCTGCGCATGCGCACAATTTTCACTAGTATTCAAACGAGTGAATTGAATTCGGAGTTCAAGCACATAGGTTGCTAGCAATATAGAAGTATTAAATATATGATTTTAAATAATACTAAAAAATTATTTGTAAAGAAAATTTGATAATACAAAATTAACCAAAAAATCTTTTTAAAAATTCTTAAAATTCGGGAAAGTAATTTACAATAAAAATTTCTTTTGCAAAGTAGTCTAATAAACTTTGCCTAATAAACTTTTTGCACAAAAAAATGTGTATATAACCCCCAGGAAAAAAGTTTTTCCAGTAATTGAGAAATCGAGTTGAATAATTTTAAAATGTTTTTAACACTAAATCTGCAATAGTAATGTTACCAGAAGCTTCCCCTACGAATTTTATCAACAAATTCAAACGGCTTTGAAGGAGCGGCCAAAAATGTGTTAAATAGATTGTTCGCAATTTTTTTTTGGTTTTTGTTAAAAAGTGACAGAAACTAAAATATCTTTTTTTTTGCGTCTTCCAAGATTTCAGAATTAAAGTTGGTTGTGAATATTTATTATTCAAATCACAATCTTAAAGTAAATTAACTTTATTGGTTCTGAAAATTGAATATTATATCGATACCTTAATGCACAACCGTCCTATGTCCGTTTTCACGAAAATCGAGTTTTAGGCATTTTTGGATTCCTGAGAAGAAGCTGCATCAGCCAGGCTATCGTGATGAAAGCAATTGATATGTCGAGGTTGATGAAGCAGCTACAAAATTCTGATGGAATTCAGTTTTTTAAATTTGTAAAGTATACTTTGTGGGTTTTTCAATACTGTTTTTCAGAACCAAAAAATGCAAAAAAAAAAAAAAATAAAATAAAATAAAATTGTTTGAAAAAATCGCAAAATTCCAATGTCTATTATTTCATATAGTTTATTTGTCCCAAAGTTGACGTACACGTAAAAAACATGATTTATAGAGGTAAATTGTCCAGCTCACGGATTACAATTGCTAAAGTCGAAATATTTTGAGAATCATCATAAAATAAGCCAAAGTTCATTTTCAGGGGGTGACCCGGGCAACTTTTTTTTCGTCCATACAACGTGTCTATTGTATAGTACCTAGTTTGTTTTAGAAAATTTCCAATCGGCGTCGAAATCGGATAAACTAAAATAAAGAAAATACCGTCCAAACATAAGCGGAAAAAAGGAATGCCAAAATTCGAAGTTGATAGCTCAACAACTACGTGTGAAAAGCTAGACATCGCTAGATCGAAACAGAAGTTGATGCTGATCAAGAAACACTTTTCTAAACCAACCGCGCCTCATGTTGTGTGTTACGTATGGTGTAACAAAAACCATATACCACACAAGTGGGAATACAAATAAGATATATCGCAATGTCTATTTTTTAGTCAATTTTAGTTCGACTTATGTTACTGGTAGCTGTGGAAGCATGGTCGGCTTCTATGGCGCTCAGTAGTTCTGAGTAATGATAATTTTTATTATTTGGTTTTTAAGGTAAGTTCACAGCTTTGGGATTCAGGAACAGTCAGATCTGGACGAATAAATATAAATATGATACCCCATCTAAAATAAGTTAAATAAAGGGTTACCCAAATTGACAAATTTTCGTTTTGGTTTGGTTTCTCAGTAATCTCGCGATTACTTCAGAGCTACAACCGAACCTTTAAGGCCAAACTCACTTTGTGCATTAGCAAATCCTCAGCCTTTTTCACCTCTTGAACATATTGGCGTAGTTGTTGCTTCAATCGATCAATTTCCATTTCAGAGTCCTTTAATTTCTTCTTTAAAGTTAGTATTTCCGCCTGACTTTCAGCCAAATCATTCGAAAGACGACTGAGAACAAAATTAAAGATATTATGAATACCGAAATTAGTTAAATTAATTAAATAACGAATAGCACAGTGTGCTGCCAAATTTATACATGGCTAACATATGACTTTTCTGATAGATTGAAGGTCCTGATTCTACAATTTTTTGACAAAATGTTCGTCCTTTTTTAACCCATTTCCGTCCAGAGCAAAAAAAATTTTCCGAGATTTTTTTGATTTCCGGTTCCGGTGTTACAGCATGTTGCGCATCACTAGTCAGATTATATTGAACGAAGGACATAAGGGGCTCATGATTAGGGTTACCAGACGTACTCTTTTAAAGAGTACAGTACTCTTTTTTAAGCCCTCCTCTTTTTTACTCTCACTTTTTTCCCGAAAGTACTTTTAAGTACTCTTTTTCTTATTTCTGGGACTTTATCATATAACAGCTGAATGCATCGGCTCAGTTAGGTAATCCATTTTTATTATTCGTCAGAATTAAAATAAAAAACCTTCAAATATTAGGTTTGTTAGTTTGAAGCATCTTTCGTCACATTGCATTCAAAAAGTTACCAAAATTCTTAGACCCTTTGGAGTTTCAAATTTAAAATCATTACGCCTAAAGAAAGCTAATTGTAAATTTTAATTTTGAATCAGCGTATACGTGAGTACTTAGTGAGTTTTACAAAATTTTTGTTTGTCTTTTAAAAAAATATGTGGTCTAAAACCGAGGAGTTTGGGGTCCCTGCAATTCTGTACTCCTTTTTACACAAGAGAATCTGGATCTGGTAACCCTATGCTCATGGAGGGGCATAGGATGATATGGGGGTAACGTATGGCGAATATAGGATCATGGGCGTGACATAGGACGTTATAGGGTGGACGTAGGGGAGACTTAGGGGATAAATGGGCGACATTGGGGGACCGGTAGGCCTAAATTTCAATGCAATGGCAAAATGTGCAAATTTGAAAAATTATATTTTTGCTATCGTTTTCGCCTAGCGTTTGCGAAACGTTGTTCGGGGAATATAAATGCAAGTATTTATTTACCTTTAAGGATTGCTTATTACCCATAAAAAAGGGGTGCAGGAGTATACCAACACCGTAAGCTAAGCGATAAGTATACAGCAGGGCATATTTTAGTGGGTTTTAGCACCTAGAATGGGTAGTTGTAAATTGAAATTGGCAGTTGTAAAACCAAATATGGGTAGTGGAATTTTAAGTTGAAGCCATTTAGGAGAATTATACCTAAAATAAGTACAATCGTACATAAAAAATCAACATTAAAATATTGACACTGTTTTACGTTCTATTTTAGAACTGAGGAGTGCATATTTTTTTCTCAGTGCATGGCCTTAAGACCTTTGGGTGCCAGTAGGTGAGCAGTCTCCTCTACTTATTACAATTAATTAATGAATTAACCTGTAAAAAAATACATCAAAAACAAACAAAAATAATGAATAATGATGTGGCGGGTATCGATTGCATCGCATATTTCTGCTTCACATAAATGACCATATTTATTTTAGGCATTTAGACTTTGATTCAATGGAGAATAATGCCTTGTTTTCATTATGTCAAAATCAATGGCAAAATCAATTGCTGAATTCGCTGGCCCGTGCCATAGGCAAATAAATTTGCCAGAATGTTGGCAATCATCGACGTATATGAAAGCTATGTATTTATTCGGTGTAGGTACGGTGCACCGCAGCCATTCTCTGGTTAAAACCAAATAAAACCATCATTTAAAAAGTTTGTTGTTATATTTTTTAAAAATCGTGGAATCGTTGGCAACATTTTGTCATTTTTAATGATTTTGGTTGGGGCTGGGGAGTGGTTAAAAGTCTATGTATCCAATATTGTTTATATAAATCGATCCTTAACTAACGAAATGGTATCTTTGTTTTTCCAAAAAAAATATTTTCATCCATTTTAACCTTTTTTACGCCATAACATTGCACAAATGCAACTGTGGGCAGAAATGGGTTAATAGACAATAAGTTAAAATTGTCTCTACTGGTCAATATTATTTACTCATGTTACCTGTATATGTACGTACATGAGAAGCTATTTTTAATTCGATTTCAAAAGGTTTCACATCAAAAGTTTTGCATTTCTTACATATATTGATTTTTGCGAACAACTTTTGAACGGGGCAAAAAAGTAACCTTTGACAGAGACAAAAACAAGGACGCCATTGTGACAAGGACCCCACAATCTATCAGAAAAGTCATTTTCTCGGATTCGGCACACTGTGTAATAGAGCGTTAGTAGGAAAGATCATACGAAAATAAGCATAAAGTTACTTTAGATTCGAATAAAAGCTACTGCATGTGAAGTTTATGGCGGAATCGATACCAATGCAACTTTGTGTAATATGCTGTCAACAATGCAAGTCGGCAATTGCAACGTAAGTGCGTTCACAAATGCAGAATTCAATATAGTTAGTTTTCATAATGGTTTTGCTGTTAATGTTAATGGGATACTTACCCGTTCTCAGCGATGGCTTGATCGCGACTAGCCTTGAGTGCAGCTATTTGTTGACGCAAACTTTTGCTTTCGGTCGATGTTTCGTGCAGTTCTGTATCACGTTCACGTTTCTTGCAGTTCAGTTTCCTACAGAAAACACAGCGTTATTCAACTATGAACAAGTGCGTAAATAATAAGACAGACGGTATCTACAATGTTGACGAGAAAATTGGAGTAAAAATGAAGTTTCAATTTTCGAGACTTTTTCAATACCGGCATATCGAGGGCTTATATTCAATACTGTCTATAAGCAATTTTGGACGAAATGAGTTTTTGATGCCGAACTGTTCCCTGATCGCAGGTGCAGCTATAATATTAATTTCGGACCAAAAAATTAACGCTAAAGTTATTTTTTTCACACTTTTATGAATGCAATATGCCGGTATTGAAAAATGCCGGTATTGAAAAAGCATACAAAAAAAATATTTTTCGATTTTATGAGTGCTTTGACTTTTTTTTAATGTACAGTGGCTCACACCTTATTTCGTGCAGAGTACAAACTTAAATTTAAATGTTTCTAGTTGCTAAGTAAACACTTCCATGGACCAAATTTGAACGCACATTTGTCGACCAACGTTCAACGAACATAATGCATTAAACAGCTTTTCCAAAAATGTTCACCTCTCTCCTGTAAGAGGTTTTTTGAGTTTATGTAGAAAATTTAAGGTCACAGCTTGTTTCGTGCACACATTTTTTTTGCATGTTAACCCTTGATCGTGGTCCCGTTAGTCGCTATTTTTTTCTACTGTATGTTCAAACTGTTGTAATCTGGAAGCAGTGAATTTTTAGTCTGAAATCAAAACCATAAACGTCAAAACAGATTTGTTTTAAAAATGGGTCGCCGAACAACAGTAGAACAGCGCGAATTAGTTTTATTTCACTTCAAAAATGGGCAAACCCAACGGAAAACCGCAGAAATCGTAAACCTGAGACCTTCTACAGTGCAGAGTATCATCGAGCGTTTTTTGCACGAAAATCGTGTGGCCGATAAGGGCAGAAATGCCCCAAATAAAATATTTACAGAATCGGAAGAGCGACGTATTCTGCGTAAAATAAAGGAAAATCCGAAGCTATCGGCTCCCAAATTGGCCATGGAGGTCGAGAAAGAGTTGGGCAAGAAATGCTGTGCAGAAACTATTCGCCGTCTATTGCGGGACAACGATTTCAATGGCCGAGTAGCACGCAAAAAACCGTTCATAAACAAAAAAAATCAGCTATGCAGATTGATCTTCGCCAAGCAACATGTTGCCAAGCCCATTACGTTCTGGAACGATGTCAGTTTCGCGGACGAGTCCAAATTCAATATTTTTGGCTCCGACGGAATGCAATATGTGTGGCGTAAGGCTAATACCGAGCTAAATAATAAACACCTCAAACTTACAGTAAAACATGGAGGAGGCAGCGTGATTGTTTGGACCTGCATGGCTGCTTCCGGCGTAGGAAAATTAGTTTTTATTGATGGAATCATGGACAAGACAATGTACCTGAACATTCTCAAGGAAAATCTAATTCAAAGTGCGGACAGCTTGGGTGTACGACAGGGATTTCGGTTCTACCAGGACAACGACCCGAAACATAAATCGGGAATTGTACAGTTGGTTGATCTGGTTGATCTGGAATTGCCCGCATCTTTTGAATCCGCCGGCGCAGTCACCAGACTTAAATGTTATTGAAAATTTGTGGGCAATTTTGGAGACCGGGATACGCAAGAGGAATATTTCCAATAAAAATGATTTGAAAAATGCCCTGATGGAGGAATGGCAAAAAATATCCCCAGAGACTACTAAAAAATTAGTGGAATCAATGGCTACGAGGCTTAAAGATGTTATAAAACAAAAGGGCGGCCATACCAAATATTAAAAATTACATAAGACATGTTTTTTAATAAATCAGTGCAGTGCACGAAGTAAGCTGTGGCGTTGAATTTGGCTACATTTTAAGTTTTTTGTTTTTATCTTTTTAGTAGACATTTATGTAAAGAATTTGATGTTCGTCTATAAATATAGAAACATTGATCTACAAAATGTCGTTTACATTTTTTCAATATCATTATTAGGTAGAAAGTTATAGCATTTCAAAGTTTAACTCTGCGTTTGCACGAAATAAGATGTGAGCCACTGTAGATCGAATTTAACAAAGATTTATTACCAAAGTTGTTTGTTATTTAATTGTCCATCAAAAGCGGTATAGTGGTACCACATAGAATTTTTTCGAGATGGGGTTTTCAAAAATTGTTCAATTTAGAAAATTATCATATTGATATTCTTACTAAATTTATTAACTATTTTTCTTGAAGCTACTAGGTTAGTGAGTATTAGCTTGAGAATTAAATCCTGAAGGGTTTTGGTAATCCAGGGATCTTTCTTTGCAATCCGGGATTTTTAAAATATATTTTTTTTGATAAAATGAAAAACGTATGATGTAAGTCTTTTACATCCAACTGAAGACAAAAATATCTTATAACTTGTATAACATGGTTGATTTTGTTTCTTTCGATAATGAGCAAGTGCACCCCCTAGTTGTTTTCTTTATGAGAGAAAAACAAACATAAAATTTTGATATTTAAAAAAAAATGCAACAGTTTTAAAAATCAGTGAAGTACAAACAAGATTAAAAATGCTTTTTAGAATTGGTCGGCCGCCGGGGAACAACTCCCAAAGTAAACACCTATACGAGCTAGAAAATACCGCGGAGTGGTGATTTGTGGTTCCAGTTGCGAATAATGTAATTTTCGGCAAAATATTACGGTTAAAAGTTGGCCATGAAATATGTAAACCCATGTCACACCACCAAGACATTTAAACATGGTGGCAGGAATATAATGGTGTGGGGATGCTTCTCGTGGTACAGTGTAGTACTTTTATATTGGTTAAAAATAAACATGGACAAAAATCTTTATATATAAATTCTGGGGGAGGTCATGCTGTAATGACTAATCACGCCGCACAGTGTTTCAAAACGGTAATTTACGAGCAACTCAAGCAATACATAGTTCATACAGAATCAAAAAATCTATAAACGTCCTGTCTTGCAATTAAGCCAAGCTAATGGAATCATTTGCAGGATTTTAAGCCTGTAATTCCATCAGAATATTACTACATCTACGACAATATAAGCCAGGTGAAGTAAAATAACATCAAAATGCATTGAAATGCGTGAATTCTTTTGTTTTTATTACCAATGTTTGTAATATTTTGCTTTTATATTCAAAAATAAACTAAACTAAGGTTAAACTTCCATAAAAATGTTGCAAATTTAATAAAACTGCAAATAAACTCGCAAACTAATGATTTTCCTAATATGCAATATGCTCTATCAGACTTTTTGAAAAATTAAAAAAAAAATTCAAATTTCGGGCAAGCCGACTGAAGCCCTACACCTACTGTGCCATATTGGATCCGACATGTTGAATTTTGAAAATGCGATATCAAATTCGAAATCAGCTACCCCAAAAAACCCCCCTATACAAAGTTGCATACTATTTTGATGAACAAATAAATATTCATATTCATAATCAATAATTTGAAAAATACATGCGCTTCAGAACATTACTAATTGTCTTATTCTACCAACAAAATTGCCAACAAAATAACAAATGATAATAATTTATCATTTATTTGAAAGCAAATTTGCATATAGAAGGCTGAAACCGATCAGTCTGTAAGTATAGGTTGAATATAGTTAAAAGGTTTTTATGTGTTTTTTGTAGAGACCGACCGAAATTCGGTTTCGGCTTTTCGGCCAAAAAAAACTGTTTCGGATTCGGCCGAAAAATAAAATATCGTTTTCTGCCAAATTTCGTTTTCGGTCGAAATTTCGATATTTCCGCCGAAAATTTCGGTTTGATACGAAAAATGTAACAAATAAATAACAAAGATTACACTGATCGACAAAAATTAACATTTTGTGTGTTAAATATACTTGATAGACAAATTCTTATGCATTTTGGCACGCTGAATACGAAAATAATAATGAAATTTTTACAGCATGCACCAAAAATTAAATTTTTTTGCAATTTTCATTATTATTTTTGGATTAGGCGTGGCTAAATACATAAGGGAATACCAAGTGGATAAAAGCGGTATGTAACACAAATTTAAGTATTGATCATAGTTTCGAAGAATCAGAAGCGACAAAAAAGACATGTCCCCAATTTGTATTAAAAAAATAAAAATTAAAAACTTTGAAACTTATTTTCTTGAAAGAATTTGTATGTTCACAGCGTTCTCACTCTTCTCATATCGGAGCAGATCTACTACTCTCGCGATGATTTTTAAATTTCAACTCCTCTACTACTATTGTAAGAAATCTTCTCCTCAAAATATTATGTGAGTTTCAAACAATGCAAAACTACTACTCTTTCTACAAATCTACTACCATGCTACTCTACGCAGAAACCCTAGCCTACTCCTCTCTCTTGAAATCTGTTACTTTGACAGTAATTTCTATTACTCCCGTAGAATTTCTACTACTCTACGTAAAAAAATGAATTCTACTCCCTTTCTTGAAATCTACTCCCCTAAAGTAGATATTCGATTTTCTCTCGCCGTAGCAAAAAGTAAGAACCCTGCCCCTTCAATTGATTTCCACGCATGTGATAGTTTGCTTCTAAATTTATCTAATTCATGATCTGAACTTAAAATGATTGATTTCAGCTTAATTATGTACAACTTTATTAAATTTGAATTCACAATTTTTTCTTTCATTTTTTCGGTTTCGGTCGAAATTACAAAAATAAAAAATCGGCCATATCGGTTTCGGCCTAAAAAAAAGCGATTTCAAACGGTCTCTAGTTTTTTGTAAAAAACAGCAAATAGCTAAAATGTATTTTTACCGATTTTAAGAATTGAACTTGAAAAACAGGGAGACACGGGTACCGTTTTTTAACTCCTTCTAATAGAATCTATTAGTCTTCATCATGGGTATTTTTAAGTGTCTAACGGTGTTGTAAATAGTAAACAATTTGTAAATAGTAAATATTTTGTTTCAAGGTCCAAAGTATAATAAATTCCATGAAATTTATAAAAAAAAAATGTTTTCAATTTCACAATTGAACATCATGGCGAACATTGCATTCCGACATTATTCAGTCACTGCAATTTGTCTGTTTCAAACGTTAACTACAATAAAAAAAGAGTAAAAAAACAAGTTTTTTAAAATATAACCCTTTAACCGACTAAAAAGCTGAAAATAAATTTCCTTTAAATTAATTTCAGCAATTTCGATTTGAAATTAAGGGTTTTTGGCTACTTTATTCCTAATATCATTGCAGATTTTGAAGTCGCCAAAAACCCTTAATATTAAATCGAAATTGCTGAAATTAATTTAAAGGAAATTTATTTTCAGCTTTTTAGTCGGTTAAAGGGTTATATTTTAAAAAACTTGTTTTTTACTCTTTTTTTATTTTCCTCTTTTTTAAAAAAAAAAAAATTTTTTTCTCCCCCCCTTTTTTCCCCTTTTTTATTCTTTTTCCCAAATGCGAACCTAAGTAAAAAATTTCAGCCTTGTAGCTAACAAAATACGAGAGTTAGAACTTTAAATTGTCTCCATCCCGCTCCCCTTTGCCCCCACATCCCCCTTTCCAAAGGGTACAAAATTTCATTTTGCCAATAAGAACTCACCTACCAAATTTCATCAATGTAGCTTGAAGGAATTGGAAGTTATGCCATGTTTTAAAAAAAAAGGTTTGAGTCCCCCCACGGCCTCCTACGCATATATATATATAGTCCGCCCAAAGCAAGTTAATATAAGGGTTATAAAAAACGCAATTATTATGTATGCAAGGCATATAATGTGATATCCGCAGAATGGCAGACAAGAAACCTTTACCTCAATTATATGCAAGTTACATTCTGTAGTGGATTTTTCAATATGCAGGGAGATGTCAATAACACATTGCCTGTGTCGATTAAAAAGTTTCAATCACCGAGCCTATCACAAGTTAAAGTATATACAGAAAGGGAATATGCAAAGATGTTAATATAAACAGCAAAGAATGATTGTATTTCAAGAAATACAAAGTTCAAATACCTTTAAGAGTTTGACCGAATCAACACAGACCAAGACTTATAAGTGAGCTGACAATTGAATTATGAAATGAGCATACAAATATTTGTCTTAATGAGTAAGAAAATACGAGGTACATATATTTGTGTTAGCTACCAAAGAAAATAAGTCATCAATTTTGTTTAAATGAGCGCGAACTAGAATGAACTCAGAAAGTGCTTAAATGACTTAATTAGTTTTTGGTTAAAAAGTGGAGCCGATTTTGAACGTGGAATATATGTACATTAAACCGCCTCACGTTGTATGGACGAAAAAAAAGTTGCCCGGGTCACCCCCTGAAAATGAACTTTGGCTTATTTTATGATGATTCTAAAAATATTTCGACTTTAGCAATTGTAATCCGTAAGCTTGACAATTTACGAAAACCTCTATAAATCATGTTTTTTACATGTACGTCTTTCTTTATACTGCTTTGGGTCAAATAAACTTTATGAAATGATAGAAATTGAAAAACTACACTTCCCTTATTTTTGCGATTTTTTAAAACATTTTTATTGAATTTTTTGTAGCTTTTTTTTGCATTTTTTGGTTCTGAAAAATAGTACTGAAACACCCACAAACAAAGCTGGGCATAGTTAATCGAGAATTTAACTTTGCACTCACAGACCCTTTTTTCGATCAATTTCCGCCCTCTATATGCAAATTTAACTTAAGAAATGAAAACTTTGTAAAAATTTTACAAAACGAATTTGCCGACGCGCTTTTTTTTGATTGTCACTATGCACCCAGAGTTCCAAGTTGATTGGAAAACGTCGGCGGCGGCTAAAAAGTTTCACGCCGACCATAATCGATGTCAATATCGGTTGAGCCGACACAATCGACTCAATATTTCGCCGCCGACCAAGCCGATACATTTGACGACTTGGAACTTTCAATTTTTGTCAACAACACGAAAGAGTTCTGTGTTTACAATTTTTCAACAGTATAAATTCTTAATTTTTACTTTTTTTTTTACATCTAATAATAAAAATTTTTTTTTCGTTTCAAAGTTAACTAATGCTAGTTAATCGACTAAATGAAAAAGTTAACGGTTTTCGAAATTAACTGAAACGTTAAAAGTTAACCAAAAATTTAACTTCGTTAATTAACTATTAACGAATTAACTAGTTAATGCCCACAAAGTATACTTTACAAATTTAAAAAACTGAATTCCATCAGAACTTTGTAGGTATTTCATCAACCTTGACATATCGATACCTTAAAGCACAACTATCATATGTCCATTTTTTCAAATTTCTAGAAAATGAAAAATAAGTTTTCAAATTGGTATGTTTTGTATGTCAATTTTTTTTATTTCCTCATTATACCCCCACACTCACTGTGGCAGGGTATACTAACTTTGTCACAACGTTTGTAACGCCCATAAGGAGGCGTGTCCGGTATGGAAAAGTATACATATTCTTGATCAGCATCACCTCCTGAGTCGATTTAGCGATGTCCGTCTGTCCGTCCGTCTGTCCGTCCGCACGATAGCGGTCGCAGTTTTGGAGATATCGACTTGAAACTTTGGGTACATGTTTTTCTCGTGAATACTGAGATCAAATTCGAGAATCAGCCAAATCGGACAAAAACTGGGCGTGGCTCCCATACACCGAAAAAAAAGGTAAAAATTTTTCAAGTCTTTTTTATTGTTGTATTCGATTGGAAATGTTTAGAAACGTATTTTTGACATGGTCCGAGGTTCCGAAGCCACATATATAAGGGTCTAAATGGGGTCCAGAGACCAATTTTTATACCCCCACACTCACTGTGGCAGGGTATACTAACTTTGTCACAACGTTTGTAACGCCCATAAGGAGGCGTGTCCGGTATGGAAAAGTATATATATTCTTGATCAGTATCACCTCCTGAGTCGATTTAGCGATGTCCGTCTGTCTGTCCGTCCGTCTGTCCGTCTGTCCGTCCGCACGATAGCGGTCGCAGTTTTGGAGATATCGACTTGAAACTTTTTTTACATGTTTTTCTCGTGAATACTGAGATCAAGTTCGAGAATCAGCCAAATCGGACAAAAACTGGGCGTGGCTCCCATACACCGAAAAAAAAGGTAAAAATTTTTCAAGTCTTTTTTATTGTTGTATTCGATTGGAAATGTTTAGAAACGTATTTTTGACATGGTCCGAGGTTCCGAAGCCACATATATAAGGTCTAAATGGGGTCTTGAGACCAATTTTTTTTTTTTGGTGGATTTAATTGGAAATTTTTAGAAATGGATTTTGGACATGGTCCGAGGTTCCGAAGCCACATATATAAAGGTCTAAATGGGGTCTTGAGACCAATTTTTTTTTTTGTTGGATTTAATTGGAAATTTTTAGAAATGGATTTTGGACATGGTCAGGGCTCCAAAACCATCTATAATTGGCTCAAAATAGGGTCTTGAGACCCTATTTTTTTATGATCGAGGTACTTCTTCCTACTGTGTGGGGGTATTTCAACTTCGGTATAGCCGAAGATAGTCCACTCTCTAGTTTTTTTTTCGGATTTGATTGGAAATTTTTAGAAATGGATTTTGGACATGGTTTGGGCTCCAAAACCACCTATAATTGGCTCAAAATAGGGTCTTGAGACCACATTTTTTTATGTTCGAGGTACTTCTTCCTACTGTGTGGGGGTATTTCAGCTTCGGTATAGCCGAAGATAGTCCACTCTCTAGTTTTTCAATTGCTTTCATCACGATTCCCACAAACCACTATAGCCTGGCTGATGCAGCTTATTCTCAGGAATCCAAAAATGCCAAAAACTCGATTTTCATGAAAACGGACATAGGACGGTTGTGCATTAAGGTATCGATATAATATTCAAATTTCAGAACCAATAAAGTTAATTTACTTTGAGATTGTGATTTGAATAATAAATATTCGCAACCAACTTTATTTCTGAAATCTAGGAAGACTCAAAAAACGACGTTATAACATGAGAAACAGGAATACTTGGTGTTTCGTGTATTCAGTGACCTATAGTACAAGGAACATTTTCCTTGAACACATTAACCCTCTAATTCCCTTATTTCCGTCACTTTTGAACCAAACCCAAAAAAAAATGTCGGACTTTTACTGGTTTGTGTAGTTTCTCAATGTCTATTATTTCATAAAATTTATTTGACCAAAAGCAATATAAAGAAATAAGATTTATAGAGGTTTTTTGTAAATTGTTCAGCTCACGGATTACAGTTGCTAGAGCCGAAATATTTTGAGAATCTCCATAAAATAGACCAAAGTACATTTCCAGGGGGTGACCCGAGCAACTTTTTTTTTCGAGTCGGTTTAATATACATATTGGTATAATGTACAATAGCAACAATGGAAGTGTTTCAGAAAAAAGGTAACTTTACTGCAGACAAGTCATAAGTACTTCTTTTGACTCGCAAGTAGATTTGAGCGCACAAAGCTAAAACTAGTAAATTATGAATGAAATCCAAACTCAAGAAGGTGCAACTCAAAAATACACTCAGAAACCTACTATACGAGTTGAGTTTAGTTGCGACGAGTCGAAAAAGTATCGCTACTGCCGAAGCAGTCACAACAGGTAAACAGAAATCAGATGAATACCAGCCTTGGTGCCGCTCGGTGGTCTGAACGTATTTATGTACGGAGTTTGTGTTGCAATTCAAATCATAGCAACAAAAGTGTAATAAACTGTATTAACATAACTATGAGTACAAGAGTCGCTGTTAAAGTATATTAGACCCGCAATTTGTATACGGCATTTGCAATACGGTATTATTTTTGTTTATATTTTTAAATTTAATTCCACGGAACTAAATAACCTTGAAAACACATACGATATGTTACTATTTTTGGCTTTCGTATCAAAACCATGTTGCGTTTGTGACTCAGTGTTCGATTTGTTAATTTTGTGAAACGGTGTGTAAAGAATAATCATAAAACCAAGAAATGTGCTTAAAAAGTCAAGGCCAAAAAAGTTGTATTGGACTACTGGTCAGCTGCGGACTATGATTCCAATATATTAACTGATTATTGTTATTTTGAAATCTATCGCTGGAGAACCGATACACAGGTCTTAATTGTGGAAGCCATATTCACTTAAGATCACAAAGAATAAGAAAAAGTGAAATTTAATATAAAAAAACAGTACAACTTCGTATTCTTTCGCCACGGCATTTTATAGTTCATTTACCTGAATACCGTATTTGTTGTTGCTGCAGTAAATATCAAAGTGCCTTGTGATTATACATATATTTACATATATAAACATGAATATACCCACTGATCTGATATCATCGAACATTTTCCAAAATCCTTTTCTACAACCCGTTAAAAATTTATCTCAGGCCAACATTGTATCCATTTATCGGTGGCTTAGGGGCTCGGACCCCCAAAATCGGTAACAAATTTTTCCATTTCTGATTGGAATTTTCGTATTTGATTTTACCACCTTAAATCAAAAATCGATATCTCCAAGACTGCGACCGCTATCGTGCGGACCGACAGACGGACGGTAATTATCGTGCGAAATGATAGACAGGACGGACAGACGGGCATGGCTTAATCAACTCAGGAGGTGATGCTGATCAAGAATATATATACTTTTCCATCTCCTTATGAGCGTTACAAACGTTGTGTGAAAGTATATGGAGGTGTCAAGATATAAGGACTGTACCGAAAAGAAACTGCACACCTTGAGTTACTTAATCAAATATCTGTACTAAATTCTTCTTTTTGTGAAGTAATTGTGCAGAATTTAATAAAGGTGCCTACACAAAAAATTCGGGAAAAATTAAGAGAATTACCTTTTTTTAAAAGTTAATGAAAAGTAAATTAAATAAGATTGTTTTAAATACAAAAAAAAATTTAACAAAAAAACCTTAACTTTATAAACAAATCAAAGTGTACATTTTATTTTCGGTACAGTCCTTATATTCCCAGACCGTGAAATATCAAAAAAATTACTCAGGCTGAACGAATGGTTACTGTTTCCTTTGCTATAATCTAAAGAAGGTGGGGCTTTTCGAAAGCTGCAAACTCTGCAAAATCCGAGGCAGAAACGCTTGAATATTTCCTAATCCCCAGCAATTGAGGAAATAATAATCTGTTTTGTGGAACACAAATCTAATAAATTTACAAAAGCCCTGAATATGGAAAGTTAGACAAAACCCGGACATGATATGCCAATTTTAAAGGAAATCGAGTATCTAGTATTTTTGTATTCCAGAGAACCAACTATATCGAATAGGTTATTATGGTTTGTAGAAATCTTAGTGAAAGTAATTGAAAAATGAGGAAATACAATTCTAATTTTCTACAGTTTAAAAAAATGGAATGCAAACTTTGCATTGTGACCGTTTGTTTTAAAATACAAATTATATAAAGTATCTGATCACAAATATGTATTGTTCTTGCAGATATGTAAGACTCGAAACCTGTTGCAAACTCTTATGAAATATTTGTAGATCGTACACGGGTTCTTTCCGTTTGTAGTAATTGTGTATTATAGTCATAATATTGATCCATTGATAAAAAATCATAATTGAATTGATTTAAGTCACAACTTCAAAGGCTGAATATAAAATCAAAATCAATATTCATGGCTAACAATGTTAAATTATGTTTTTTTATTCCTGGATCAATATTATGACTATAATACACAATTCCTGCAAACAGTTCTCTCTGTGTAAAGAAATCTTCCTTAAAGCAATATATACATATTAACAATAATTGAATAGGCAGAAATGTATGGCATTGCTAACACACTGATCCACAATCTGTAAGCGCCTGAAAACGAAAGCAGCATTTTCCATTTCCCATCGCATGTAATAACACGATAAATGCATGCGGTGTGGCAAGCTACCTTTGAACATTTAATTGTTGAAGCGAACTATTGATAGCTGGCTCGCCTATTTAATGGCATTACAAAGCAGCGGGCCAAACTACTCATGCAACAAATGTTGTTGCAGCATAAACAGTCGAGGCCGTTTGTATAGCAAATAAAACTAAGTGTAATGCTGTTGGGTAGTTTCTTGAATTTGTCACACTTTCCTCGTTATTAGGTAAGACAGTTGAATCCACAGAACAGGTCTTAGGCAACTAAATATCTTTGAACACGTTTTTCTATGATAAATACTATTGCAATTGCAGTACCATTTGTACTTAGTCGCATTTAAACACATGAAATAGACACTTCCCTCTAAAAAAATGATAAACACAGTAGCAGCATTCCATAGAATATTGATCGCACTAGTGGTAAATAAAGTTGAACATGTTTGGACAACACCGAAATCGCTTCATTAACATACAAAGCTTCTCTTTAAAGTTTTTTTAGGAGATGAGTAATATTTGCGGTTGCAGTTGGTGACATTAAATTTAGTTTACCGCTCTTCGCTAAAGCATCATCTGAAACATGTCGTGGTCATCAGCGTTAATTTTTGCGTTACGTAATTAATGTTGAATTTCTTCTGTATTATTTTTTTACATGTGCGTTGAAAAAATGTAACAAAATAAGAAAGAAAAAACGTCGAATTTTGGGGTCATGGCTATCAAGACGTCCTCGCCGCCGCTAATTTTTTCATTCATATCATGCATAGCAAATTAATGACCGATAAGAAATGTACAACAAATCTGCAAGCGACAAAATTTGTGAACAAGCTTTTTAATATACATATGTAGGTAATGACCATCATCCAACAACACTACATTGGAATCGCAGCCCATCAATCGGTTTGGCTGCATTTGAATTGACCGTGATCAACAACATTTTTCCTACCTTATACTATGTATATTAGGAGGGTGATTGCGACACAAGTTAATATTAATTAGATTAATTTTATAGTGAAAAAATAATCCATTATGATATTGTGCACAAAAATTACCAACTATGGCAGCGGAAAGCCAAATTTTTTTCATTCATTATTTTCTATAGATTTCACACCTTGTTATAAAATTCATTAATCATTTCCAGTAATTAGCCTCCGAGTTACTCAGATGGCCGCGGGCGAAACATCGAATTAATTTATCGTAGTTATATATCCAAAATTCAGTAAGGGGAAAGAATACAAACTGAAATATAAATTCTGGGCATTAAACACAATACGATACACACGTTCGATATAGCAGCTTATGTCACAGAAGTAAAGGATAATGGAATATTTTCGAAAAAAATGACAAAACTGTATATTTTAATACAAAAACTAGCTTATATAAAATTCTTTGTGAGTTTGTCTGTGGGATGTATGTATGTATGTTTGTTCGCTTATAACTCAAGAAATACTTGACCGATTTTAATAAAATACATATCGAAATGTAGGTAATTTCATTGACCTTTAAGCTCTGTAACTCGGGTTCTATTCATGGGATTTCGCTGAATTTTTAGATTTGATGCTGGGTGGTGAATGAGCAAAGGGGTGATTGTGAAAATGTGTGATACGATCCAAATTTTTCTAGAACTTTAACTCGGACCCCATCCGAGGGATATCGGTGATACTTTGGATTTGCTGTGGAGTAGTGAATAGGCAGAGGGATGACTGAGAAAATCTATTTTTTTCAGTTGCTTAAATAATACGTGGTATAACATTTATACATTTACCTGAAATGAAGCTGAATTTAAGTAGTTTCAAATCAACTAACTTTTATGTTGGTTAAAAAGAACTACTTTAGAAAGTAAATTTTTTTCGATTAGCAGCAAAAGTGGTTCAAATAAAAATAGATTATAAAGTAGTTGATTTCAACTAACTTCAAACTACTTTAAAATATATGAATAGGTGGACAATTGACTTGGCTCTAGGATATCGTAATGTTAAAGTCAACAGTTCGTTCTTTGAAATATAATCAGATTATCAATTAGTTGCACTTTTCAGCGACCTAGTTGTACAACTAACTTTACATTAGTTTATTTTCCTACGGGGTAGTGCTTCTTCTCCTGTACGTATTACAGTTATTTATAAGTATAATTGAAGGGGTGGATGGATGAAGGCGGTATGTAACATACAAATTATTTCGAGTAAATCAGCTTTGAAGTTTTTCATTTAGAATTTGGCCATATAGGTAGTGAAAAGGGTCCGGTTTGTAAAAAAAAGGGTCGCAATCATAAAAAAACGTCTTCATTCATCAACAAAATTCTTTGAAAAAAACCATTTCAATAATATTGAAAAATAATATAAAAATAATCCCAATATATATTATAAAATCACTTGCGTGTCTGTATAAATTCTATAGGTATCGACATGTAACATAGGCTATATACGGTTGAGAATGAACAAAGGGTGTGGCACCTCACATACAACACATAACTTAAATACCAGCTAATTAAGCAACGATTGAATATATTCTAATGAAATTTGGCATGGAGTTGTACAGTATGTTTTCCCAGCTATGTGTCGAATATGGGAAATGATATAACGGTCCAAATTACCGTCACCCAAATTATCGGAGGAGATTTCGTTTCATTTGGAATCATTGACAATATAATTTTATTCACCACAAAACAAACTAAACAATATATACATTTGTATACCCTGCACACTAGTGTCTAAGGTTATATTGTTTTTGTCACACCGTTTGTAACGCCCATTAGGAGGTGTGTCCGGTATGGAAAAGTATATATATTCTTGATCAGCATCACCTCCTGAGTCCATTAGTCCATGTCCGTCTGTCCGTCTGTCCGTATGTCTGTCATTTCGCACGATAATTATCGATAAAAAAAAATCGATAATAAATCGATAAATTATCGAAAAATTTTCGAAAAATTATCGATAAGAAATCGATAAAATATCGAAAAATTGTGAATAAAATATCGAAAAACTATCAATAAAATACCGATTTTCGATAAAATTACTAACATATGGTCTCAGAATGTATCGTACTCGCATGTGCAGGGTATTATAGCTTCGGTCAGACCGAAGACAATTCACTTACTAGTTTTTATAAATGTTAGCCGTCCTGGTGAGGATCGTAAGTAGTGTTTGGTAAATCGACTTCGATTCTAAATCGATTTTAGGCTTTCAGAATCGATAATTTCGGAATCGATTTTAGAGATGTCAAAATAGTCAAGCATCGATTTTTGAATGCAAATAATCGATTTTGAAAATATAATTTGAAAACTTTTCATAATGGCTCCAAGTCAAGTTTTAGATTTATTACAAAATTATCATTTGACATTAACTTTTGTATGAAAAATACAATGTCGCATGATAATTTATGATAATTCCCGCTTATGACTCTACATATTACGACTTGTGAATATCATTTATGTTATTTCTGAAATAAAAATGTTTTATTTCTAAATGGTTATATCTCGAATTTTGTGTTTCAATTTGTAAAATAAACAAAAATTAGATTTTTTGGATTATTTCACTTCAAATACAATACAATTTTTTTTTTTAAATCGAAAATCGATTAAAAGTAGTCTATTTTAAGCCTTGATCAATTGATTCGCAGAATCGAATTCAAAATAGTTGATCGAAACTCGATTTTCAACTTTCATTACCAAACACTAATCGTAAGTAAGATGAAGTAGCCAACTAAACGCCTACTCACCAAAGCCACTTTGACTTATACAATACCTTTCGCTAAAACACACAAAAAATCATGTTTGACATAAACAAAAATAGCTTCGCCCTAAAGTAGCCACCATGAAGAAAATAACACTGCCACAATACTAGCGTTACCACCTAAAAATATTTTCACCTATTACGGTACTGTATTAGATTTTCATATTACACTTTCCCGTTTTATTACATTTCATATTTGCATATATTCCCAGTACAACATTAAGGTCCGCACACACCAACGCGAAAATGTAACTTACTCAAAAATGTTTCATTTTGTTACGTTTTTATTTGGTTTTATGTTATTACATATGTAATAACATAAAACCAAATAAAAATGTCACGTCAAACAAAAATTATTTTTTTTAAATGTCGATTTGCAAGAAACATTTTTGAGTAAGTTACGCGGCGGCTGCGTAACTTACTCACCAAATAAAAATGTATATCATTTATAAATTTTGATAGCAAGAACGAACTATCGCATTTTCAAGAAACATTTGTGAGCAAGTTCCGCGGCGAGGAAGGAGGGCGTGTCTAGGGAATGCCAAATGTGGCAAAGAATCGATTGTTACACAACCGATTTCGCAAAAAACAATCGTGAACTAATGATTATCAAAGCGTTTTTTTTAAATAGGAATGGTAAAAATATCATCTTTTTTAAATCGGTTTTAAAAAATGAATTTTTAGTGTGTTGTAGGAATTTTTGAAATTCCCAAAAAAAAATATTCTACAAATTTAATGGAGACCTTTCTTCCAAATTCTTCCAAATAATCCAAATTTAAAAAATTGTATATCTTGGAAACCAGATTTTTGCGGCAAAAAAAGATTTCAGATTTGGTTTTAAGTAGAGACCGGCCGAAATCGCTTTTTTTAATTTCGGCCAAAACCGAAATGGCCGAAATTTTTTATTTTTTTTTTCGGCCGAAACCGAAATGGCTGAATTTTCTTTTTTTTAATTTCGGCCGAAACCGATGCCGAAACCGAAAAAATAAAAGAAACAATGAGAGATTTAATGTAGTAAAGTGGGACATAATTAAGATTATCAGTAGGCTGAAATCGATCGCATATTCATAGTCAAATTTAGTAGCTGCTAAACTTTAGAACCAGCTTAGTAGCTGCCAGTTCAGTGTATTATCTGTCAACTTAGTAGATTACTAAAGTTAAGTTGGAGCTTAATTTGACTATGAATATGGGCCGATCATTTTAAGTTCAGATCATGAATTAGATGAATTTAGAAGCAAACTATCAAATGCGTGGAAATCAAGAGTAGTAGAAATTACTGCCAGGGTAGTAGATTTCAAGAGAGGGGAGTAGATATGGGTTTATGCGTAGAGTACTAGAAATTCTACGAGTTGTAGAAATTTCGGTCGGGGAAGCAGATTTGTAGAAAGAATAGTACTTTTGCATTGTATGAAACTCACATAATATTTTGAGGAGTAGATTTCTTACCATAGTAGTAGGAAATATCTTGAGGGAATTAGAAAAATCTGCTACCGTAGTAGAGGAGTAGAAATTTATAAATCATTGCGAGAGTATTAGATCTACTCCGATAGGACATGATCAACTATGAAATCAATGATCAAACTATGATCAATGCTTAAATTTGTGTTACATACCGCTTTTATCCACTTGGTTGTTCCTTATGTATTTTGATACGCTAAATCCGAAAATAAACTTTAAATTTTTCCAGCACGCACCATTTTTCTGCAAACGCCACAAAAGTTGCATTTTTGGTGCTGTAAAAATTTCATTATTATCATTTTCGTATCCAGCATGGCAAAATACATAAGAATTTGTCTATAAAGTATATTTAACACACAAAACGTTCAGTTTTGTCGATCAGTGTAATCTTTGTTATTTATTTGTTACTTTTTCTATCAAACCGAAATTTTCGGCGGAAATATAGGAATTTCGGCCGAAAACGAAATTTGGCCGAAAACGATATTTTATTTTTCGGCCGAATCCGACACACGGCCGAAACCGAATTTCGGTCGGTCTCTAGTTTTAAGACGTCAAAATACATAATACAAAAATAAAAAATTGAAAAAATCCAATTATTATTTTTTTGACAATCGGAAAAAATGTAACAGGTGGAAACAGTGTTAGGTGGCAACGCTAGCCCTGCGGCAGTGTTATTTCCTTAAAGGTGGCAATGGTTTCTCTCAAACATGATTTTTTGTGTGCTCAACTTAATCGCCATTAGCTGAACTCATTTAAGAGCTGTCGTGGTTCAGTTGGTTCGAGCTTCCACTTTCTCTGCGGCAGTCATAGGTTCAAGCCCGCCAGCGGTGATAGTTTTTTTAAATTTAAAAAAAAAATATTTAAAGATTTCCAATCCACAAAACAAAATTACAAAGCTGGGCATTAACTAGTTAATTAGTTAATAGTTAATTAACGAAGTTAAATTTTTGGTTAACTTTTAACGTTTCAGTTAATTTCGAAAACAATGAATTATTATTTAATGTAAAAAAAAGTAAAATTTAGGAATTCATACTATTTTTGAACTGATACATTTAATTTATTTCACAAAACAATTAAATACACTTGTCGATATATATTTGTTATCATTTATTTACTATTTAATTTAACTTTTAACGAAGTAATTTTTTCAACAAAAATAACTATTTAATTCAACGAAATTAAATTTTTGATTAACTATTACCGAGTTAACGAAGTTAAATTCTCGATTAACTATGCCCAGCTTTGAAAAATTGTATCTCAAGACCACATTTCGACCCATTTATGTGTGTGTTTGGAAGCTCAGACCATGTTAAAAATCCATTTCTAAACATTTCCAATCGAATCTATATATAAAAGAGACGTGTATGTTTGTTACCAGTAGACGCAAAAACTACAGCACCGATTCTCACCAAAATTTATATATGTGTCCTAGGGTATTGAGTCATGACATAGGATAGGTTTTGACACGCCCACAAGTTAGTAAAAACTGCTATATATCAGACGTTTTTGATCACAAGAAAATGAAATTTGCCATGAACCCAGCCATAATTTGGGCTACAAATGGACGAGATTAGACAATGGGGCGTGGCACCGTCAATATTTGAAAATGCTGTAATAGCGCTCCCACACAATGTTTTCCAAAGAAATTTGGCAAATGCCTTCATGGCAGGCCCGTAGGTAGGATTTTGGTTCATGGGGGGGGGGTTAAAAAAAAAATATAGAAAAATATTTTTTTTGTATATTTGTTTTACGAATAGTCCAGTCTTGATTTTTTTACTGAACTCATTCAGGGGCGTGTCCTAAGCTTAATTCCAAAATGGCGGGACTCTAGAGGTTGTGCTTCAGCTGCTATAATCCTATGGGAAATCCCCTGGTATCATATTGAAGAGAACTACACCGCCTACTTTTTAAACTAAAAATGTGTTTCGTAAAGTGAATATCTTGTATTACACCGCTCGACAAAAATCCACTTTTGGTAATGCACTTGATGATGACAAATAAATTCTATTTGTGAGGGTGAAAAAAGAGAACCCGTGTCTCACAGTTTTTCTGGATCAATTCTTAAAACCGTTTAAACCACATTTTTACATTTTACATCACGCACGTTCTTCAAAAACTACTGAATTTGAAATGCTAAATAAGAATTTGATTAAAGAAAAACATACCTTTAAAAACATGTAAACTCTTTACGATAGGATGTAAACTCATCACGCTAGACTAGAAAAACAATTGTAAATTTCTGAATTGTTTCTAGTCTAGCGTGATGAGTTTACATCCCATCGTAAAAAGTTTACATGTTTTTAAAGGTATGTTTTTCCTTTATCAAATGCCTTTTTAACATTTAAAATTCAATTTAAACTGCATTTTTGAATTATTATGTGCAAGGGGAAAAATGCAAAAATGCCATTTAAATGGTTTCAAGAATTGATCAAGAAAAACTGGGAGACACAGGTACTCTTTTTTAACCCCCACAAATAGAAATAATTAGTCCCGATCATGTCAATTTTTTAATGTCGAACGGTGTTATGTAGATAATAAAATGTTCTACAATTTGTACCTAGAACATTCTCTTGTGGGATCTTCGGTTCGAAAGTTATAGCACGACAAACATTCTTTAACGGTTGCAGTGCCAGGATGTACCCGTGATGTTTGTTTGGCAAGTCTTGGAAGCTGTAGCTCCGTTTGAAAAACATTTACGACCAGTTTTGAAGCAGAATATTGCCGATACTTTTGTAGGGTATGCAATAACATTTTTGCATGATTAATCGCTGTTGTCCAATCCATGGACTTTTCTTGAAGAAAAATAGTGCTACCAGTTCAAGATTTTTCCGATTTTGAGTAAATTTTCAATACAAATTTCGATAAAGGAAAAAATATTGTTTGATTCCTTCGCCGAAAAAAAAAAGGATTCTTAGATGCTTTTTGTGGGAATTTCAGTACGAATATACTGGCAACGATGCTTTGATGATAATGTTTGAGTCCCATTACTTTCTGATAATCATCAAATAAAAATCTAGATCATTTCGGTGGGGCTACGTGCCTGCTTCATGGTTTCAACTCTAAGCTAAATGCAACACATCGGCGTAATTAGGTAAAGGGGCGTGGTACCGCCCATACAAACCAATATTTCAAATTGCTGTAACTGGCCTCTCATTTAACGTTTTCCAACAAAATTTAGCAAATGGTCTCATGGTTTCAACTCTAAGCTAAATGCTACATATCGGCGTAACTGGACAAAGGGGCGTGGCACCGCCCATACAATTCAATACTTCAAAGTGCCATTCTTGGGCTCAATTGAATATTCTTCAACGGGAAATGGTTCTATGCCTTCAATGCAACATATTGGAATTGGACAGCGGGGCATGGCACTTTTCATACAATTCAATATTTCAAAATGCTACACTTGGGCTCTCAATAAAAATATTTGACAATTGTTTTCATTAACTTATGACCTTAAAGGCAAAAATTAATTTTTTAGGGCCAGCAAAGCGGACCGGGCCCTGCTAGTGCACTAATAAAAAAGACTCAGGAGGTGATGCTGATCAAGAATATATATACTTTTCCATACCGGAAACGCCTCCTTATGGACGTTACAAATGTTGTGTCAAAGTTAATATACCCTGCCACAGTGTGTGTGGGGGTATAAAATAGCATAAACCGTTTAAATAACACTGGTCTACAAATGAAAGCATTTGGAATAATTCTGGCTTAAAGGATAATCGCAGTCTGTGATCACGAATCCGGAGTCCGTTTTTCTCCCCTGCGTCCAAATTTCTTAGAATCGATATCTCAACATCAATAATGCAAAAAATATATAATGGCAAATTCAGATCTGTTTTTGTACATATTTTTCGATGAAATTTGATTTCAAAAATGTTGTGGAACAAAAACTTAGCCGTCTCGTGAAAGAAAAACATTTCAGTCTCAATTAATCAATGTGACGTTTAAATTCATCAATGGGCAGTAGAGCTGTCCAAAAAAAAAAATTTGACCGATCAGTTTCGAAAGTGCCCTGAATAATGCAAATACACCCAAAACTCTTAAATTTTTAGGAAAATGTTTTTTAATTAATTTTAGGGGGGCTTCCGCCAAAAACGGTTAATTTTGGTTTTTTTCTCGTATTTTTCTTGATCTAAAACGAACTTAAAATTTGTGTTTTTTTCCCCCCCATACAAGTGTTTAAATTTCAAACATAAGAGTTTTGGGTGTATTTGGGCAGCTCCAATGGGCAGTTTCAAATAATTTAAACATTTTGTTGTCAAAATCAGAGCATTCAATTTCGGCTGGAAATTGACAACGGCTCGGTACGTTTTGACAACGTTTCATTTCGATTTTTTACTCAGTGTGCATATGTGTCTTTTAAAACTATTCTATCAACCAAAATCGCGCGATTTTTTGTATTGAATTTTAATCAGGTCGATCGGGAAAACTGACGAAAATCTACCCGACGACAGGTAACCCGTGCTTTTTTAACCACTTGTTTTCCAACCAAATACTTACTTTTAAGAATTTACACAGAAAAAAACGTACAGAATACCAAAATGTATGAAAATTGTAAATTTTTTAACCGAGCTCGTAGGTACATTTTACCGACAAAAAATAACCGAAATTGTTGTTTTACAGAAATTGTATGTTCTTTTACCGCAATTGGTGGTTAAATTTGAATTTTCACCAACTTATGCAATTTACCATTCGCGCATCTTCAGTTGAATCGTTGGGATTCAAAGAAAGAAGAATTCCCAATCGTGTTATGAATGTTGTGCCTTATAGAGGCAGCTTGAGCAGATCCAAACAGTTTTTTTTTGCTTGTAATACTGCATTTGTAATACTAATTTTGGAAAATAAGATCTTGTGTCAGTTATGCGCTCAAGCTAATATTTTTTTTTTTTAAACATGCAATCTTGCATTTTCGAAATGTATTTTTGTGTTTAATATTTTTTTTTTTTGGTTGTTGGGGTTTGTTTTCAAATGGAAAAAAAAATGAATTTATCGAAAAAAGTTTTCTTTTTAAAAAAATATGTATCGAAACAAATTTTTGTTGTATGTTTACAATTAAAATTATAAGCCAATAAATTTTAATGGTTTTCTTACTAAAAAATATGTATCGAAACAAATTTTTGCTGTATGTTTACAATTCAAATTGTAAACCAACAAATTATTAAGGCAAATGAACCATTTCTCGTCGGTTAGATTAACCGACGAAGAAGGGTTGGAACGTTTTTAATCGTCTTTTTCGGTTAAATCTACCGCCTTTTTTTTTTGTGTGTACAGATTGATTTGTCCAACCAAAAACTCAAATATGTCGTTTTTTACACCGCTAAGGGAAACGATTTAAAAAAATTGGTTCAGTAGAATGTTTTAATTTTAGAAACCATCTTTCGTTGAATTTTGAAACGCGCTTCCTACGAACTGTTATACTACTACAACAACATCACCTTAATTACTTGGGCTGAGTCCGTGAATGATTCAGACTTAAAACACTTCAGCATAAATTGTCTGTTTTACTTCAATTAAACTCAAAAATGATTTCGAGTAAATAAGTATTTCCATTTTAAACTTTGTATTACGTACCTCAATTGAGTCGTTCAGTTCCATTATGTCAAAAAAACTAGATTCTGAGAAATGTGGAGTTAAAGTTAGCTGATCGAATTTTCGACCAAGGATTTTTGAGTTTTGGCACCGAAAAAATTATCATCTAGAGAAGAGTTTGAGTATTTCTCGTCGATTAAAGTTTGAACTATCCATAGTGGGTTAAATCCATGTCTTCCCAAAACTGACTTTGGTGTGAATCCTATCTCTCTAGGTGGATATTTATTCGGTGTCAGAACACCGAAATCCTAAGCTAGAAATTAGAGCAAATCTCCCATGGCTCCCATATTACTTGGATGAATACAGCTAACTTTAACTCAACATTTCTCAGAGTTTTATTTTATTAAGTTTATTTTTTGAAATTTTTTCAGTTAGGAACCTAAAATTGCACGTAACAGGAATTCGAAAATATGAAGCGATGCAAAGTAATACTTTGCTGGACTGCAGTACAAGCTGGTATCAGTTTAATCGCCTTCCTCGCCCTGCTAATAACACAAACAGACACAGCGATAGTTCCGCCACCGTGGAGTGATCCCGAAAAAAATCCCTGCGCCAGCTTGCCCGGCGGTTGGCAATTACTTTACTGGCCGCCGCTGAAGAAATGTTTTAAAATATTCACAATTGGCTATCCGTGTCCGGACACCATGGAGTTGAGTCCGACTGCATTTAACAGTAAAATGAAGAGCACACGCAGCACACCCGCTGCCGAATGTCGCTGCCCACCGGCAACAGCACTTAGCGCTGAGACGAATAAATGCCACAACATATTTGAACGCGGACCGTGTGAAAATGGTAACTACTTCAGTCCCATATCAGAGGTTGCAGCGGGCACAAAAAGGTCTCTTGGAATTGTATTTAAAAATAGTTCAAAGTCCATAGTTAAATGTACTCTTCGCTTTAGATTAGGAAATCGTTGGGGTGTCTGCAAAACTGTACGCCAGTGTCCAGATCAAATGATATTTTGGCCAAGAGATGGCAAATGCTACACGAAGTTTACCAAAGGACCCTGCGTAAAGGGTAAATTGTTAGTATTGAACAACCATGGTCTGGGAGAGTGCAAAGTAAGTATTCAATGATAAATATTACTTCAATTTTTTTTTTTATTTCTTCAATTACAGTGCGAAGATACTGGACATTTAGGCGAATATTTTTACCCCATTGAGGAGACATGTTACGAGCACTACACAAAAGGCCCGTGTCCAACCCCGGGACACCTATTTCTGCCAGGTGGGCAATGTGATTGCCATCGCAATTTGCCTCACTACCATGAGCGGGATCAGATGTGTTTTGAATTGAGTAAATTAATAGCGACATTGTCAAGTTAGTGGTTTCCAACTGAAATGCAAACCGTCCCTTACAGACTCTCCAGGTCCCTGCGCGCCGGGAAACGTATTTAGTGTACCCGATAACTTGACTAATAGCGCAGACGTTCCACGAGGTCAGTGCCAATGCAAGGATGGCTATGTTCCTTGGTCTGATGGACTTTGTTATCGACTGTATACGCGCGGTCCCTGTGGTCAGAATGAATTTCTCATCAACGCCACATCGTGTGTGCGCAACTTCTGCGGCAAAAGTCGTCTCTACTTCCCAGAGCAGAAATCATGCTACCGCATTGGCTCGCAAGGGCCCTGCGAGCTGCATCAAGTGGTGGTCTTCGATTTCACGGCGCGACCTTCCATCGATGGCATTTCATACAACGGTATGTGCGGTTGTTCGGGTGTGATTATGAATCTGAACCAACAATGTAGCAGTACCGAAAACGATGCCACTACGAGCACATGCGAAACGACCCCGGGTATGGTGGAACTGAGTGGCAATTGTTACAAGCTGTACAGCAGAGGACCCTGTGGCCCAGGCCAGTGGTTGGAGCCAAAAAAAGAAAAGACCACCCAGCAGATGGTCAATAACAAAGCCAAGTGCGTCTGTCGTCCAGGATATACATGGACTGAAGATGTCACCGGTGCAGATCCAGCAACACATCGTTGTAATGCGCCTAACGTCGGACTGGCGAGGTATTTAACCAACCACCAACGTTACAATTCTAAACTTCCTGCAAATCTAAAATTTTCAAATTTCCAACCATAAAACTAATTGCTTGGGCCTATGTCCACGTTTCCAGGACATAGACTTAAGCGGTAGACTTTCTCTATTCTATCACAAATTTTAATTAACTGAATTGAAATCTAGAATTCAGACCTAAGTGCATTTTATTTAACTTTTAGTATGCATAAAGCGCATGTACGTGTCTTTTCTGCAATCATTTCGTATCTGTCGTAAATACCTCTTTCTATACCTCTAACTCAGTTTCTAGTTGCGTAATTTTTAGTTGTTTTTAATATTATTAATAATAAATATGTATTTCTGTATTTTTTAGATGGTTTTTACAAATATTCGGCTAAGGCGCGTGTATGCAAAAATCCCAATCAAATGTAATTATTATTTTTATATTTAATACAAATTAAATTTAACGGTATTTAATTAAGTCATGTGATGTGAGTCTGTGTACATTCTAAGATTAAAGTTGTGTGCCATGTTGTATGAAACGAAAGTTAGGAGGAAAAAAATATGCCTCAAAATACAAGTATACATTTAAATAAACAACTTGTAATCGTATCAATTAAATGGTAAAAGAAGCGAACAAAAGCGATAGTTCTTGTTAATATAGAGTAATCCATAATAAGTCAATCAATGAAATATAATAATTTGCCACAACATCCTATATTAGGGCTTAGGCCAAGTCTCTTTGCCGCAATTATCATGGGCAAGCCGAATCCGAACGGCGAGACTTGCAAATCAAAGAGCTTGCCAAGAGAGTGGTCTAAACAGACAAATTACTGCTTGCCCCAGGAGAGAGTCGAACCCGATACTATCCAATTGTGAAGCAGAGGTCTCGCCAAAATCATTATAGTAATCAATAAAGTATGTAATCAATAAAAATAAAATCAAATTAAGTCTTGTATAAGTACTCACTCCAACCGTTGCTCTAAATCCTTGACTTGTTTTTCTAAACTGCTTCGCTTCTCCTTACAAGAATTAAGTTCGTATTCCAAGTGAAGTGCACGTTCAGTTTTTGCATCCAGTTGGTTCTAAAAATAATCAACATACACACATTGTACTTCTAACGATTACACTTCACACACAAATCCCTACCAATATATGATCCTTTTCATTCTCCAGTGCCACGTACGTTTTTTTCAAAGCAACTACTTCATTTCGTAACAAGATAGCATCGTTGCGGTTCGATTCGCGATTTGTGTCCAAAGTGTTCAGGCGCATATCGGCCGCATCCAACTGTTGTTCGGTCATAGTCAATTTACTCTGATACTCTCCAAGTGTACGTTCGGTTTGTTCATGAAGAATTCTTAAAATTTCAGATAAGTACACGCATATTCATATGTATTAGTGTCAAGCGGTCAATAAGTAAGAAACATTACACTGCGTTAAAAAAAAATTTACCGTAATCAGCAAAAGTACTCCAGTGAAAAAAAAAATACTGCAGTCCATTTTGAACGGATTTCAACCGTTAAAAGCGGAATTGGATTTTGAATTTTTGTAAAAAAATCTCAAATTGAAAAAACGTTTCAAAAATCTTCTAACTTCAGATTTTGGGAGTGTAATCACAATTCTTGGTATGCAGTTGTAATTTTTTTAGACAGGCCCCAGTTCTGGGCGACTGTGAAGGTGCAATTAGACCGCACGAGCGAACTCAACTTTTGTTGCGATCTCCAATCGCACTGATCTAGCTCCTGCAATCGTGTTTACAAGAAAAGAGGACGGACAGACAGGGAGGTAGGCGTGGCAGTCACCGATTCCGTCCATTTTCAATACCACCTCCTTCTAGGGCCTAAGAAGAATAAATACAAAATTTGGGATCCCTAGCTTTCTTCTAGCTTCTGCAATGTTTACAAGAAAAGAGGTCGGACAGACGGACAAACGGATAGGGCTAAATCAACTCAGGAGGCGACGCTGTTCAAGAATATATAAACTTTTCCATACCGGACACTTCTCTTTCTTGGTGTTACAAACATCAGACCAAAGTGAATATACCCATACCTCATGAGGTGTAGGGTATAAAAATTAGTCTTAAGACCCCATTTTGACCCTTATATACGTGGTGAAAAAAAGATAAAAAACAAATATACTCACTTAGTACCCAATTACAATGTAGGGATGCCAGACGTACTGTTTTAAACAGTACATGTACAAAAGTACTGTTTTATTCAAAACACTCCAAACAGTACACAAAAGTACTGTTTTTTCTAAAATGTACTGGTTTTTGTACTGTTTTTCTTTTTTTTAATATATTTTATGATTTTTTGTATAGACAAACAAATTTTTTGTTTGAGCCATTCTGAAAAAAACTAGCTAAAATATTATTAAAAATAGTTATATTGATTTACTTTTTGATGCGTCTGTTTCGGTAAATTTGAATTCGTACAAAAAGAAAAACCAGTTGAAGAGTTTCCAAAAAGTGGTACATTTCCGAACATTGAGAAACTATGCAACTTCATTTTTTCCATAGTGCATTCAAATTTCGACACTGAAAGAATATTCAGTTTCATATTTTCATTTAAAAAATAATAAAAAATCTTTGCAAAAAAAAGTTTAGTGATCAAAATTTTCTCCGAATTTTAAAATTTTTTCAAAATTTGAATATTGTCCATGATGCAAGAACCAGGGGTGTCGGTAGATGACTCAGTGATGCCAAATTGAGGGTAATTTCCCTTTTTGAGGGATTTTTTGGTCGGATTTTACCTAAAAGGGAAAAGGTACTTTTGTATCCATTTGAAGAGAAAAAGGGATTATTTAACTTTCATTCTTTTTTATGTATTTATACTTATATATAAGTTATTTTCTTGGAAGTTTTTCTACAAAGTACCTTTCAATAATTTTTTATCTACGATGAATATGTTTTCCTATAAATCCGATTTCAATATTTATTTTTTTTTTTGTGGGAAATTTCGAGCTAAGTCCCTGGCATCACTGAGATGACTGCTCTCAAAATTTGAGCATATTTGCTGTCATTTCTTGGCTTATAGAACAGAGTTGTAATTTTTGATACTTTTTTTTTAAAAAGTGTAACAAAGATTTTAAAAATTTGATTTGAGTTTAGCGTTAATTTGTATTTTTTTTTTTTTAGATTTTTTTTACATTTAATTTATGTATTAATTATGGGTTTTAGCTCATTTTCCAAAAAAATAATTTTGGAAAGGGAGTACAACAACTAAGCAAAAACTCCAAAACTCAAAGGAGAAGCAATTCTCTTGTGCGTCATACTTATAGCGTCGCTTGGATAAAACAAAATGCATAAAGAGTGCTGACGAGGATCCGTGGCTGGATCCGAAACAGCTGTACACTCTGCCAGACTGAGTTTTTGCTTAGTTGTTGTACACCCTTTCCAAAATAATTTTTTTTGGAAAATGAGCTAAAACCCATAATTAATACATAAATTATGAAAATAAAAATCTGAATTTTTTACTAAATAAGCACAATAAAACTTTAAAAGGAAACTATAAATATGTAACCATTTAAGTACAAGATATTAAATCCCAGCCGGCCAAAAATTCGTAAACGAGTTCGTAAACGATTGCATTTCTTCGTAATCATCGAAGAAAACTGGGATGCCACCGACTGTAAAAAAAATTAAGGGAAAACATACAACGATTTTATTTCGATTGGCATATGCATAAGAGTAGCTTTTTTGAGTACTTTGGACAGAAAATATTCCCAGTACTCCAGTCATTCTAGCATTTTTTTCACAAAAATTACCGTATGCGATTTTTTTGCTGAACTTATTCAGAGGCGTGTCCTAAGCTTAACTCCAAAATGGCGGGACTCTAGAGGGTGTGCTTCAGTTTCCATAAGGAGAAACGCATTTCCACGAATATCTCGTAAACAGTGCATCCTATGGGAAATCTCCTGATATCGTTTCGAAGAGAATTACACCGCCTACTTTGTAGACTAAAAAGGGTTTTTATACACAGAGGGAAAAAATCAGAACTGCATGGTTATGATTTGAAACGGCTATCGTTACGAAAAATTCAACACCGCACAGTTCTAAAACACAACCGAAACAGTTTCACTTTTTGAAGATGGTATGAGTTACTGGAGCGTGGGTTCGAATCTCAGTCAGACCAAATTTGTTTTCGGACCAAAAATTTAACGCTAAAGCTATTTTTATACCCCCACACACACTGTGGCAGGGTATACTAACTTTGTCAGAACGTTTGTAACGCCCATAAGAAGGCGTGTCCGGTATGGAAAAGTATATATATTCTTGATCAGCATCACCTCCTGAGTCGATTTAGCGATGTACGTCTGTCTGTCCGTCCGTCTGTCCGTCTGACCGTCTGTCCGTCCGCACGATAGCGGTCGCAGTTTTGGAGATATCGACTTGAAACTTTGGGTACATGTTTTTCTCGTGAATACTGAGATCAAGTTCGAGAATCAGCCAAATCGGACAAAAACTGGGCGTGGCTCCCATACACCGAAAAAAAAGGTAAAAATGGTTCAAGTCTTTTTTATTGTTGTATTCCATTGGAAATGTTTAGAAACGTATTTTTGACATGGTCCGAGGTTCCGTAGCCACATATATAAGGGTCGAAATGGGGTCTTGAGATAAAATTTTTTTTTTGGTGGATTCAATTGAAAGTTTGTAGAAACGAATTTGGGACATGGTCCGGGCTCCAAAAGCTCCTATAAATGGCTCAAAATGGGGTCTTGAGACCACTTTTTTTTATGTTCGAGGTACTTCTTCCTACTGTGTGGGGGTATTTCATCAGATAGTCCACTCTCTAGTTTTTACACACTTTTGTATTTGCCTATCGGCAACGATGATTTTTTATGAATGCAAAAGTGTCTATCAGCATACTAAAAAAATATTTTTCGATTTTAGGGGTGCTTTGATTTTTTTTACTGTAGCCCGAATTAAACAAAGATTTATTACCAAAGTTGTTTGTTATTCAATTGTCCATCAAAATCGGTATTTTGGTACCAGTGGCGCATCCAAGATTTTTTTCGGGAGGGGGTTATCAAAATTTGTTTAATTTAGAAAATTATCATATTGATATTCTTACTAATTTTATTAACTACTGTTCTTTAATTGGATAAGTTAGTATCTAGTAGGTATTAGCTTGAGAATTGGTAATCCCGGGATCTTTTTTTGCAATCCCAGGTTCGGAATTTTTAAAACATTTTTTTTTTTGATAAAAAGAAAAAAGCAAAAATAGCTTATTACTTGTATTATTCAAAATTTCTTTCGATAATGAGCAAGTGCACCCCATAGTTAATTTCTTTATGAGAAAAGAACAAACTTAAAATTTTCATATTAAAAAAAAAACGCAAAAGCTTGAAAAATAGGGGTACACTTCAGTCAAGTACAAACAAGATTAAAAATGCTTTTTAGAATTGGTCGGCCGCCGGGGAACAATTCCAAAAGTAAACACCTATGCGGGCTCGAAAATACCGCAGAGTGATGATTTGTGGTTCTAGTTGCGAATAATATAATTTTCGACAAAATATTCCGGTCAAAAGTTGGCCATGAAATATGAACCAATGACATTGTTTGAATTTTGAAATCCTCTTATCCTGCCAGGAAACACAAAATTCCAAACTCCAAATCGATTCCTAATAATATTTGTACTTATTTTATTCGATATTTTCTTTAGAGATTTTCATCCTTTAATACTTTTTTTAAACAAAACGGTAGTTAACGTTAATTCTTATCACTACAACAAATAAATATTGTATGCTTCTGTGTTGTAAAACAAGTTGCTCATGGTCCAAACTAACAAATCGCAATCATGAAATGGAGACTTTTCGAAATACGAAATTAATGCTTTCTTTGGTGAATCCTGGATGCGGCCCTGAAACTTGTCATCACAAAATTTATATTCAGGACATTTTGCAATTAAACCAATTGCATCATTTGGAGAATTTAAGGCCTGTAATTCCATCCGAATATTACGACTTCTACGACAATATAAGCCAGTTGAAGTAAAAATAGCATCAAAATGCATTGAAATGCGTGAATTCTTTTGTTTTTATTACCAATATTTGTAATATTTTTCTTTTTTATTCAAAAATAAAATAATCTATTGTTAAACTTCCATCAAAATGTTGCAAATTGAATAAAACTGCAAATAAACTCATAAAATATTGTTTTTTCTATTATGCAATATGCTCTATCAAACTTTTTGAAAAATTCAAAAAAATAAAATTTCAAATGCAATACCGTCTATCAGACATAGCTGCTTGATTAAGACGAAATGTCAAAATGTTGTTGCGTGGATCAATTAGAAGTATTGAATATAAGCCCTCGATATATTTGCGCAAAAAAACCGATTTTAATTTTGTTGCATTTTTGAGGTACTGAACGTCGATTTCAAGAAATCTAGAGTTAGAGCAGCAAAACGAACCCCAAATTCGTGACCAGCGACCCCTCAAAAAAAAAGAATACAAAAAGTAATGTGTTAAAAAGGAAACAAAAAATAAATTGTTCCGACTGAGATTCGAACCCTCTATCCCAAGAAGTAAAACTGTTTGCAGTTATATTTCAGAACTGAAACCGTTTCAAATCCTAACCAAGCAGTTTCATAGTATATGCAGAGAATGTTAATTATAGAGAAGGTGCATAAAGGAATTTCTGTTAAATTGTGGTTGGAATTTTGGGCCAGATTTTTGAGGAACTTCCAGTCGAACATCGATCAAGTATTTTTTTAAGTTCGACTGGATTTTGATGTTTGGTTCAAACAGAAATGGAAAGAATGAAACCAAAAAAAGTAAGAAAACAAGAACGCAACCAAAAGGTGGTGGTTTTTTCTAGTTCTCCTTCATTTTTGCGAATTGGTTGGTTTTGAGCCTTTGTTTTGATTATGTAAACCGGTTTTGGGTTTTCTAAGCAATTAGCAATTCTTGTATTTTGGTGATTTTCACAATTCTTGCAAACATTTTCCCAATTTTATTCAGTTTTGATTTTCATGTTTTTTATTTAATATTTTTATATGAGCATTGTAAATATATTTCATTTGATACATATTTGCAATACATATGTTTACATAACTTCATAAGTTCATTGACCTACATTCAATTTTTCCCCTGCTTCTATTGTTTCCTTTTTTATTGTGTGCACAACAAGGAAAACAAAGGAAAACAAAGGAAAACAAAGAAGATCAGTTCAAGATCAAGGTTGACGTTGTTTTCATTTTTTTTTTACTGAGTTCATTTGTCCGTTTAAAATTGAAATGCACCAAGTACATAGATCTCCTTAAGCACTTAGTGCATTTAAATTTTGAATATACGCATTATACTTAGACAATATTACTTCTCGCTATTTATTAGCCACGTTGCCGAATTTAATATTATTTAAATGTTTTAATACATTTTTCTTGTATTAATACATTCCTATTCATAAGGAATAAACAAATTGGGGGAATATGTGAAGAATAGACTTGTCAGTTTTGTAGCGAATTTTTGGTCGCAAAGTAAAAAAAAAGCCCAAGCATGCCCGTCCCACAGGAACACTACGTTGAAATGCATTAACTAATATGTAGGATAAAAATGTCTATTCAATGTGCATTTTTTTATAAAAATTATAAATAAATTCAATAAAAGGAAATAAACAATATGTTTGAGAATTTACAATACAAGTAGAGTACAGCGTCGGTTTGGAAATTTATTAAAACAAGATAAAACAATTTAAATTCATTTAAAATACATTACTGCATTTGAAATACCAACTGACCGGATTTTAATTTTATATATTCATTATGCTCATTAAAACCTTTGAACACCAGCAGAATAAATTAAATTCGGCAACGTGGCTAATAAATAGCGAGAAGTAAAATTGTCTAAGTATAATGCGTATATTCAAAATTGAAATGCACTAAGTGCTTAAGGAAATCTATGTACTTGGTGCATTTCAATTTTAAACCGACTAATGAACTCAGCAAAAAAAAAATGAAAACAACGTCAACCTTGATCTTGAACTGATCTTCTTTGCTTTCCTTGTTGTGCACACACAAAAAAGGAAACAATAGCACCACGGAAAAAATTGAAATGTAGGTCAATGAACTTATGAAGTTATCCAAACATATGTATTGCGAATACCTATCAAATGAAATATATTTACAATGCTCATATAAAAATATTAAATATAAAATATGAAAATCAAAACTGAATAAAATTGGGAAAATGTTTGCAAGAATTGTGAAAATCACCAAAATACAAGAATTGCAAATTGCTTAGAAAACCCAAAACCGGTTTACATAATCAAAACAAAGGCTCAAAACCATCCAATTCGCAAAAATGAAGGAGAACTAAAAAAAACCACCACCTTTTGGTTGCGTTCTTGTTTTCTTACTTTTTTTGGTTTCATTCTTTCTATTTCTGTTTGAACCGAACATCAAAATCCAGTCGAACCTAAAAAAATACTTGATCGATGTTCGACTGGAAGTTCCTCAAAAATCTGGCCCAAAATTCCAACCACAATTTAACAGAAATTCCCTTATGCACCTTCTCTATAATTAACATTCTCTGGTATATGTATGCAGTTAAAACATTGCAAAATACACACAGCCGTAGGCAAGTGTGCTAAGGGGAGCGTTTATGAATCCGAATGGCAGGGTTCAAATCTCGGTAAGTAAACAAAAATTGAAACCATATATTTATTTCGTAAATAAAATATAACAATGAAATATCAATAAACAATGTTGGTTAAAAAAATAATTTAGAGTAACAAAAATACAAAATTAAATTAAATTTGAAATTAAAATTTTTTTTAGGTAATTCTAAAAATAAAAATTTGCGTCTCAATTCATCAATGTGCCGTTTCAATTCATTAATATGCCGTTTCAAAAAAATTGAAACGTTTTGTTGTCAAAATCAGAACATTCAGTTTTGGCTGGAAATTGAAAACGGTTTGGAACGTTTTGACAACGTTTCGTTTTGATTTTTTTCTCAGTGTAAAGTTGATAGCTTGTATTATATAACGTGTCAAAGTTGTGTAACTCTGATTTTTGTGTAATATCTTGTAAACTGTGGGATGCACGTTATTACCAATCTTTAAGATAATCCAATTTTATACAATTCTTACCTAGAACATTTTCTTGTGGGATCATAAAAGTTAAAAATAAAGAAAAAAATGGTAATAAGTCTGGTCAACGTGCATCCCACCGTTTACAAGATATAACATGAAACATTTACACAGCTTTGACACGTTATATAATAAAAAGCTATATATAAAGCCTGAAAAGTAGGCAGTGGAATTCTCTTTAAATTGATACCACACGTAGGATGCTCCGTTTACGAGATATTCGTGGAGACGCTTTTCTCTTTATGGCAGCTGAAGCACAACCTCTAGAGTCCCGCCATTTTGGAATTAGGCTTAGGACAAGCCCTTGAATGAGTTTTTGTATGGAGCAAATCACAGAATGACTGGACTAATATGCCAGTCAGAATACAATTTTTGTATGTTTTCTCTAAATTTTTTTTACCTTGAGTGGCATATCAAATCGTATACCATAAACGGTTATATATTTATAGTTTCCTCAAATTTTATTATGTGGATAGTGGTATCATTGAAAACGTCAAACCAATACCTTCCCCAAATTTTGAGAATTTTTCTAAAAACTCGGTTTTTGGTATACTTGTATGAAAATTATCAAATTTCTTGTATGAAAATTATCAAATTTCTTGTAATTTCGTCATTTTTGGCCAGTGATCAAGCAAAAAATTTGTTTGTTTATACAAAAAACAAAAAAATATTCAAAGATGTAAAAAAAACAGTACAAAAACAGTACAGTGTTTTGAATAAAACAGTACTTTTTATAAAAAACAGTACTTGTATTGTTTAAAACAGTACGTCTGGCACCCCTATAGCCAGGATACAACAAATCCTGAAAACGGACTACGGCCTTACTGAAATTCACGTATGCGATTATTCCGAAAACGATAAACCCAATCGAGTTTATTTTTAACAAATATTTGAATGGAACAAATCAAATTAAAACTCATCCAAAATTAAAATTAATTTCAAATGGTTGGGTGCAATAAAGACGGTAAGTTGAAATCGATCATTTTAAGTTCAGATTGTGAATTAGATGAATTTAGAAGCAAACTATCAAATGCATGCAAATCAATTGAAGGGATGGGTGGATAAAGGCGGTATGTAACATAGAAATTCTTTCAAGAAAATAAGTTTCAAAGTTTTTCATTTTTCATTTTTCAATACAAAATTGTTGACATATCTTCTTTGACGCTTCTGATTCCTCGAAAGTCAATTTTGAAATTTGTGTTACACATCGCTTTTATCCACTCGTCATTCAATTCTAAGTAGCGATTACCACTTACATTTTAAAATACGCTAAATTTTGTAAAAATATCTTAGTGCAATTAACAGAATAGTTTCTACAGCCATTCGTTGTTTTTCGATTTATCCGGCATATCACAATCACTGCATTGATATTGATTGAAAAATGCTTGACAAGATATCAGACTTGCAATTATGATTGAATGATGAAACTTGGTTGTTTCTAATGTATTTTGCCACACTAAGTCCGAAAATAATAATGAACTTTTGGCAGCACACACCATTTTTCCACAAACACCACTTTTTGTGGTTTTTATACTATAACTTCTAAGTGGATACCTACAGCGATTTTCATTTCTTGTATCTTTTATCGTTTTTAAGACACGAGAGCTAAAACTCACAAAACGTAATTTCCCTTTTAATGAAAAGTTGTTGTAAAACTTCGGCTTTACAACAATTAAATAATACCACTCTTGTTATTACTGTTGCATTTGGGAAAAAAAGCCCAACAACGTAAGGTACAAACAAGTAAAATGTATTACAATAACAAAAGGTTATTGGGATGGCAACTTGTAACAGGAACACATGGAAGAAATTAACGGAATGCTATTATTGTTGTTTTTTCAAATGCTAAACTGAAACATACGTGGGAGGGGCTAGTGAAAGCGACTGAGATTTGTTAATGTAATGTCAAACATTTAGAATTTGACATTCATTGCAAAGAAAAGTCTGCAATTCTCTAGTAATCGTCCTCATATGTGAAAGTATATATAGTATGTTTGAAAATAACATAATTGGCAGTCAACTACATGAGTCGCTGATGATAAATCTGGCAAATTTTGAAATAGCTATACGACTCAAGCCATGCTTGGACTGTTTCCTTTTTTCATGTTGCTACTTTCCTGTTTGCTTGTTCAAGTGATCTTTTCATTGCATACAATAAAATTATATACTAAAAACAGCCTGACACTCAAAATGCATGAAAATTCATTTTGTTAAATGAGAATATACAACTTTCTATTATGTATTTTTGATCCAAATATAATAATGAGAAATTCGATGTATTCTGGTCAAGAGTTTGTCTATCAAGTTTATTTAACACTCAAAAAGTTCAGTTTTGTCGATCAGTGCAATCTTTGTTATTTATTTGTTACAAGCAGAATATGAAAATAATTTTCAAAAAGTTAAACTTTTATGTTTCAGAATAAAAGTTTAAAAAAATTTTAACTTTTATATTTAAAAGTAAAAGTTAAAAGTTATTTTAAACTTTTATTTTTTAAACTCAAATATAAAAGCTTTTATAAATAACTCTTAAATTTATGAATCGCCTTGCTGAATTTAACGAGGGGTTACCGACTTTATATGGATCACCTTATATTGTATGCATACAAAGCAATTTGAAGCAAAGGAAGTATTCGAAGCATTGAAAAGGCAGTAATTTTACGGTATTGTGTCACGAAAGCTTTGGCGCGGTAAATTGTGCTCAAGGTATTTTCTAAAATGCTTTAAAGTAAGCAAAGTATTTCAAAAATAAATGTCTTGCTCCCTGTCTTGCTCCAAGCAAAGTATTCAAAACCGGATTTTTTGCCTTTTAACCCTGATCTTTACAATTCAAGATTTGTTGAACTAATCCAAACACTAGCTAGTTTTGTACGTAAAGGATAGAATAATAAATTTTTATGGTAAGGGAAAGTAAAAAATGTTCCTTACTTCAACTGATTGTGACCGGTCCGTAATTTGGCATTATCTTCCTGTACTTCGAATAAACGTCGTTTTAGCTCGCCAATTTCCTCCTTCAACACAACAATTTGCGTTTCAGTTGGCAAACGCGCCGAATTCAATTCCCGTTTTTCGCGTTCGAGCTGCTGCAGCCGTTCGTTCAATTCGGCCATATTCTGTTGCGACTTTCGGTATTCATCGGCCTGCTGTTGTGTCATACAGAGATGTTTCTCACGCAACATATTCCGTTCAGATCGAATTCGCTCCAATTCGGCACGCGCACAATCTCGTTCACGCTCCGCGCGAAGCACTATCGCTTGAACGCAGTCGCTGGCAGTATTGTTAGAACGATCTGTGCGCGCGGATGACGGCAATGAGGGAAAAGATGTGGCAGCGTTGGCTGTACACGTTATTGCTTCAATTTTCGGCCCATGCAAATTTTGACGCATACACAGCTCGGAGCGCAGTAAGCATAACTCGTCATCTTTGGATTTGAGTTGCGATTGAAGGAATTCCACTTCCTGAAATGAGATCGCATTTAATGAAACAATTAGAGACCAACCGAATTTCGGTTTCGGGTTTTCGACCAAAAAAGCTTTTTCGACCGTGTTTCGGATTCGCCCGAAAAATAAAATATCGTTTTCGACCGATATTACGAAATTTTGACCGAAAATATATGTACTATTTGTCAGTATTTTATAATCATAAGAAAAAATTTGGAAAGACAACTGCATCAAAATACATTTTCTAAAAAATCTTAGTCGAAAAAAAAAATGCTGCAGAAAAACTGAGGTTGCCATCGCACAGTGATTTGTCTCCATATAAGCTTGGGACAAAAATCGAAGGAGTTTGCTTAATTAATTGAAACCAAGTTTCTAAATGTATTGGGTCTGCTGATTTCAAAAAATTTAATCGGTTTTTCTATAACTCTTTTTTTGAATAAATCCTGAATTTTATGGTAGGTTTTCTTATGTGTATAATACAACTCCACAACTACATTTCGAAAAATGTGCAGTCCTTGAAACGCTGATATCAAATATGGTAACCGTTTTTGCTCACCAGTTTTAGTTTAGGAATTCAAAATATTCATATTGGCCAAGTTTATATAAAACGGAAAACTTTGAAATTTAAAAAAAAATTCAGACGTGGTGTGGCAAAACCCCGTTACAAGTGTATTTCACAATTGTCTGAACTCCATCATTTTTTGCTTTGTCGCACACTGTTATACAAGATCAACAATCAAATCTCTTGAGCTTCTTTGGCTGTTGTTAAGTGTTTTTTAAGTAAATAATTGCTGAACTCTGATATCTTGTCAAGCATTTTCAAATCAAAATCAATGCAGTGATGCCATTCATCCCACATGACGGATAAATTGAAGAACATCGAATAGCTGTATAAACTATTCTGTTAATTGCAATAAGATATTTTTACAAAATTAAGCGTATTTTATTGCAAATGTAAGTGGTAATCTCTACTTAGCACAGAATTGAAGGAGCGAGTAGATGAAAGCGATATGTAGTAACAATTTCAAAGTTGCATTTTTTGAAAAAGTGAAGTGGCATGTATTGGTACTTTTTAAATTGCATTCTTATTTAACATTTATAGATAGTTTACTTCTAAATTCATCTAATTCATGATCTGAACTTGAAATGAGGGATTTCAGCCTACTGAAACGGTTTCGGACAAAATTAAAAATTGCGGTTTCGATCGAAATAAAAAAAAACTGTTTCTCTATTTAAACCTTTTCCGATCCGGCTTTGCTGACTTGCCGCAGGTATTCTTTTTGGAAGAAGTCGCGTTCCGACTTGAGACGAATTTTCTCTTCGTCCAAACGTTCTTCCTTGCGCAAGGCATTGTCTTGTAATTCTATTAAAGAAAGAAGGAATATGTCATCAATAGTAGTAGCGTCTCCACGCATTTTGAATCAAACCTTTTTGCTTCGAGCTAATTTTAGCTTTCAATTTGTGTATTTTCTTCAGAAAGTGGTCATTTTCTAGCTTCAGTTCGGATTCTGTAGGGGGTAAACTGTAATCGGCATATAGTCGTCTCTCTATATCTCACCTCTTTGCGTCAGTTCATTTAGACGGGCATTCATGAGTCGCCTATCAGTCGTGCCCTGGTGCTGGGAATTCTTATCCAATTCCGCTGTCTCATCTTTGTTTCGTAATTTCTTCAGTTCTATCTGCAGGACTTCAGCTTCGTGCTCGCGCCGCTCTATTTCGTTATTAGCTTGCGACTCGACTTGCAATGCGGCTTCTTTCAGTTCATCCAGCTCCGTGTGAAGTTTTTTGTTTTGCATTTCCAGATCCAATGCTCGCTGCATGGCCTCGTGCATTTGATCTTGATAGTCGCGAATTTTATTTAGGCTCTCTAATTTTTCACGTTGCAATAATTCAATATCCTCGGAAAGAGCTCCGACATCCTTGTAGCAGCAGTCCTTAGCAAGCGCAGCTGGCGGACGTCCCCCTGAAAGAAGTTCATTTAGACGACGTATTTCGCGGTCACGAGCATCAATCTGAAAACAAATTTTGTTAAGTGCACAAATGTGTTAGGGGCCAATGATATAGAATTGTACAGAAACGTAAATTTTATGATGTTTGGAAAATATTCTGGGAACCTTACACATTTCACTTCAAAAACAATAATGAAAAAAATGTAACATATTGGTCATCAAAGCATTTCTTGATGGGCTCTTCCATTGATAAAAGAAAAAAAGAGTAAAAAACAAATTTTTCAAACAATACCATCGACTAAAAAGCAGAAAATACATTTTTTTAAAATTAATGTCAGCAATTTCGATTTAAAGTTAAGGATTTTTAACTGGTTCGTTCCTAATGTCATTGCAGATAATGAAGTACCAGAAAACCCTTAATTTTAAGTCGAAATTGCTGAAATTAATTTAAGAGAAATGTATTTTCAGCTTTTAAATCAATTTGAAAAAATTTATTTATTTTTTCCCCCTTTTTTTCTATTTTTTTTCCGTTGTTTTAATTTATTTTGAAAGTTATTCTATGCTGGGTTTAAGCCCCACCCGATCCCCTACGCCTTGGGCGGACCCCAAAATTTAATAGAATGCATTGTCACCGGAGTTCTATCTGGGCAAGTGTTATAAAAAAACAAAACACTCTCATTTACCTTGCGCACGTAACAAGACATTTGTTCGTTTAGATCTTTGATATTATTTTCTAATGTTTCGACTTGAATTCGAAACACAGCGTTTGGGGCGCTTCCTGCTTCCGCCTCTGACCGAGGTCTATGATAGTATCCCGCATTACATTTGGAACACCGAATGTTACTCGCATTTTCCATTAGTGGCGTTATCGAAGGCCCTAGTTTTTCGCCCGAACGCACCGTAGTGATGAAAGGCTTCTTAGCTAGTCAAAAATATAAATTTGAGAAAGATACAATTTGTATGGTGAAAAAATAGTTTACGTCTGTTCAGCGCTTCTTTTGTAGTTTTCATACTGGCGGCCGACACTTTTCCGCATAAACTCTGTTTGGCCAGCAAAGCTTTTAGTTGTTGCTGCAGCTGCTGACAGTGTTCCTCGAGATGTAATTTATCGGTTTGAAAATTAAGTATTTTCTGTTGAAATTCTTCAAAATATCATTCACATTTTATGTTCCGATATGGATGATAAACTGAATTGAACTCACCATATATGCGCTGCTCGAAATCCTCGCGCTCCTTTAACACCTGCAGATGTAGCTGATTGCATTCGGCCAACAGCCGCGAATTATCGCATTTGTACGGCTCCACACCCAATTCCCAACAAGATTTCTCCTACAAAAAAATAGCTTTTAAGATTTTAAATAAGGCCAAAACTAGTGCCAATGCCGGCGATAAAATTTCACTGGCCATGACAACCGCAATGGGTCAAGTTGTGGTCATTTCGTTGGGGAAGAGTGTGAGGCATTGACAACAGTTTACAATTGAATCGATAATTGCATTTCAGCTTTTCGGATACACGATAAATATGATATGAGATATCCAAGTTGATTTAAAAACACATTCAAAGCTGGTAAAATTTCGGAGGTGTTCGAACTCCACCCCCCGAAATCTATGAAGTAATAGAAAAATGTATGGAATTGTTATGAAATGTAACAGAATTGAAGAGAAACGTTCGTATCTCCTGATATTTTATTTTTTAAAAATGTGTACCAAAAACTGTAAAAATTGCAGTTCTAGCATTCGATATTAAGCTTCGAATATCAAGGTTTACATTTACATCAAAGTGAAACACCTTGTGAAAGTTTATAGTTATTGGAAATTTTCTGTGAATCAAATGAAAGTGTTTTTAAAATGAAATCAGGGACATACCCAGGAAACTAAACTTCCCCTCGGTTTTTTTTTTGCAAAATTTTTTTTATCTACTTTTTTTTTATAACAAATTAAAAGATTTATTTGGAAAAAAAACTATCTGTTTTTGATTTGTATTTTGATTACATGTTATATTTTTTTTCTTTAGTATTAGTGAATAAAATTTTATGAAAATCCCCCCAAAATTTTTTTCTGGTTACGTTCCTGATTTCTACCTATACAGTTAGTTTGACACCTTAAAATAATTACTTTCAGCGTTTACAAAATGTTTATATTAAAAAACTAGAGAGTGGACAGTCTTCGGCTATGACGTAACTAAATACCCCCACATAGTAGAAGTTTAGAAATACCTCAAACGTAAAAAAATCGAAAACAGCCCAACCGATTGGTCCGATTTGGCGGATTGTCGAACTTGCTTTTACTTTTGAAGTGAAAAACATGTTTCCAAAGTATCAAGTCGATATCTCCAAAACTGCGACCGGTGTCGTGCGGAAAGACGGACAGACAGGAGGTGATGCTGATCAAGAATATATATACTTTTCCATACCGGACACGGCTCCTTATGGGCGTTACAAACGTTGTGTCAGAGTTAGTATACCCTGCCAGAGTGTGGGGTATAAAAATAAATTTTTGAGTAGAGACTATAAAATTGACTACTTTTGGTCACTCTACAATCACCAAGCTTATCTAAAGTCTCGAAGCAAAAAGGTTCGCCGGGTCACCCCCTGAAAATTATCTTTGGATTATTTTATGATGATTCTCAACATATTTCGGATCTAGCTATTGTAATCCGTGACCTGGACAATTTAGAAAAGCGTATGTAAATCATGTTTTTACGTACATGTATCTCTTTATACTGCTTTTGATCAAATAAACTTTATGAAAGAATAGATAGTAATCGTACTTGTAATCAACGTACCATTACAAGTAGAGACCGACCGAAATCGCTTTTTTAATTTCGGCCAAAAACGAAATTTTGTATTTCGGCCGAAACCGAAATTGCCGAATTTTTATTTTTTACTTCGAACGAAACCGAAGCTGAAACCGAAAAAATAAGAAAAAAAGTTGTGAGTTTAAATGTAATAAAGTAGTACATAATTAAGCTTATCAGTAGGCTGAAATTGATCATTTTAGGTTCAGATCATGAATTAGATGAATTTAGAAGCTATCAAATGCGTGGAAATCAATTGAAGGGTTCTCACTTTTTGCTACGACGAGAGTAGTAGATATTCGATTTTAGGGGATTATATTTGAAGAAAGGGGAGTAGATATGGGTTTCTGCGTAGAGTACTAGAAATTCAACGATAGCAGTAGAAACCGAAATTTTCGGCAGAAATATCAAAATTTCGGCCAAAAACGATATTTTATTTTTCGGCCGAAACAGCTTTTTTGCCCGAAAAGCCGAAACCGAATTTCGGTCGGTCTCTAATTACACATAATGGATTACAAAATTTTTGTTAGTACGATTAGAAGTAATTGATAAAAAAATTTTTAGAGTACGATTACAAGTAATCGATTACATAGTTTTTGATTACTTTTACTATTGGATCAACAAGAAGTAATACTATATATTACCGGTTTTTACATTTTTATTTCGTTTAGTAATCAGGCCATATTACTTTCGTGCATGTATTTTGTGCACACGTTCAAATTTAAAAAAAAGTTATGTTTTTAATATTTTTCTGTTCTATATTTCACTAAGTTCTGATATTTCATATTAGGTTGAAGCGAAATAAAAATGTAATACTTCATCCAATAGTAAAAGCAATAAAAATGTTTGTAATTGATTACTTGTAATCGTACTAAAATTTTGTAATGAATTACTTATTAGCTACGAAAACACATCATGCCCATCTCAATGGACCAAGGGCAAAACTCAATTTATAAATAGAATTAAGTGAATTTTTTTATTGAAAACCCTTTTGAATTGTTATTATTAAATCTAAAAAAACTATTTGGATGATTCAATAAAAATCATACTCTTAAAAAAACAAAAAACTTACTTGTAATCGTACTCAAAAAAATTTGTATTCAAAATTTTGAGTACGATTACAGTAATTAAAAATTTAAGAGTACGATTACAGTAATCGTAATCAAAATTTTTTGAGTACGATTACAGTAATTGTATTTGAAATATTTTTAGTACGATTACAAGTAGTGGTTATCAAAATATTTCAAGTACGATTACTGTAATCGTACTCAAAAAGTAATCATAATCGTAGACGCACAGCTCCGGGGTGGACCACTGAACAACACATACAAATTAATAAACTTGTGTTGATGCTTCATTTTCGATTTTTTACAGCGAATTTTACCAGTAGTTGGTAGCCAGTAGCACCTTTTTTGAAAAGTCGATTTTCAAGACTTTTGCTAAAACTACTGCCAAAATCGTTTTTCGAAATTTTAAAGTTCCGTCTGAAATTATTGTTAGCTATTGAACTCAGCTAACAAATGAAACCGGAGCGAAATTATGTTTCAAAAGATAGTTAGAAAGTACTCAAAAAAGCAACTAATTTTTTGCCTTCTCTGCATGCGCTAGCGGGAATGGAAATTTAGTTTGGTTTTCGTTTCGTTTTTTTTAAATAGGTTTGCTTATGGGTGTGGAAGTTTTTCCCATCTGCATATCGGGCTTTATTTATAAAATTTTTGTTTGTGTAGTTTTCCAATGTCTATTATTTCATTAAGTGTATTTGACCCAAAGCAGTATAATAGGCCAAATATAATGGGCTGTGAAGGGACGGTGACGGCCGCAAGAACTGTCCCATAAGCATTTGTTGTGTGAAAAACAATGTTTACGTAAGCAGCTTACACTTTAACAACCAAAAGCTTGTCAAACGATACATTCTGAGATCATATGTTAGTAATTTTATCGAAAATCGGTATTTTATTGATAGTTTTTCTATATTTTATTCATAATTTATCGAAAAATTATCGATAATTTTTTGATAATTTATGGATAATTTTTCGATATTTTATCGATAATTTTGCGATAATTTTTCGATAATTTTAACGATAATTTTTCGGTAATTTTATCGATAATTTTTCGATAATTTTATCAATAATTTTTCGATAATTTATCTGATTATCGATAATTTTTTGATAATTTTTGGATAATTTTTCGATATTTTATCGATAATTTATCGATAATTTTTCGATATTTTATCGATAATTTATCGATAATTTTTCTATAATTTATCGATAATTTTTCGATAATTTATCGATAATTTTTCGATAATTTATCAATAAATTTTCAATAATTTATCGATCATTTTTCGATAGTTTATCGATAATTTTCCAATATTTATCCATAATTTTTTTAATTCCTGATCCATTTACAAATTTTGTTCCAATTCCATTTCGTACCGGTTTCATTACCATTTCGTTCCCGACCTCATTTCCAACCCAAAGCAAAAAACCGCATCCAAATCGGTTCAGTATTTCTCAAGATAAACGAAAATAATATAAAATTGGCGGCCATTTTGCATGGGAGGTAGGCGTGGCTCTCATCCGATGTTGCCCATTTTCAATACCGTCCAATCATTCCCAAAATTTGGGGTCGATAGCTCAAAAGCTACGACAGTTATCGTGCGAAATGACAGACAGACGGACAGACGGACATGGACTAATGGATTCAGGAGGTGATGCTGATCAAGAATATATATACTTTTCCACACCGGACACATCTCCTTATGGGCGTTACAAACGGTGTGACAAAAGCAATATACCCTTGGACACTAACAAATCTCGTGCTTTTTTGGACATTTTCTTGAGAATAAACAACTTTTTTTCTTCCATAGAACGTGAGGCGGTTTACTGTACAATAGACATCTGCACAAATGGATAACAAGTCCGCTTCAAAACATTTGTTTAATTTTGAAGTACTTACTGTCGTTTACTCCATGCTTGAAAAAATAATGAGTGCGAGAATTGAATGAGCGAGTACAAGTGAGTGCAAAACAAAATGCTCACAAAACATTAATGCAGAATACTCACAAATAAGTTTTGTCGAAAACTATGATATTTCGCTTATTACACCGAAGAGTATTATGTTTCACTGTATTGCTATGAAAACTATGATGTTTCGCTCATTGCGACGAAAACTAATATCATTGATTGTTTTGATATGGAAGGGCCATCTTTTCATGCCATTTAAGCCAAATTGAACCACTGCATTTTCACACACCCACACACACACACACACATTTCGGTCCTGGTCATGTACCTGGTTGACCATCATATTTCCAAACATGCTTCCGAAGACACATTTCCGCCTACAAATCAATCCGAAAACATACATTTTCTCTGAAAACCCTGAAATATAATAATTATCGACAAACAAGTTGAATCATAATAGTTTTCTCGGAATATTGAAACATAATATTTAAATAATTATACTTTTCTTTAGGAGCGTCGAAATAGAGTACTCTAAAGTATACTGTACTTGACACTGAGTACTCCAAGTATTTTTTAATTTTAAATGGCTGATCGGAACTGGATTGAAATATGAAATAATCTTTTTTTAAATGAAAGTGTTTTGTAAGTTTGAATTGTTTGCATTTTATCAATAAATTCAAACTTTAGAAAATTTTATAAATTCAAGAAATTTTTTTATCGCAAAATCTATCTTTGAAAATTTTGTTTTTTTAGACTAAGAAAATAGTTCTACAACTTCTAGAAAAAAAATATGTTGACAAAATCGGGTTTGTTGGAAAAACTATTGATCGTAGAGAAAAAAACTAGAGACTGAAGCTGAAATACCCCCACACAGTAGAAGTTTAGAAATACCTCAACATAAAAAATTTGGTCTCAAGACCATTTTGAGCCATTTATAGGTGATTTTGGAGCTTCGGACCACAACCAAAATCCGTTTCTAAAAATTACAAATCAAATCCAACAAAAAAAAATTTGGTCTCAAGACCCAAGTTTGATTGTCGAACTTGCTTTTACTTTTGAAGTGAAAAACATATTCCCAAAGTTTCAAGTCGATATCCCCAAAACTGCGAACGCTATCGTGCTGACAGACAGACGGACAGACAGACGGACAGACAGACGGTCAGACGGACATGGCTAAAACCACTCCGGCGTGATGCTGACCATGAGTATATATACTTTTCCATACCGGACAGGCCTCCTTATGGCCGTTACAAACGTAGTGTCAGTGGGGGTATAATGGGCTGTAGGAAATATCGCCCAATGAAAAATCGCCCAAAAACAAAAATGAAAAATCGCCCAAAAATTTTTCATACAATATTGGGCGATTTTTCATATGAAAAATCGCCCAACTTTTTTGGGCGATTTTTCCAAATTTTTGGGCGAAATTTCCTTTTTGGTTTTTGGGCGATATTTCATAATGAAAAATCGCCCAAAAACTAAAAAGGAAATTTCGCCCAAAAATTTAAAAGGAAAAATCACCCAAAAAAAAGGAAAAATCGCCCAAAAACTAAAATGGAAAAATAACCCAAAAATTTGGAAAAATCGCCCAAAACCAAAATTAGAAATCGCCCAAAAACTGTAAAGGAAAAATTCCAACAACCTTATGGAAAGAGTTCAGCAACATTGAAACTGTTAAAAACACGGCACACATCAATCCGAACTTAAAAAATTTTAACAAAAAATCGCGCGATTTTTTGTTAAAATTTTTTGCCTGCGGCGCTTATACAGCATACCACAGAACTCCCACTCACTACTGGAGTGGCGCTAACTCCCCACAAATAGTACATCACACCTATTCCATACATTTCCCATGTCATTAAATTAACATCGCTCTGTTTGTATATATACTAAAAAGGGTCGAATCAAAAAACAAATCTCTGAACATACCTTTTCAAATGCACCACCTGATTAACATATGGTAACACAAAGAAGAAAAAGAACAAAGTTTAACAAAATATATAGTCGCCCAAAACTTTTTTTGTATGAAAAATGTTTGGGCGATTTTTCATTTTTATTTTAAAGGAAAAATCGCCCAAAAATTTGGAAAAATCGCCCAACAATTTTTTATATAATATTTTTGGGCTATTTTTAATTTTTATTTTGGGCGATTTTTCCTAATTTTTGGGTGATTTTTCCATTTCAGTTTTTGGGCGATTTTTCCTTTTTTTTTTGGGTGATTTTTCCTTTTTAATTTTTGGGCGATTTTTCATTTTTGTTTTTGGGCGATTTTTCATTGGGCGATATTTCCTACAGCCGGTATAATGACTAAAAGGTATTTTGTAGAGAATTTTTCAAGAAACAAACCTGCATCATTCATAAAATAAAATAAAAACACCCTTTTTTCCAGAAAAATTTGGTTTAGTAAACAAAAACAATTTTTTGTATTTGATGATCAGTTAACACTTTTTACGTCAGTCGGATTTTTTAGCTTTTAAGTAACTTTTTGTTTTTTAATTGCCTTTCCAAATTGCCCATGTACGGCTTAGTAGCTGCACTTGTTCAATATATATGGCTTCAAACGTAATTACACCTCCGAGTGCCATTTTTCGACATACTTTCATCTGTAGATCCTAACTGGACACAGATGGAGTACGATTACTGTAATCGTACTCAAAAAGTAATTGTAATCGTACACTGGAGGAAAGTTTAAAAAATTACATGTCCAACAAAAAGAAGATTACGAAACGTTAAAGATTTTACTAATGAAAATATGTTTGGAAACATGACTTCTAAAAAATGTGATGAGGTGGGCCAGAACACAACTACGGTTTTACTCCCATATATATGTACTCACAACAATTTGGTTGCGGCTCTAAAAAAATTGCCCCAAATTGTTGTGTTGCAGTGTTAACAATCGCGAATCAGTCTGAATCGAGATGTGTCGGTTAGAATCAGTTTTAATGCCGATTTCAAATGGTCAGTTTTGAATTGCGAACTGTGCAGTCAAGGACAGATTTAAGTTCTACAAATCCAAATGGCCAGTGCCAGACATTTCCTATACTCGGTTCAGACAGAAATTCGTACACATTAGTTTCCTCAACATTGATTAGGAGCAACAAAATTCGACATTGTAAATTTTTTTCATTAATTTTTCGCGGGTAATATGATCATAATTCATATTTCCTTTTTTTCTGGGATATCCAGTGTTGGACCCTGAACCAAACTGAATCATGATTCCTGACAACTCTTTCATATTTGTAAACTTAAACAAAGATTTACCTCCAAGAAGCCAGCAACTTTTTTCTTGCAGTCACGAAGACTCTCCGTGGTTTTTACGTGATCCTCGAATAAAGCACCAACCAGTGGAATCGCCGCCAAAGGCAGGGACTGCGTGTAGCCCAAAACATCAAGCTTTTGGCGCAAATTATTAAAAACTCCATCGCTTAGGCTCATTCTAGTTGCACTTTTACAAGAGTTAATTACTCTTTTCTTATTGTATTATTAAGAACCAACCTTATAATTATTTCAAGTTAAGATCTATCTAAACAAGTCAACATCTGTCACTTTCAAAAGATTCTTAGAGTTGCCAAATAGGAAAATAATCAGATTATTATGTACTAAACAGAGTTGCGGCGGCTAGCGTCCTGAGTGGAAGAAGTCTAGTTTACGCCTCTTTTGGTTTCAAGGTTATAGAAGGTCAAAGTTAGAAAATTTGCATTTAAAATGTTCGATATCTTCGGAGTTTCTGAATGCATTTCGACAATTTTGGTGACATTTGAAAGGTATTTCTTGATTGTCTGAGCATATCACCAAAGAAAATACATGAACCCAAGAGTCCTCATCATCATTTGTCCATTTAAAATTTTTGCTGATTTTTGAAAGAATTTTTTGTAACAAATCTATTAATTGGGTATAAAAAAAGTTATACAAAAAATAAGCAAACATATATGTAGGTACAAAGCAGATAATTTCTATAATTTATCATGTGATTCCAAAAATGCCAAGACCATCAAAATACTTTGTCGCGAATCTAAACAAATCATTGAAAAATATTCATGCATATAGAGCCTATTTACACAGTCATCCCCATGACGCATGGGCATGCCGTTTTTAGAATTTACACTGACATGGGCATGACGAAATTTGACAGTTTTTATATGAAAATGTAAATAAACGAAGCATGGAGTTGCCACCTTTTACGTTTTTTGTATGGATTTTCGGTGCAAAATGTTCTATCCCGTTTTCACTACCGCACTTCTTATTAGCTCTTTGTCAGATTTTTCGTCATGGAACTGATAGTGTAAATAGGCTCTAAGAGCCTATTTACACAGTCATTCCCATGACGCATGGGCATGCCGTTTTTAGAATTAACACTGACATGGGCATGACGAAATTTGACAGTTTTTATATAAAAATGTAAATAAACGAAGCATGGAGCTGCCACCTTTTATGTTTTTTGTATGGATTTTCGGTGCAAAATGTTCTATCCCGTTTTTACTACCGCAGTTCTTATTAGCTCTTTGTCAGATTTTTCGTCATGGAACTGATAGTGTAAATAGGCTCTAAGAGCCTATTTACACAGTCATTCCCATGACGCATGGGCATGCCGTTTTTAGAATTTACACTGACATGGGCATGACGAAATTTGACAGTTTTTATATGAAAATGTAAATAAACGAAGCATGGAGCTGCCACCTTTTATGTTTTTTGTATGGATTTTCGGTGCAAAATGTTCTATCCCGTTTTCACTACCGCAGTTCTTATTAGCTCTTTGTCAGATTTTTCGTCATGGAACTGATAGTGTAAATAGGCTCTAAGAGCCTATTTACACAGTCATTCCCATGACGCATGGGCATGCCGTTTTTAGAATTTACACTGACATGGGCATGACGAAATTTGACAGTTTTTATATGAAAATGTAAATAAACGAAGCATGGAGCTGACACCTTTTATGTTTTTTGTATGGATTTTCGGTGCAAAATGTTCTATCCCGTTTTTACTACCGCAGTTCTTATTAGCTCTTTGTCAGATTTTTCGTCATGGAACTGATAGTGTAAATAGGCTCTAACAGACTACAAACAATTTAAAAATGTTAGCCAAATGCCGCAGTCTGTACACTCACTGTAGAAAACTCCGCAGTCTGCTTACTCACCAGAATTGCACGAGTTCCGAGGTAGCAAAAAGGAAGAGGAAGAATGAATATAAGTTCTCTGCATGGCCATGGTTCTCTGTAAAAACGAAGAAATCTCTAGTTTCCGATTCTCGTTCGCGAACAATATTCGTGCAGTGTAAATATTCGTGCAGTCTAAATGCACCTTCATAAGCATGTTTACAAACTTAAAATTAATGCTCTTCCATAAAACCCAATATTTAATTATTTCATTGAGTTCACTGATGTGATGGCCGCGTAAAGGTTTTTAACGTCAAATTTACGCGTCAAAAGAACCGATCTAAATTAGCCAACAATACAATTTTATGCATTAACAACATTTTTTTCAAAAGAATTACAAATTAACCGTCTAACAAGAATTTCAAACGGAACTTAAAAATTTCGAAAAACGATTTTGGCAGTCGATCTAGCAAAAGTCTCGAAAATTGATTTTCCAAAAAAGGTGCACAGCTACTGGCACCCATTTACAATTCGCTGTAAATGAAGCATAAATACATATTTATTTATTTGTATGTGTTGTATATTTTTTCAGTGGTTGTTTATTCTTTCATTGCAATGATGTACAAATTTAAATTTTTTAAAAATTTGTCGAAAATATTGATGAAATATTTTTACAAATGCGAAAATATGGATGAGAAACACAAAAAATGAGAAACTATGGATGAAAAATTAAAATGTGGAAAATATGAATTTATGCCTGCAAATTAGAGATGTAAAATGACTGACTTTGACTAGTCACGATAGTCATTGACTGAAAATGACTGGTCATATTCAGTCAAATTGACTGAATATGTTATCCGATTGGATAAAACTCTAGACCTCCCCATTTTTGAAAGTGGTCAAATAGGAGAAAAAACCAGTTAAAAAGTAAAAATAAAAAAAGTAATTTAAAATGCGTTTAAGAATCAGAAAAATTAGTGCAAAAAACCATAATTATCCATTTTGGGAAGATCCAAAAATAAAAGTTTTTTTTGGAAGCGACCGCTAAAAATAGATAAATATGATTTGTTGCACGTATTTTTCTGATTCTAAAACGGACTATTAATAAATGAATTTTTTTTCATCTTTTTGTACTGGGCTTTTTTTTTTGATTTGACCACTTTAAATCAAAAAATGGGGCGATCTAGAGTTATTCGATTGGGATGAAACTTATGGACAATAATTTTTAAACATAATACAACAGTTTAGGGGGGCGCCTCAACGGAAAAAACCAATTTGAAATACAAATCTTGGGCTACCTTAGTGTATTATAGTATTATACATATATGTAATACTTCTATATTGCTAGTATAGTGAAAGTACATTCACTGATATATACTATCTATCTAAATATATAAAAGAGACGTGTATGTTTGTCACCAGTGGACGCGAAAACTACAGCACCGATTCTCACCAAAAATTATATATGTGTTCTAGGGGTCGTGAGTCGTGACATAGGATAGGTTTTGACACGCCCACTTTTACCGCCCACAAGTTAGAAAATACGTATTTCTCTCACATTTGTGAATCTTTTAAAGCAAATACCATATGATCCACAATCAACTTGGTTGCCACCTAGGACTTAATTTTTCCCCACCCAAGCAGTGTTACCATATCTGCGGGTTAAAAAACCCTTTTGGTTTCTTTCAAAGTATGAAATCGATTTGCTAAAGTATTTCAAGTCGATGTACCGATCACAAATTTCAACAACTTCGTGTATTTTCAACATTAAATGCAGCAGGGAGTAATAATTAAGGTTATTTCCATTTGATTGCATGTAACTTTTCAACAATGGAAAAAACCTAAGGCAGTGCCAAAATAACACGGCTTCTCATTGAGTATTACATATTCGCAATTCCATAATTTGCCCCAATCTCCCAGTGCAGATTTTACGCCCACTTTCACAGTACTTCATTTCCACTTAAATGCATTTGCCATTTACATTCCAAATAACTACGGAAAAATGTCTATTGTGAATGGAAATTAAATTATACCCAACTTAAAGCTCCCCACACACTGCCGCGGAATTTCCCCAAAAATTGCTCAAAAATTGCAAGGCGATATTCGGCTCGGACAAATTTTTTCGTGCTGAAAAAATTTCACAAAAACAAATGCATATCATTCTAGAGCGCACTATCGTATTTTCAAGAAAAAGTACCACGACACCAACGAAATTTTGCATTCATGTGTGGCGACCTTAAATGCTCACTGCGAAAGTCGCCCACTTTCACAGTAACCCTACACACAGTACTTCATTGAGCCTATTTACACAGTCATTCCCATGACGCATGGGCATGCCGTTTTTAGAATTTACACTGACATGGGCATGATGAAATTTGACAGTTTTTATATGAAAATGTAAATAAACGAAGCATGGAGTTGCCACCTTTTACGTTTTTTGTATGGATTTTCGGTGCAAAATGTTCTATCCCGTTTTCACTACCGCAGTTCTTATTAGTTCTTTGTCAGATTTTTCGTCATGGAACTGATAGTGTAAATAGGCTCATTACAACTTAAAATACCCAAAATTCCGCCGCCGCGGTACTTTCTCGGCCGAATTAACGGCATTTATACCACATGTCATTTAATTTAATTTCAATATTCTTCCAAACATACTTTACTGCGCTACATACATACATACAATACGAATCATTCATTCATGCATCAAAACCTATTTCAATACCAATCGCTACATCAATTTTCCTCTCTATAAAATTGTACAAAATTAACTCCACAGTATAAACACCAATTAAACATATATATTTAAAAATTACTTTCATCCATTCATCCATTACATTGCAGACAATGAACAACAAAAAATTATTTAGGCCCAGCGAAGCGGACCGGGCCCAGCTAGTATAAAATATATGAAAAAGTACATTCGCAGATCGGATTTCGCTGTCAAACTAATACAAAATTAAATGCTTGTTGTTTCACTGTTACAGTGAGCTCAAAACACACTGTAGAGATAGGTTACTGGCAATATAGAAATATTATATATATGGTATTATAGGTAGGCCGAAAAACAAAAATGTTCGCATATCGAAATGTAATAGTGCGGGTATCCCGCATTTTGAAAAAACTATTTTCGGTTTTGCAGAAGCTGAAATACCCCCACACAGGAGAAGTTAAGAAATGCCTCACGGCCTCATTTTTAGCCATTAAAAGGTGGTTTTAAAGCTTCAGACCACGTCCAAAATCCGTCTATAAAAATTCCCAATCAAATCCACAATTTCTAAACATTTCCAATCGAAAACAGCCCAGCCCAGCGAATTCAACAATAATAAAAAAAAGTAAAAAAACAGTTTTTTAAAATATAACCCTTTAACCGACTAAAAAGCTATATTTTAAAAAACTTGTTTTTTACTCTTTTTTATTTTCCCCATTTTTTTTTAAATTTGTCTATTCTTTTTTTAAAAAAAATTCCCCCTCCCCCCCTTTTTTCCCCCTTGGCTAGACATGGCTAAATCTACTCAGGAGGTGATACTGATCAAGAATATATATAATTTTCCATACCGGGTACGCCTCCTTATGGGCGTTACAAACGTTGTGTCAAAGTTAGTGTACCTTGCCACAGTGAGTGTGGGGGTATAAATATAGCCAATAATGGATGAAATTAGTGGCCAAACGCTTTGTTTCCTTACTTTGGCAACGTGTATTGGTCTTATCGTAAACAAAATTCCGTCCGCACAACCGTTTCCACTACCTGAATATATATTCCCGAACACGCATCTGCCTTCGTAAACCGGGCGCTAACACCGATCGAATGAATGGCATTTTGTTCGCGAGTCCGTGCGATCTAAATGCACCTTCAAACAGTGATGCCAGGAACTTTACTCGAAATTTCCCACAAAAAAAAACTTTTTTCCCTCAACGGGCAACAAAAAAATCCCCAGGAAAATTCCCACACTCAATTCCGCAGCAAAACAACATTAATTTCAATAAGGGAAATGATAGTGTAAATAGGCTCAAAAAAACCATATATGTAATACTTCTATATTGCCAGTATCCTATCTCTACAATGTGTTTTGAGCTGTGAATGTACTTTCACATACTGGCAATATAGAAGTATTATTAGGGCGATTCATTTAAAGTGGGAAACCCCTGGGAAACGATTCAGTTGTGAAGATGAGCAGTCAAAATATATAAAATTTGACAGTTCTTTTGAGCCTATTTACACTATCATTTCCATGACGAAAAATCTGACAAAGAGCTAATAAGAACTGCCGTAGTGAAAACGGTATAGACAATTTTGCACCGAAATTCCATACAAAAAACATAAAAGGTGGCAAGTCCATGCTTTGTTTGTTTACATTTTCATATAAAAACTGTCAAATTTCGTCATGCCCATGTCAGTGTAAATTCTAAAAACGGCATGCCCATGCGTCATGGGAATGACTGTGTAAATAGGCTCTTTAAGCAACTGCGCGTTTTCGAGGGGTTTTCCACTTTAAATGAATACCCTTATTATTACATATATGAAAAAAACCAAATGTGCAAAAGTGACTTGTTTGATGAGAAATGCAAACAATTAAAATATCGCTCTAATTTAGAACAGTTAATCGAATGTATAAACACTCGCTTTGAGTATTTGTATGATACTAATTTTATTTTAACAAAACACTTACATATATTGGCACAAAAATCTCCTAAAACTAGATAGAATTAGAACATTATCAGCAGAGGCACGATAAGTGATCCCCGCACAGGCTATAAACTATTTATTACTTGCGAGTGTACTTTTCTTAATAGCGACAATAATATATAACATTAAAATTGTAAATGGCCTAAACTCAAACTGAGTGTTACTAAGAAGATGTGTGAGACACATCTTCTGTTTGACATTTTTTTTTAAAGTTAAATAAAGCAGAGTACGGCTTTATTTCCTCGGACTTATTGCACCCCGCCAAAAATAGACCATTTGCACTTTTCAGTGCTGCCAGCCTCCAAGTGAAATACTTGTTCGATTGAATTTTAGAAACTATCGATTGATACTGGTGTTCTATCAAATAACTCGATAGTTTTAATTCCATCACAAACTTTACTAGCTGCTCCCAATTTATTCGTAAACAAAGATTTTTTTTTTTCTTGAACTGGTCAAATAATTCTTCCGGCGCAACGCGGAAAAAAAATATTATTTTTTCCAGTTGCTGATGGCCGCATAAAAGATTGTATATTGTTTTAAATAAATTACATTTCAAAGAGTAACTGACGATGGACTCAAAAGCCGGTCGTCCAGGGTCTAGTTCCTCCACTTTTGCTCTAATTCCGAAGCCATCGAATCTGCAGTGCAAAGATCTACAGGAGTATTTGCGCTCTCGAACGCCAGAAACGCTTGAGAAACTCTATAATTACCCGACAATTTGCTTGGCAGTTTACCGTGAGTTGCCCGAAATAGCACGCCAGTTTGTGATACGAATTCTGTTCGTGGAACAGCCGGTACCACAGGCAGTAGTTGCCTCCTGGGGGTCGCAGCATTTCGCCAAGTTAGTATGACTTCAGTCGCTGTATTCATGTCCATAATTTTGTTCCCATTTCCGTTAGGGAGCAAGCGTCCGCTACTGCGTGCCTTACCGAACTGAATGTGTGGCGTGTTACAGCTATACCAGGCGGTCTTTCGGCCTGGGAATTGAGTCCCACGTTCAAGAAAAACCTAAAGATAGCTTTGCTAGGCGGCGGGAAGCCGTGGTCCATGTCGCACACGCTTGAGAAGGACTCGAAGCAGAGGGACATATCGTTTCTCGACTCGTACGCCATGCTACGATGGCGCTGTGTTCTGCATTATATGGTTGGCACTGGGGCTTCCAGCAATGGATTAGATAGTGAAGTCATAAGTCCCGACGCAGTTAGGATTTTGCTGCATGCAAATCTGATGAAACGCGATGAGCGAGACGGTATCACGATCACGCGACAAGGCTTTCAGTTTCTGCTGCTCGATACTCAGTCGCAGGTATGGCACTTTATGCTGCAATACCTCGACACGTGTGAAGAGCGCGACCTTTCGCTGTCCGAATGTCTGTCAATGCTCTTTCAACTGAGTTTCTCCACTCTCGGACGCGACTACAGCTCGGAAGGCATGAGCTCGAAGATGCTTACTTTCCTGCAGCACCTACGCGAGTTCGGTTTGGTTTTTCAGCGCAAACGCAAAGAAGGACGCTTTTATCCTACGCGCCTCGCTCTAAATGTGACCAACAAAAACGCCGCAGTGCCAGCCGTGACCAGTGGCGAAGACAAGGTCCAGGAAAGCGGCTACATCATAGTCGAAACAAATTATCGCGTCTATGCGTATACTGACTCAGCCCTACAAGTAGCAGTGCTGGGATTGTTCACCGAGCTCATCTATCGCTTCCCCAACCTGGTGGTTGGCGTATTAACGCGCGACTCTGTGCGGCAGGCGTTGCGCGGCGGCATCACTGCAGACCAGATTGTCAGCTACCTGGAGCAATACTCACACCCGAACATGAAACTCACCGAATCAGCGATCAAGTCCAAGTCACCACTGCCACCAACCGTAGTAGACCAGATCAAATTGTGGGAACTGGAGCGCAATCGCTTCGTTTACACTGAGGGCGTGGTATATAACCAGTTCCTGTCGCAGGCCGACTTCGTGACGTTGCGTGACTATGCACAGTCCATCAATGTATTGGTGTGGCAAAACGAGCGCACGCGTACCATGGTCGTCACCAAGAACGGACACGACGATGTGAAAAAGTTCTGGAAGCGCTACTCGAAGAATGGCGGCTAGTTGTATTATTAAGCTTCAATGGAATTCATGTTTCATTCAATCAAAGAAAAAAGTAAAATCCATCGAACAGTAATCGTAAGATTGTTTTCAACACAATTTGTCTTAATACATATTTTTTTTTTTTCAAATTTTTAGTAAAAAAAACTTTTAGGATAAATATTTAAAAGGACATTTTCGACCAAACCAGAGATTATCCAAATAAACTGATGGCTTATTCGGGATCAGCAGCCCAGAAAATACTATACAAAGTGTGTGAAACGCCGGGGTTTTCTCACTGTTGTCAGTGTAATCAAAGACAAACAATTTTTGTCCATTACTTTTTTTATTAAAACAAATATTTTTCGAAAGAAATTCTTTACAAATTATCCTTTATTAATTTTTTCTCACCCCAGCAAACACCGTCTCAAACATTTGAGAAAAACCCTATTTCTCGAGTCGATAACTAATGTGATTCTCGACTCGTTTTCAAGGGTTACTTCAACAAATAAAAAAGGGAAACGTTAACAATTTAATTTTTAAATTACAACTGTACCTTTTATTTTGTTTAGTGTAAAAAAAATGATCTCTACTTATGAAATATGCAATTATAAAAAAAATACAATTTTAATATTAATTAATTCACGTTTCACTCTTTTTATTTGATGTCGATTTGAGAATTAACGTTTGAAACCGACTCGAGAACTAACCCTTTTCTCGAATCGAGAACTAACTCCCCTTTTTATTGAGAAAGCTATGATTCTCGAGTCGGTTTCAAACGTTCGACATTAGAGAAAAACCTTTGATACCGAGTCGTTCTCGAGTCGACATCAAACCTAAATGTTTGCTGGGACCGATCAATAGTTGTTCCTATAAATCCGATATTGTGAACATGCCCGATTTTTTCATACAAAAGTTTCCACTTTTTTAAGATCAAATTATTATTCTTTATTTCCAGAAATTTTTGTATTTATAAAAATTTCAATTGAATTTTCCGGGGCTCGAACCAACGACCTTTGCAATGTGAAGCCGACGCCTACACTCTAGGCTATACAAGCATTATTTTTGAGTTATCTAAAAGCAAATTTTTACTACGTTCGAATTGAAATGAAACAAAGCACAATACAGAAATTTTATTATTAAACTGACTATTTCTGCACGACTTTTCAATCATTTGAAAATTAGTTGTTACATATTTAGAAATAAGTTAGCTATTTTTGTAAACCAGTTGATTGAATTCCGACAGGGATTTTATTGAGTTTAGATATATGGAATCTAATAATTGTTAGAGTCTTCCCAAATGGGATTTAATTTTGTAGCATTCCAAGAATGAATTTTTGTGTGAGAAAATCAGAGGAATGTGCACAAAATCGGAGTTGTAGGAAAAACTATTGATCGGAGAGAAAAAAAAATAATAATAGGTATTTTGTAGAGAATTTTCCAAGGAACTCAACTGCATCATGGGCGAGAGGCCCAGTATCTTCGACGTGCAAATTCTGTTTCCAATAGTGCGGTAGAATGAATAGCAGAGTAGTATATATCATATATTTTTTATAAAAGTACGCTTAATATTACAAATGCTCGTTTAGCCAATATAACCGCAGATACCAAAATAAATTACATAAAATAATTTTTCAGAAGTCTAGTTAGATGAAACTAAACCACAAACAAGGACGATACGATAACGAAAAGTAAAAAAACGAAACCAAATGCTTTGCCCATCAAAACATAATGGGGCGCTGCGGCATGCACAAGTTGTAGTAGCTTTTCTTATCCCAGAAGTCCATGCCCTTCCAGCCGCACCAGCCCTTTGTCTGTATGGTGTGCAGATCGTCGGCGCCAGTGTAGTGGGGATCCAAAATCAGAAATTTCAATTGACCGGTCTGGGCACAGTAATCGATGCCGATTATCGTGTGCGCCAAAACGCCGCCGCCAATCATTATGGGGGTACCTTGCGTTTGAAAGTGCATCGCCAGATCCGATGCCAGCGTCGACAGATCCGAGCCGGACGTCACATGTTGTATCTTCGAATCGACATTGAGGAAGCCCTGCAAGCACATACTAACCTCCGTGGAACCTATCCACTGCGAGGAACCGATAAAGGACTGAGGCTTGTCGCCGATGCGAACTAGATATTGCTGAATCTCACGATGGTTGGGCACATCTCGTTCCGAGTAGCCCTGAAGCAGGAACCACGAGCAGATTGTCTGCAAGGAGCGATATGCACAACCCCAGCCATTGTCCTGTATCTGCTGCTGCAGATAGTGATAATAGTAGTAGTTCCCTTGGACCAGATACTGTTTGCCGTCGTTGATGCCACTGGCTCGCAGCCCGATGTGTGTGTTAAGCAATGGTCCGTTCGCGACAATCTCGCTGCGGAATAAACAACGATTGGTTCGGCGGAAATACGGTCGAATCACTGGCAAACCAAAGTGGCGGTGTAGACGTTTACGCTTTTCTTGCATACTGCTGTCGTCATCAGGGACGCCATCCAGATACGAACAAGACAAAAAGTGGCCAAATTCCTATAGAAAAAACATACATTAAACGAAATCAGAATTAAACCAAATCCCAGCCAATAATTTTATCGTTAAAGAGCTCGTAAACGAAGATTTTTTCGATCAAAAAGCGGATAAAACAATCGTAGGCGACACACGATAACGATACGTTTACGAGTTCGACTTCGTTCTTAATTTTCCATCGAAACGAATAATCGCTTTCGAAAAAAAGGGCTCGTTCTGGTAAACGATCATCATTACGATATTTTTAACAAAACCTAAGAAAAATATTTTTTTCTAACTTGGAATTTTTTAACTATATATTATTTTTATTTGCCCATATTTTATTGAGGAAATTACGACTATCGTAATATACGAGTTAATGTCGCACTTTTCTCGAATATTTCTGATCGAGAAAAGTTCGTAAAATACGATCTTCGTAACAAGTTCGTTAATTATTGGCTGGGAAGCCATGGAAATTGAACCACAAGCAAATCGACTGATTTCTGACTCAATATCGGAAAATTGTTAGGTTTTCACGAGGTGCAAAAACCAATTTGCAAGTTTCTGGTGCACGAATGCGACCGTCCTCTTTTCAAAAATTGGAAAAAAGACAATTTTTTAATTTAGTATTTTTTTACTTGTTTCATTTAAAAAAAAATTTCTTATGTTTATCCACTTTGCTAAATCCACGTGCCTAGACTACAAATATATATTTTTTTGTTCATCATTTGTTTCTTACAAAATTCAAAATATTATACGAGGTTGTAGCTTTTATCAAATTTTGATTTTAAGATACGAGGTTGTTGCACAGCCTTTTTTTGCTTAAAATTTAACTTTTTTTTTTGTGAATTCTCACTGAATGCGAAGAGCACTAATACAACTTTTGGCATCAAAAACGTAAATTGGCCCAAATTTGAGTTACGAGGTTGAGTCAGTCAGTCTGTGAACACCGACATACATCCTATGTACTCCCGATCCGATTTTATTCCAGTTAAAAATGGCAACTTCGCGGATACAAACTGTCAATTACGTACCTGCGGATAGAAATGGTAAGAGCGCGGCACCATAATATTAGCCGTTTCACTCTCCTCCAAACGATTGCTCATGCTGTGCTCGAATAGACGCAAAGAACGGCAAATGCTCTCAATCAGAATATCATAAAGACGGCTGACCTTGATGCCTTTGCAGAGCATAGCCACGGCCTCCACTTTCAGTGGAATGCAAACCTTGCGCTCCTCACGTTGCACGCACATACTAAGTGCCGGATGGGCGCTGCTGTGAGCGCCACCTGCCTCCGATCCAGGACGTTCGCGTGTCTTGCAGCGGAGTACGTCTGCTCTCGATTGTGACATGAAGTAGGAAAGGAATCGCATGTAATTACAGAAAATGTTAGACATCACTTTCAGAATGTTAAATCTTGAGCTCTTGCCTATGTTGAGTATGTCGTAGTCGCAGCCGAGTGCACCGTAAACGGATTTCATTGCAAAAGTCGATGTACTGCTTTTCTTCTTCCCCTTTGTAGCAGCATTTTCCTTATTCCCTTCATCAGCGCCCCCATTGTCGACAGCCTCTGCAACAGCGCAGACCACATCCGCAATAAGCGATTCATTGGAGATCTTCTGCAGTGCGCCGCTAATGCTGGATCCGTGAGTACCCGCGTTGGTAATGTAGACTTTGGTGGGCTCCACCTTGAAAGCCAAACTTCCACCCGAGACCATTTTGCGCAGAGCGTGCATTTCATGACGCACAGACTTAAAAAAAAAAACTAAAAATTAAATTTAAATACAAAAGTTAAACGATTTAATACAACCTGCAAGGTTTGCTCCGCGTACAGATTGAGACTGCATGTAAGCCGCGTGAAGCAAAAGTCTTGGTAAAGTTGCTCAGCTTCCATCACGTCGTAGGGCACCTCCTGTAACTTGCCGTGCATAAAAATAGATGCCCGCAATCCTACCAGCGTGCCCAGCTCACAATGTAAAAGAATCGGGTTGTCGGTTATGTCCACATCTTTCAGAATTTCACTGAGATGTGCTTCCGCATCGGTGCAGTCGCCAAATTTCACCAGACCACACAAATCCAATTCAGCTGGAAATCTGTGCTGGATTTGCTCGTAGTTAAGCTGGCCAATAGTCGACTCTAGATTGAATCCCATCAGAAGCAAAGTGCCTTCATAGAAGACCCCAAAAAGGCATCCACTGCATTGCTGCTTAACGCGTTCCAGCCGCTGAACGAAAAAATACAATTAAATTTGTTCCGATTCGCGATTCGATTTGCAGCTAGAAGTTTGGCCAAGATCCTTCGACGGTCGTAGCACCACAAATGAATTACTTTTGGATATCAACTACAAATATCTCACCTTCAGCAAAAACGCAGAGATTTTCAATTTGGGTAGCATTTTTAACTAAAGTTATTAATTGTTTTCCAGACCACAAATCAAATCAAATGCGTTGGCAAAATATTTTCCTCGATTTTGACGTAGCATATTGAGAGCAGTGTTGCCAGAACCGAAACGAAATGTTCACAGAGAACTTACATTCATTATATTATACTAGTTGAATACCCCGGCGTTGCTCGGACTTATACTAAAAATAGTGAAAGTACCCTCCCGTAAACCTTTCCGTGAACCTTCAAAACACCAGAGCATAATATAGAAATTTGCAGAACTCTAGGTTCAGCGGTTTGGGCTGGGCGGTGATGAGTCAGTATATCACCAATCATTCCATGAATTTTAATCAAAATTTGTTTGTTTCGTTTATTTTCTTTTTGTCAAATGCTTGACCATTGAACAATTTTACTCATTGAATTTGGAATAAGAAGCATAATACCATGTCTTCTGGAAAGTATGTCAGATATATTTTGAAGTAATACTTCAATTGTATGAGTGGTACCACGCTCTTTCGACCAATCAAGTCCAAAGTAGTACGTAAACCTTCCGAAGCTCACAAATAAACGTATCGTGTTTGCATGGCTCTGATACGTTCAGTTGTTTAGCCGTGATGTTCACTCATACATACGCACCAACGTTTTTATATATTATGATTAGACCGGCCTTAAAAAGCCCGGTATGTGAACATTTTCAATTCGTATAAAGGTGCATTTAGATCGCACGAATTCGCGAACTCTGATACTACTAGGTCTCACATTACGATTTTCTTATGCCTTGTGAGATGTGAGATTTTCGTGAGAGTTCTATCTCTTGTGAGATTTTTTAATTTCTGTGAGATTTGTTGTGAGATTTTGAATTGCAGTGATGGCCACTATAAGTTCTTAAATGTAATATTTATTACTTTTTTTCAACAAAAGAACCGATCTAAATTAGCCAACAATACAACTTTATGCATTAACCAAATTTGTTTCAAAAGAATTCCAAATTAACCGTAATTTTGACTGATTTTTGACGTCAAATTTGTCGCTACCAATTTTTGACGCGTAAAAATTGACGCCAAAAACGTCAAATGAATTTGTTGACGCGTCAAATGCCATCACTAGTTTTTACCACAGGTTAAATGGGACAAAATAGTTCTGTCGGAATTAAGGCATTCAATCCCGGGATCCCGAATACCAAAATCCCGGAATCCCGAACGTTTTCTAAATCCCGGAAACCCGGGATTTTCAGTCCGGAGTCCCGGGATTCAAAAAATTTATTTTTTATGCATTGTTTAAGATATTTTCGACTCTTTTCCACAAAAATATTGCAGTGCGTTTACTTTCAATCTAATTGGTAAACACAAAAAGCTCACTTTCGTAGACTTAGTGCTACACACACAAAAATTGAAGACAATTTTTGTCAATAACAGTGAACAAAACTTTTTTATCGATCTGAATAAAATTTTTTCAAATTGAAACCATTTTTTATTCGTCAAAAGAGTAGATATATTTAATAAAATTATTTTGTGACAGCGTGGCAAAATAAATAATAAAGCAACTCAATTTAACACATAAAATATCAAACTTGTTCGATCAGAGTAATTTAAAATTAATAACTTTTGGGAATTTTGTTTTGATCAATTCAATTCAATATGAAAATTTTTTATATCCGTTGATATATTGGGCTTTTTTGGTCTGTTATATTTAAATGCAAATAAATCTAGATTTATTTCATGTTTCGCCGACGTTTCGTTGATTATTTGTCAACTTGTTCAAGGCATTTATTGAATCTATAGAAAATACAATTATTTTAGTCACTTTACAACATATTTCACATTCGTTTTTGGAACAATTAATTTGAACTTACATTGTCTAGATTTTTACATTTTATTTATAGCATCGCTTCATGACATCACTACACAACATTAACAATTAATATAAAAATCACAATATTTTTCAAAAACAATAGCTACAAAAAACAAAAATATCACAGATTTGAAAAGTTGTTAAAAATGTTTTTATGTTATTGCCACCGTGTATATTGCATTTGTGTTGTCTTTGTCTTCTTTGGTATTCATCGTTGTTGCTAGTTTTTGTTGAATTCGTAGGCTCTCTAAGGTGTATCGGGTACTCGTTCTCTGTTCCTTATCCAAAATTCTGACGTTATCAAAATCAGCTGAGTGGCCGCTGTCCAATATGTGTTGCGCTAGCGCTGTTGATAATTTCTTCTTCTCTATGTCCGTCTTGTGTTCGTTCATTCGAGTGCCAAGCTTTTGGTTTTATTTATTTTAAATTTAGTTTTGTTTAATGCAATATTTGTTAAATAGTATTTCTACGTTGAATTAAAATAAAATTAAGCTTAAAATATTGTTGCAACAGTATTTTCTTTAATCCCGAAAATCCCGAATAAATCCCGGGATTGTAATTTCAAATCCCGAAATCCCGGGATTTTCAAAAACACTTCGGGATTGAATGCCTTAGTCGGAATATTTTTGATAAACAAGAGAGTATTATTAAAGCAAATAAATAATTTTAAAAAATAATAGAAACCCTGCATAACTTTCGATAGCAACGTTCATGTGAGATCAAACCTTTGAGTTTGGCTTAGTTCTGAAGTTGATCTCCAGCATCGTTCTCAAGGTGACATCAGACATTTCTAACGCTTCCTATCAACTTGTGCATATGTCGAGGTGTATTAGAGAAAATATTTATATGGTAACTTCAATTGGCACAAGTTCCATCTGGTAGCAATGTTTTTCATTCAATAAGGGTATTCATTTAAAGTGGGAAACCCCTCGGAAACGCGTAGTTGCTTAAAAGAACTGTCAAATTTCATATATTTTGACTGCTCATCTGCACAACTGAATCGTTTCCCAGGGGTTTCCTACTTTAAATGGATTGCCCTAATATTTTTCACTTTTACAAATTCGGTCACACAAATTCGATAGCATAACCTTCGTTGGTATTCAATCTAATTTTGAGTGAAAGTTGAACCTATTTCCTTAATTTTACTTTCAGGTCCAACAATTAATTTTTTCTCTTATCTCAACGTGCATACAAAATGACACAGCATTGATCAAAATATGTAAATATTTGCCAATATTTGACGGGTGTCAATTCGTAATTGTTGGACATTTTATAAGACTTTGCTTGAAAATCCGGAGAGAGCAGGAGGAGCTGGGATTTGGAGGTCGGAGTGGAGCTGCAGAGTAGTTGAAAAATTTCCCTGCCCAAAAGCTCCGTTAACAAAAAAAAAGTTTTTTTTATAGTGGCAACTCGATTTTTACCACTTTTTTATGTCTGCATTTTCTTTGCATTCGTAACGAAGAGAAATCGGCAAAAAGAATTTCGTGACGAAAAAAACTAAAATTTTTGGCGAAAAGTGTATAATTCGAACAAAATTTCTCATAAAATTAAGGAAAAGCACATTGAAAAGTGCAATTGTGCAGGTGCAAAAATAAGCAAAGGACCAATCTATTGTAAGTTGTATGTCGAAATATGTACACGAAAATAACGTTGAAAAAAAATTATCCAGATGAAGCCAAATTGGTGTCTCAACTTGGGAAATATGTGCAAAAACCAACAACAAAAAAAAATGTCACGGTCAATCTCAATTTGATTTTTTAAAGCAATAATTAACTTAAAAACTGAAATTTTCCAACGCTTGCGGGGAGAAGTGTTGCAAAATCGACCTCACCTTGAGAGGCTGTCAAAACACTTATTAACATTACATTTGACCTTAGTGTTTCAGTATTTCTACTATCTACTAAACAATTTCTCACTTTCAGACAAACAACGGAAGTAAAGCCCCGCGCGCGCGTTTACTGTATTCTTGTGCTGCTTTGCTCAGCATCTTCCTTTTATCGTCAACACACGCAACAATAGAAGTAATAACATAAATGTCATCATCATCCGCATCTACATCGAAATCCTCCGCTTCGAACACGACACCCAGCAGTTCGGCGGTGAGGGCTCTGGCTCTTGAATACAAATCTCTGCAGGAGGAGCCGGTCGAAGGTAAAAACATACAAGTATTATGAATTAACATATACCGTAGAGACTTCGTCTCAATGCTAAGCCCATTTTGAGAATTCGACAATGGGTTTGAGTCGGCATTGTTGAAAATGGTCAATATCGAGTGAGAACCACTCCTCCCCTACTTCATTCGCGATTTATTTAAAAATTTGGGCCTAATTCCATTTTGTTCTGTTAGAAGGAGATGAGGCTGGTCAACCACGGCCCCTTTAGGGCATTTCAAACGGTGTGACAAAAGCAATATATTTGGGCATTTTTTTGATAAATATAGTTTTCCATTTGCAACTACCGGACTTTCACCTACAACTCTTATTGTCAATCTATATATATATGTGATTGTCCCGATTGATTGATTAATTGGAGATCAAATTACTCTAAATTCGGAATGAATATAATCAGCAAACGTTTTGGTTTGATATCGACTTGAAAACGAGTCGATACATACTCGAGAATCATAGCTTTCTCAATAAAAGGGGAGTTAGTTCCAAAAAAAAATGTGTATCGTAAAACAAAATATTATTTTTAATTTTGAGTTTTTGTTCTGAAGTTAGACGTAGCAACGCATTCAGAAAAATTTAGCGCTGAGAGAGGTAGCGCTACCACAACTGTTGTCTCCGCTGAATGCGCCCATTGGATATTTGATAAATAGAGATCATTTTCTGTCAAGTCGAAAAAATATAAAAATAATTTTAAAAAAAAAAAACCGAAAACAAGCACGTAAAAAATTGGGAAAATAAGCAAAACAAGCATGAAGCCATCGCGAACTGTTTTTCCGAGCTGTGATGATAACTAACTGTATCGATTAACCGTTCACTGTCGACTAGTCGGTTAACCGTTGATATTCGGTTAGTCGAATATTATGAATTTAAAAATCGAAATCTTCAATGACACGATCAAAAGCGAAATTATATGCACCGAATATGAACGGTTAACCGACTAGTCGACAGTGAACGGTTAATCGAATAGTCGAAGCTGAGCGACTAACCGAATAGTATTCGTACAAACGGTTACTAATCGGACGTTCGGCTAACCGGTTTCTTTTTTTATTCGAATAATTTCAAGAGCCCTAGTATGTATGCATGTATGATCTCGAATTTGATGTTAAGTCCTGGAATCGAAATACGAGGAATTTTGTTATGAGAATTTTGGTTCTAGGTTGATTTTAGGCTGAAAAACACGAATTTCAAGTCAGTTTGTCAAAAAAATGTTACCTGGAAGCGTCAGGTGAAAAAGATTGAAGACCGCCTGTAGACGGTCTGAAAAAAATAAAACTTTTGCAGTAAAAAAAAGAGTTTTTTCTTTCGAAGTAAATGCTTACTACATTGATCAATACAGGTAAATACTAACAGACAAAAAAAAACCAAAATTTATTTTGAAAACATATATTTTACCTGATTACAACATTTCCTGTTAATCCAATGTTTGGTTTATCAGGCAAAAAGATGTTATAATTTTTTGCTCCAGTGTAAATTTTTTTTCCTTTAAGTCCTAAGACCGTCTACAGAAGGTCTTCACAAAAAACTCGATTTGAACCACAATTTTGATTCACAAATCAAACTACCAACAAAATATCAAAATACACCTTCAAACAACTTACCAAAAAAATTCCGAAGTCAATTGAGCAGTTGCGAAGTATTTTTTTTTAAATTTGAATTTACACAAAAATTTTTAGTAATTTTCGCGCCTGTTTTTGCAAAATTTTTGACAGAAGTTGCTGTAGCTTTCAAAACTGTCACCGGATCGCGTTGAAACCGACACCATTCGATAGGTAAATTCAATCCGATGAATAAAGTCTAACGCTTAGAGCGTGAAAAGTATTGAGTTTGAATAGAATTGAATTTTAGTGATGACCTTCTGTAGACGGTCTTAGGACTTTAAGGGTTCATTATTTTCGGGGAAATCGCGGGGATCCACAGGGGGTTTCGCGGGGTAGGGTTGAAGGGCATTGTTGTATGGTGTTTTAAGAGTGATCGTAACTATGTCAACTGAAATATTTCACTACAATACAGGCTTTCGCGTAAAGTTGCTCAATGAGGACAACCTTTTCGAGTGGGAGGTGGCCATCTTCGGGCCTCCCGATACACTCTACCAGGGTGGCTACTTTAAGGCGCACATGAAGTTCCCGCACGACTACCCTTACTCACCGCCCTCAATTCGCTTCCTTACCAAAGTGTGGCATCCGAATGTCTATGAGAACGGCGACTTGTGCATTTCCATACTCCATCCACCCGTTGACGATCCACAAAGCGGAGAGCTGCCGTGCGAGCGTTGGAATCCCACGCAGAATGTACGAACAATCCTGCTCTCGGTAATTTCGCTGCTCAACGAGCCCAACACGTACTCACCGGCGAACGTGGATGCATCCGTTATGTACCGGCGATGGCGCGACTCGCAGGTATTTATTGGTTTGACAATGTTGAAGCTAATTTTCGCTATTAAGTATTTGTTTTTTCCGAATTCCGGAGGGAAAGGATAACGAGTACCCGAACATCATACGCAAGCAGGCACTGGCAGCAAATGCGGACGCTAAAAAAGAGGGCATCGTCGTGCCTATGACTTTGGAGGATTACTGCCTTAAGCCAGCTCGCAAGGTGCCGACAGAGCCAACGCTAGACACAAACTTCTACGACGATGACTTTGACGATGATTTGCCAACAGATGATGATGACGACGACGAAGACGATGAGAACGATGACGACGAAGATGGTGATGAGGAAGAGAACGGCGAAGTTGAGCGGAAGAATAACGGAGAAAGAAGCATTTTTTTAAGCAATATAAATATAAAATAAAAACAAATTAAGTTCAAAGTACATTTTTTGTTTAAAACCCTGCTTTCGAGTAAATAAAAAAGCCCTCTCACCTTGATCAACACCGTTTTCACCCGATACAAACCCACACCGGGCACGGGTTTCTCTATGCAATTCGGTTTCTAAAACATTTTCTTATTTAGTTTAATTTTGCCATAGCTTCTCGCTTGACTGTTCTATTATTGTAATCTAAAAAATCCTATCATAGTACCAACGAATTATTTATTAATTTTATTGTACTTTTTAGACATTATGAAAATCAACTTTAAACATTTACTTAATCTATAATCCTCAATAAAAATCTCCTCAAATGTAGTTCGTGTAATTACTTAAGAAATAGGCAATCATTCTTATTGCCCAGATAGTGCAAAATAATTGCAGTGTGTCACATTGAAAACACACCCGGCTCGGGACCATGCACAGGTTATAGGTATTGGAAAACTAAATAAAATTACTACTATATATTTCCAGTATACCTAATGTGATCATACGACTCAAATGTCCCGCTTTCAGAAATTTGTCCCGTTGTGCTCTACACGATTGAGTAGACGCTGTTCACCACAGTTCAATCCCATATGCCCATATCGGTTTAATACACTTTAGTATAAAAGGAATTTGTATGTGGGGTTGAGTGTAGATTGCTTCAAGATAAGCCAATTGAGTTAAAGTTTTAAACAAATTTATTTACGTAATTTTAGCTTTGATATGCTTATTCCAGGTGAGTCTGTGATCGAGATACATACTAAGGAATTGGGTTTCAATTCATAGTAGTATTATACTGTCATTTGTTTTAAGTGAGGGGCAAGTATCTTTCATTAGGATGAAGGTTAGATGGCGCTCTTGGACTCATTGACCTTAATCATCCATTCTGATAACCAATTTTAGAATACATAAAAAATTAAACATGAATTCCGTCTTTTATCAGCATGTAGATAATACCTGAATATTCTAGTGACATTCATAACTCCAAATATCCAAATTTTCAGTTGTGTCGCTATTGTCACTCATACAATTTAAGTATTGCTTCAAAATACATCTGGGATACTTTGCAGCACACATGGTATTATGCTTCTTAATCCAAAAGCAGGGCCCGGTCCGCTTCGCTGGCCCTAAAAAAGTTCTTTTTGTCTTTAAAGTCATAATAAATTAATGAAAACAATTGTCAAATACTGTGTCATTTTGAAATATTGAATTGTATGAAGAGTGCCACGCCCCGCTGTCCAATTCCGACCATATGTAATATTGAACTTAGAATTGAAAGCATAAAATCATGTCCCGTTGGAAAATGTTCATTGGGAGCCCAAGTGTAACATTTTTTAAAATATTAAATTGTATGGGAAGTGCCACGCCCCGCTGTCCAATTCCAATATGTTGCATTTAAGGCATAGAACCATTTCTCGTTGAAGAATATTCAATGGGAGCCCAAGAATGGCACTTCGAAGTATTGAATTGTATGGGCGGTGCCACGCCCCTTTGTCTAATTACGCCGATATGTTGCATTTAGCTTAGAGTTGAAACCATGAAACCATTTGCCAAATTTCGTTGGAAAACATTAAATGAGAGGCCAGTTACAGCAATTTGAAATATTGGTTTGTATGGGCTGTGCCACGCTCCTTTGTCCAATTACGCCGATATGTTGCATTTAGCTTAAAGTTGAAACCATGAAGCCATTTGCCAAATTTCGTTGGAAAACATTGTGTGGGAGCGCTATTACAGCATTTTCAAATATTGACTTGTATGGGCGGTGCCACGCCCCATTGTCTAATACCGACCATTTGTAGCCCAGATTATAGCTGGGTCTTATAGTATGTTCACGGCAAATTTCATTTTCTTGTGATCAAAAACGTCTGAGATATAGCAGTTTTTACTAACTTGTGGGCGGTAAAAGTGGGCGTGTCAAAACTTAGCCTATGTCACGACTCACGACCCTTAGAACACATATATAAATTTTGGTGAGAATCGGTGCTGCAGTTTTCGCGTCTACTGGTAACAAACATACACGTCTCTTTTTTATATATAGATTTGAAAAAATTATAAAAAAATTATTTTTTGTCATTTGTAGAGGGTTAATTATTTAGCTCTTTTCGGAATCTTTTCTGAGTCATAAGAGTCATAAAAGAAGATTTTATGGTTCATAATTGAACTCATAAAGATGGGACAGTTTCATGGGAAAACACGCTCCTTCCAGATTCTTTTTATAACCTGGGGCCAAAACCCAGCGACAACTTCAATGGGCGCTGCAGTCAATTTCCCCCGTGACCCAAATTATGTCTAAGGATGCACTTGGTGGCAGCTGAAATCCCACTCGGCATGATTTACCCAAAAAATGTTCAAGGACTCACTTGGTGGCAGCTGTAATCTCACCCGGTATGATTCACCCAAAATATGTCCAACGACGCAGTTGGTGGCACTTATTTCAATAAAATCATTAAAGCCGTGATATGGGGTAGAAAATTGTATGGGCGGTGCCACGTTGCAGGTAAAACTTACTATGCAGCTCCATGACAAATTTCATTAAAATATATTCAATACTTGCTTACTTAGCTGTTATTTAAATTACGTGTTGTATGCAAATCTTTAAAAAATCGAATAAAGCTTGTGTCGGTAAAAATCATCACAACTTCCGTCAATTTCACTCGATTTTACTCGAGTTAATACCATGTTGGAAAGGTAATAAAATGTTCCAACATACTGCTTATTCACGTTTTTATTTGTTTAGACGTAGCTATAATGCAGATTTCAAATTGATATCCACTGGAGCATTTCCCATATTCGGATCGGGCTAAAATTTTCAGACATTGATTTTCTCATCCTAGGGGTTGGGAGCAACAAAAACATGTTTTCATACGAATCCATTGTCAGTCGAATATGCATTGCAATGGCAATGTTTTTAATAAATGTTTTTTAAACCGAAGCCGGAGTCGATCAATCGGTCTAATAAAAAGTTCAGGCAAAAATTCATTTTTGGTCAATCTCAACAAACCAATCTCTCATTGACAGTTTTTCTTGATCAAATAGTTTGCATTAGTTGAAATCAGCAGTGGCATTTAAAAAATTAATTTTACATTTTTGACGTCAAATTTTATTTGCAGATCGGATATTTTGTTCTAAATAAGTAATATAAAATGTATTTAGGATTTTATCGTACCATATTAATATAATATAGCACAGTTAAAAATTGTATGTCAACAAAAAATTTTACGCAGACATCATTTGTTGAAATCAAATTAGTTTCTTAGAAAAAATAACTTGAGCCAAATATTAAAATATTAATTTACAGTAGACAAAAAAATGTGGTTAAAATTAACTGAAAAAAAATTGTTTAAAAAATCCTCCAAAATCAAACGCCTTCATCCGAAGAATACCATGGTTCGAGTTGTGAAAGAAAACTTTAAAAATATCTGGCAAAACGACCCTAGTTTAAAGCGAATTGTTATAAGTCACTCCCATTCTGATGGGCGTTACAAACGTTGCGTCACTGTGGCAAGGTATATTAAAAAAAAATTTCAAAACTCAAATTTTCCATATAATTGACAAGTGTTTCTCTCAAAAAAAAACTGTTGTAAGGGGTTCGTGGAGTTTCAGCGAACAGAATTTATTTTGGTCCACACTAATTTACATTTATATCAAATAATAAAAGTAAAAACTGTAAAACAAGCACTGTCGCCGAAACGGCTATTTGCATACTCAGAGAATAAAAATAACATGTCGACGGGTTCGGTTCCCACCACAAGATGGAACTATTGGACTTAATGAATAAGAATTATAAAATTAAAAATAATTAAAACCAAGAAAATAATTGAAACGAGTAAATATCACTAAACAGCTGACTGACGTCTTCACATGGCGTCAAAGTGGAAACGATGCGCCTCCTGAAGTTTCTCCTGTTTGTCTTCGCGCTTTTCCTTGATGTACAGAACCAGAATGATAAGCACAATGACCAGGCAGGTGCCGCCAAGAGCAACAACACTCATCAGAATCAGTTTGCTTGGCGTTACGAACAACTGTGCTTTCCAGTGTAGCGGCTCCTTCACTGGCTTGGGCACAACGATGATTTGCGAGTTGGGTATGAGCTGCGTCCAGGTGCGCGATTTGCTACCCAAACCCACAGTTAACGAGTCAACGAAATTTGGGGTTCGTCCCAATCCGAAAATCGTGTAGGGCAACTGCAGCGCAAAATAGGCGGATTGTGGCAGCTGTACGCTGGAGCCCCGTTGCAAGTCACCGTCCTGCGTTGTTGTGGTATAGACGATACGTGGTCCTGGTAAATTGGTGCCGTACGTACGCTTTTTGCGACCCAGTGGCGTTCGCTGTGTGGGATTCTTGTCGTTGATAAGCCCTGTCAGGACGATGACCTTTACGAAGTTGGCATCGTAGTCCAGGGTGTTACGAAACGCGAGTGGCCTATATCGTCCACTTTTAGATCTTTCAATGAGAATGACATCAAGCACACCTGATGGCGGAAAAGATTCGTTTATTTTAGACAAATTATACAATACGACAAAAATTTCAAATTATGCAGCAGGAAAGCATATAAGGGAGAAATGAATTGCAATTAAAGATATTGTTGTACACCTGGGATTGTAACACGAAATGATTACGCTGATATGATAATACACTCTGAAAGGTCTTGGTGCACATACGAACTCCCTCAAGGCATTTTTTGGATTAGCTCAAATAAGAAAGTTTTTTGAGGCTTCAGTGGGTTACTTTAGTTTTGTCGTGCTAGAATCGTCAACCAAATTATTATATTTAATCCTGGCTAAAATATTTATAAATATCTTAGTCCGTTAAGGTCAATATTTAGGGCTCACAAAATACACCAACACAAATTTTTATTCATGAAATTTGAAAACAGCATTTCTACATCTTGGTGCGACCACTAAATGCTTACTTTAGAAGGTTGAGATGTTCAGAAATATTGTAGCTAGCGTTAAGTTAAATAATGTTGCTAAACATACTTACCAAAATAATTTTTTTTTTAACAAGAGTGCAGTAGCTTACTTAAGTAGCTTAGAAAAATTTTTTGAATGGACAAAACTAAAACTTTCAGAATCTATTATCAGATATGCAATCAAAAATTGTACCCATATTTTAACAAGAGCACAACACAATTTACAGAGAACATATCGAGCCCTATCCACAAAATTAATTAATTGATAATTAGCTTCTTGGCGCTTACGTTCATTTTGCGGATTATTAATACTGTTTGAGAAATTCCCTATTTCTGGATTTGGTATGTCATTCTCAATTTGATATCAAAAGTTTCCAGTTCTCATTCTCAAATCCAAAAATATAATTCAATGACATATTTTAATCCAATTAGAGATTAATTTGAAAAGCAATATAACAAATGTGTGTTCTTTACCCAAAAATGTTGACCACAAAAGTATAGAAAGTCAGAATTTTCTGATCTACGAAAGTCACGTTCCACATTTGTTGTCATTAGCTAACTGCCATTTTGGTGAGAAAGCTATTATTCTCATATAATTTTCAAAAGTTTGACATTTGAGAAAACCTTTGATATCAAATCTATGTCAAGCCTACATTTTTGTTGGGCTCTATTGAATATTTTGAAGGTGCCCCTTGTACGACCGGCGAAACTTTTTGCAATAACCATGGGTAAGGACAGTCGAACCCGCTTAACTGAAACACGAATTTGTCATACTTTTTGTTTCAGTTATGCGGGTTTTTCACTTAAGCAAATTCGGACAAAGGAAACAAAAATCATGGGGTTTAAATTTTCGTTTCACTTAAGCGGGCTCGACTGTATATGATAATTGTAGGGCCTACAAGTTCATACTGAATCCGAATAGAAGTTTTTAAATTGTAGGTTCAATAGACTCATACCAATTCTAAACTATTTTTTAAGCGAATTATCTTCGATACGACCGAAGCTAAAATACCCTGCACATAGCAGTACGATGTCTGCTTCGACCATTTTTCTGTAATTTTACGATGAACTGTTTGTTCAAATAACACTTTGTTCCAGTCCATTTCCTTTTCAAAATTGTGTGTGTGAAGTAGGCGTTGTTTTTATCAGATGTTGCCCATTATCAATACCGTCCCAATAGAAGCAAATGTCATTTGGAGTTGATAGCTCAATAATTACGGCTGTCGTGGGATATGACAGACAGATAAGCGGGCATCGCTAGATCGACTCAGGTGGTAATTCTAATCAAGAATATCTACGCTTTTTTATACCAACCACGCCACCCGTGTGATAAAAACTATACATCATTTGACACCTGTGTGCAGGGTATAAATACCTAGAATGTAGGCTTTTAGAAGTTTTATGTCATAGGTTACCATCTTGATAAAAATCGTAGAATGCGCCAGCGACTGTTTCATTGCCCATCGGAAAGAGAGCGTTCCACTTCACCTCGAAGGTGCGCTTTAACGGTTTATTGCACATTTTGCAGGGTACATTTTCAAGCAGGTACGTCTGCATCCGTCTCGGTCCGCTGACAGTTTGAAGAGTCAAAATCAAGTCTGGGTAACCGTCCATATTATAGTCCCCACTGCGAGCCGTTATCGTCTTCAGGTAGACGTCAGAAGGCACTGGCGGTACAAAGCCCCAAAGTACTCCCTGTGGATCCTTAAAGTTGACATGCACGTCGCGAAAATTGCTGCCGTCATGGACGAGAATGGTCGAATTGCCACAATCCTTTCGGAAACAAACGGGCAAAATAATGTTCACCGTTCCGTTCAGTTCGAAATCGGCAAAGACAGATTGGCCAATAGTATAATCGGGCGTTCCAATTATCGACAAATCTATGGTGTGATTAAAGTTGAAATCCTCTTTGGTGCGACCGTACCAGACTTCGTAAAATTTGTCTGTCTGTACGAAAAGATCCGCGGTAAAGTCATCATTGAGGTCCAAGTAGGCGTTCGCATTGGGAATTCGCATTGAGGACGTGAAATTTGGCTCTCCCGCAGGCGGCGCCTGCTTCTTTTTCTGTGGAGGCGAGCTCGAATTTTGGAAAATCCAAAACATGCGATCGCCCTGCTCATTCAAACCGTACAAGTCGATTATCATATCGAAATTGAAATCGATGGCCAGTGGTTCTCCTTTGGTAGTGATTACAGGTTCTTCGGCCACATTGGAGCACTTAAGACCTGCAGCACTGCCCCAATTCACGTAGACCTTGTGGATAAATTTATCTCCACCCGACTTGGGCAGCAAAGTCACTAGCACATCCATTAATGCGTCACCATTAAAGTCGCCAGGTACAACACTTGCAATGATGTGATTTTCATAGGAACAGTTCTGTCCGGGGCGCAGCAAAGGTTCTGTTTCTGCCCCTAAATCAAATATAGATACAACAGTAAATGTGTGGGACGAAGCCATAATGATTTTGTCATCCAATTACCATATAAAATTTGTAGTGTCGTCATTTGGTCCCTTATTATAAACACATCGGTCAGTTCATCCGAATTAAAGTCCCCGAATGCTGCCACAACACCCTCCTTTACTTGACCAAATACCAACTGTGTGATGTCGTTGGCAGTACTGGGCACTATTGTCCCAAGAACAAGTAGGCCAACTAGCGCGTAGTTGAGCCAATTTTGCATTTTGATCATCGAAAACAAATACACATTAAAATGAGATTACAACCATTTGATTTCCGTTGCAAATTTTTCACATATAGTTTTCACTTATAGTCTATTTGAACGACATTTAACAAATCCAATATTTTAGTTCACCTATAGTTTTCACTTATAGTCTATTTTAACGACATTTAACAAATCCAATATTTTAGTTTTTTATGTTTGCTCTAAATTGGAAATGAAAATATTTTCAGAACAAAACAGTGAATCATAAATCAATCACCTGCGTCTAGTTATCAACGTTGCTAAATACCATATGGGAAAAAAAGAGCCAAAAACAGGGTGACTTATAAATACCCTGCACATGCGAGTACGATACATTCTGAGACCATAAGTTAGTAATTTTATCGAAAATCGGTATTTGGTTGATAATTTTTCGATATTTTATTCATAATTTTTCGATATTTTATTGATAATTTTTCGATAATTTATCGATTTTTATCGATAATTTTTCGATAATTTATCGATTATCTATCGACAATTTTTTTTATCGATATTTTATCGATAATTTTCCAATATTTATCGATAATTTTCCAATATTTATCGATAATTTTCCAATATTTATCGATAATTTTCCAATATTTATCTATAATTTTACTTTCCTGATCCATTCAAAAATTTTGTTCCAGTTACATTTTGTTCCGGTCCAATTCCATTTAGTTCCGGTTTCATTCCCATTTCGTTCCCGACCTCATTTCGAACTCATTGCAAAAAACCGCATCCGATGTTGCCCATTTTCAATACCGTCCAATCATTCGCCAAAATAAGAGGAATCCCAAAATTTTGGGTCGATAGCTCAAAGCTACGACAGTTATCGTGCGAAATGACAGACAGACGGACATGGACTAATCAACTCAGGAGGTGATGCTGATCAAAAATATATATACTTTTCCATGCCGGACACGCCTCCTTATGGGCGTTACAAACGGTGTGACAAAAACAATATACCCTGGGACACTAGTGTGCAGGGTATATAAAAAAACAATGAATCCACGAAAATAGATAAAAACTGAATAAGCAGATATAAAAAACACAATTTTTACAATTTTTAAGACTCAAAAAAAAATTCCAATAATTTGTTTTCATACATGCAAAGAGAGCTTCTGGGGGAGGAACCGGTATTATCGGAGATATTTAACTTTAAAGTTTCGATTTTCACCATATAAAATGAACTTTTTTTAGTATTTTTTAAATATTATTTTGCACTTTTTTCACTTTTTATTATGTATTTCGACGTCCTGAAACGAAATCCGTGAAGATTTTGGACCGGGCGACAATGGTTCCCGAGTTATTTGTCTTTTAAATTGCAATGTTTTTGATACCCACCGCGTCGCTATTTTGTTGATATTTTGTTGAACTTTGTTCTTCTTCTAGAAGAACCGTCATACCATATGTTCATCAGTTGGTGCATTTGAAAAGGTATGTTCAGGGTTTTGTTTTTGTTTTTCGGTTTGAAGTAGTTATGAACCAAAATTTGAAATTTTTATTTTGAATAGTAAGCTTTGCATTTTTCCGTTATGTTCGATGTTCATTAGGTGTAGGAGGTGTGGTGAGTCTGTTGAGGGTATGTTGCGTCGCAGGCCAAAAAAAAAAAAAAATCGCGCGATTTTTGGTTAAAATTTTTTGAGTTTGGAATGATGTGTGCCGTGGTTGTAAGAGCCTATTTACACAGTCATTCCCATGACGCATGGGCATGCCGTTTTTAGAATTTACACTGACATGGGCATGACGAAATTTGACAGTTTTTTATATAAAAATGTAAATAAACGAAGCATGGAGCTGCCACCTTTTATGTTTTTTGTATGGATTTTCGGTGCAAAATGTTCTATCCCGTTTTTACTACCGCAGTTCTTATTAGCTCTTTGTCAGATTTTTCGTCATGGAACTGATAGTGTAAATAGGCTCTAACAGTTTCAATGTTGCTGAACTCTTTCGATAAGGTTGTTAGAGCAAAAGCAACAACAACATTACAACTACATAGACACATTGAAGCATTACAACAACAATAACTGCATAGACACATTGGATCATTACAACAACAGCAACAACAACAACAACAGCTCCTCGGACAGGCGGTTCTTCGCACCGGGCTGACCCAGGTTCCCTGGTCAAGACCTGTCCACCCACCAAACCAACAGAACAGGTATGTTCAGGCTCTATCCTACCTTTCCTATTCTTTAATTTATTTTTTCACTGACGATGAAGGCAAAGCCGGCTTGTCTTCATTGTCTTTATTTTCTACTCCTTGTTGCCGGAGACTTTGAGTCTAATCCAGGCCCCGAGGTATACGTGTGCCCTGTTTGTCGCAGAGCAATCACAAATAGAGGGGTATCTGTTTTATGCTATGGGTGTCATGAGTGGCTCCACCTGAAGTGCTCCGGTCTCCGGAGTGCTAAACTTCATCACAGCAATTTCAGGTGTCCACCTTGCTCGATGACACTTACTGACCAGACAGTGACAAGACACGACACAATCGATACGCCGCCCATACGGACTTGGGCGCCATCCATAACGCCCCGACAGATCCGGACGTAAGACCAGACACGGACGTTCGGACATCTGGACCCTTATGCGTGTCTCCTGCTGGCCCAGCCCAGTCGACGTGCAGGTGCTGTCGGAAGGTCTTGACGGGGACTGCTTGGCCGGTTGTGTGTAATGAGTGTGGATACACGTACCACCTGAGGTGCTCGGGACTACGTAACAAGGGCCAATATGGCCCTAGCTACGTGGGCCCATGCTGCCGCAGGATGGTGACTCCACGCCCAGTATCACCCAACCGTGCCCGGCAGTCTCAGCCGACCGACCGCAGCGCCCGTAACCCGACTGTGCCGACACCAGCCGGTGACGCCATTAACCCAATCATAGTAGATGAGCCCGGGGGATCCTTGCAAGATAACGCTGAAAGTGGTTTCAAGATCTTGCAATGGAACTGTAACGGACTCAGCAGGAAAGCAACTGAGGTGACCGATTTCATGGGTAGGCATGGCATCCTCATTGCGGCACTCCAAGAGACCAAACTGACGAGCAGGAATCCCCTTTCTTGCCCGTCAAGTTATAGTGTCGTTAGACAAGACCGCGAGAAAAACAAAGGAGGAGGTATTGCCTTTCTTATCTATGACTCGGTCGCCTTTCGCCTGCTAAACATCCCATCTAGCGACGATCACCTGGAAATACAGGGGATTGCCGTTCGATCGGGCGAGGTTGAGATTGAGATTTTTAATCTATACATCCCTCCTGTGGCAGCCTGCCGTTCTGGGTACAGTCCTTCAATAGAATTTCTATTGGAGGGCCAGAGTAGGGTTATACTGGGGGACCTAAACGCCTAATCGATGGGACAGCATTTTGTATCGCCAACGAACAGTACCAGACCCGTATCACAGCAGACTGTCAAAGCTCTCCCGATGTCTCCATAGTCAGTGCTGACTTAATTGCCCATACCTCGTGGAGGACGCATATCGCCCTGAGTTCCGACCATGTCCCAATCGTTCTGGAGTTGACAAAGAGTACGGATTTCATACCTTCCGAAAACCGTACCTTTGTTAACTACAGAAAGGCGGACTGGGAGAGATTCGAGGAGATATGTGAGGCGCAATTCAGTCAGCAGCCCGCACCCGCCAACACATATGCGGGCGAAAAGACTTTTAGAGACATCCTATTGAAGGCTGGGAAACGCTGGATTCCTGCATAGCCAATAAGCGTCCAAACTTCCCTCGAGAGGCATCTCCCCTTGCCAGCCAAAGAGATGCACTCAGGAGACAGAATGCGGCGGATCCCCGCCTGAAGGAAATGACCACTGAGATTGGTAAACTTGTCAGTGATCATTGTCGGGAGAAATGGCGTAATCACCTGAAGGAGTCGGAGAGAGGTTCCAAAGATCTGTGGACGACACTGAAGAACCTCACGAATCCCCGTAGAAGTGGGGATGGGTAGTGAGGATGGGTACACGCCACTTGACCCCGTCAGGTGTTGCGCTGCTTTGAACAAGCAGTTTGTGGAACACCCTCCTAAACCCGATAAAAACCGAAGGGGCATCAAAAGAAGAATTCGTGCCCTCCACATCCCCAAAGATGAGGAGGTCACGTTCTCCTCGGATGATGTCTCCATAGCCATCAAATCTGCAAAAAACTCGACGAAGTTGGGTCCCGATGGTCTTGCAATAAACATGCTTAAGCACTTGGGGGAGTAGGGAGTTAACTATTTAACAAAGGTCTTCAACCGATGTGTTAACTCCCTGGAGATACCACAAAAGTGGAAGCTGGGGAAGATTATTCCACTTCCAAAACATGGGAAGCCGCTAGACAAGGGCATCTCCTACAGGCCCATCACACTGCTCTCACCAGTCGTGAAGGTGCTTTAATCTCTGCTACTCCCTACTCTTAGGGAGTGCCTCCCAGTGGCAGATCATCAACACGGCTTCCGCTCGGGCCACAGCACTACCACTGCCCTGTGTGAGGTTACTTCTGCCATCACCGATGGTATCAACAAGAAGAAGCCTCACCATAGGACAGTGGTGGTTGCCTTGGACCTGGCGAAGGCATTTGATACAGTCCGTCACACCAAGTTATTGCAAGATGTGTATGACTCTTCTCTTCCAAACGTCTACAAAAGATGGTTGGCAGTTTATATGGCTGGACGACAATCCTATGTGGAGTTTAGGGGTTCCAGATCGGGGCTGAGGAGAAATAAGCAAGGGGTACCGCAGGGAGGAGTATTATCCCCCCTGCTGTTCAACACTTATCTCTCCTCCGTCCCGGTCCCCCCACCAGATCTGAAACTAATTTCTTACGCCGATGATTGCACTGTGCTAACATCGGGTGAGAAAATCGAAGAACTGGAAGGGAGGTTAAATGCTTATCTGCCAATGCTCTGTAATTTCTTGGCAGAACGGAACCTCAAACTTTCCGCACAAAAATCGACAGCCACGCTTTTCACCAACTGGACCAGGAGGTAAGGAGGACTCTGGAGGCATACATTGATGCCAACAACAGAGTCCCCACGCATGGTAGCCCCAAGATCCTTGGGGTTACTTTTGATACCATGCATACCTTCTCCAAACACGTGGAAGGCGTGGTTGCTAGAGTAAAGGGCCGAACTAGGATCCTCAAAGCAATAACGGGCAGTACTTGGGGTAAAGATAAGGAGACGATACTAGACTCTTATAAAGCCATAAATCGCCCCCTTATCGATTACGCCTCACCAGTATGGGCACCAAGCTTGAGCGATACCCAGTGGAAAAGCTCTAAACAGTTCAGAACTCGGCTCTGAGGGTGATCACAGGATGTCATTCAATGACCCCTGAAGATCACCTGCATGATGAGACGTTGGTTCTGCCTGTGAGGACGCACTGCTCTTTGCTCACCCGCCAACATTTGATCAAGTGTGAGGATTCCAGCCATCCAAACCATGGTAGCATAGTGTAGTGTATACAAGTCTACATTACCTACCCCTGCATTTCATTAGTACAAATGCACCGACAATGTATCGACATGCTAGCGCTGCACTTTTGAGTACGCTGACCCAATATACACAAATGGTTCTGGATGTTGTCAACAACAATTGAGTGTATATTGCAATGCACTCAATTTCGGTGACCGTCCTTCGACACCATTCGTCAAAACCAAATTAGCGTACTCAGGGCAACGGGTACAAATGAAATGCAGAACATAAGTATAATTATATTATTGTAGTGTAAGTAAGTAGGATAGATTAAGAACTAATGTATAACAGTTATAAGTAAAGATATAAAAGAGCCGCATTGGCCACTAATACAACCAGATTGAATTGGAACTTTGTTCTTCTACCTTCTCATTTAGTTGTGGTGCCTAGCGCCAATCCCTTATATGCTTGAAGAAGCTTAAAATCTTCAATACACAAACACATTTCTCTACATGGCGATCTTGCCAGTTTCCAACCTTGGAATTGTTCTTTTGACAAAACCGGAATTCAAATTGCGCTATGAGAATAAATACAGGCAGAATTTCATGTATCCAAATACATTTCCTCCAAGGAACTGATTTCGAGTATCGACAATGATCGCATAAAACTTGAATCTACTAAGCATAACTTTTAATTTAATAAATTCGACAACTATCGTTCAAATCAGCACCGGTTGCATGATAAAAACCGTCGTCATCGCCCAAATATTATGCCTTCTCCAATCCTTCGCTACCGAAAGTCCATCATTGGCACACTTCATGAAATTTCAGAGGCCTATTTAATCAATCTATTTGCGGACACCAATTTGTGCGCCATTCATCCATAGCAATAGACAACAACCAAGCAAACAAAAGACAAAAGGAAGCAGAATGGGCAAAACACAAAGCTAGCCAACAATGATAAAATATTCCAAAGAATCTCAAAAGAAGAATTTAAAAACATATTTATAAACATACAACAAAGCCCTCAAAACTAAAAATTTTAATTTATGACCTACCAAAAAGAATACAAGATGACATTACGAAATTTAAACTCATTGACGAATACCACACAACAGGACACTTAGGAGTTAGAAGGACAGTGATAAAACTAAAACAAAGGTACGTGTGGAAAAACATGTACAAAATGGTAAAGAAATTTCTATCGCAATGTGACATATGCGCGAAAAGTAAACAAACACGCCACACTATTGAACCACTAACGATAACAGACACGCCTAGTAATAGTTTCCAAACATTGTCAATCGACACCGTAGGACCGTTACGTATATCCAATGGATTTCGGTACATACTAACAATGCAATGTGATCTCACAAAATTTGTAATATCATACCCTATGTCAACAAAAGACGCCGACACTGTCGCAAGAACACTCGTAGAACAAATAATTTTAAAGTATGGCCATCTTCAAGTACTAAAATCTGATAATGGTACTGAATTCAAAAATGAGTTAATGCACAGCATATGTGAACTATTAAAAATAAAACAAACATTTTCTACTCCATACCATCATCAAACGATAGGGTCACTTGAAAGGAACCACAGAGTTCTTAATGAATTTCTCTTAACATCAACAAATGACCATGAATGGGACAAGTGGATACCGTATTTTACTTTTGCTTACAACACGACTCCATGTTTACCCAACCAATTTTTTGAAACTGAAACCAAAACTTATGATCTCGACAGCTATCGAAGCGAGATGCGTACGAAACTAAATTTTTCACTAAATAAAGCCAAAGAAATGTTAATTAAGGCTAAGGAGAAACGAACTGACAAAAATTTAAATAATATACAAAAACTTAATATAGAAATAGGAGACCTAGTGTTATTAAAAGTAGAAAATAGAAAGAAATATGAAAAACCATATAAGGGACCATTTATAGTACTAGATAAATTAGGAGTTAATACAAAAATAGAATATAATGGGAAACCAAAAATTATTCATAACAATCAGCTGATACCTTACAAGGCAGCAATATAGCAATAAGAAAATAACTATTAAATTTAAAAACTTTTTTACATATATGTTATTATATATCATACTAGTTTATTTCATAAAAATAATTTTACTTATAATTTTACACTTAAAAACAAATTTAAAAAACACAAAAATAAATTTTAATTGTATTTTACTATAAATTATTAATTATAATCATATATTTGCTTATTTACGAATTTCATAATATAAATCAATATTCTATAAAAATATTATTTTTAATCATATCACCTAACCATTTCATAACTACAATCTTCTCTGAAAATTCTTTTAAAAATCATTATTCTTCAAATAAATAAATTTTCATCTTAAGGGTAAGGGTGTAGTGTATACATACAAGTCTACATTACCTACCCCTGCAATGTACAAATGCACCGACAATGTATCGACATGCTAGCGCTGCACTTTTGAGTACGCTGACCCAATATACACAAATGGTTCTGGATGTGGTCAACAACAATTGAGTGTATATTGAAATGCACTCAATTTCGGTGACCGTCCTTCGACACCATTCGTCAAAACCAAATTAGCGTACTCAGGGCAAAGGGAGCAAATGAAATGCAGAACATAAGTATAATTATATTATTGTAGTGTAAGTAAGTAGGATAGATTAAGAACTAATGTATAACAGTTATAAGTAAAGATATAAAAGAGCCGCATTGGCCACTAATACAACCAGATTGAATTGGAACTTTGTTCTTCTACCTTCTCATTTAGTTGTGGTGCCTAGCGCCAATCCCTTATATGCTTGAAGAAGCTTAAAATCTTCAATACACAAACACATTTCTCTACAATAGGACCGGTAAACAAGGACTGGGCAAGGAAGATTAGGCGTGATTATCGGACCGCAGCGGCGGCAATTAATCACCCAATCGTCATGATTCGGAGGGGCCATATGACAATAAAGGAGGCGTTGTCATGGGTTCACACCCAAGCGGTATCCGGATCCTTACAGGACAGGGGATCCAGCGTGGTTCTTGGCGGACGCCCCCCGAAAATTTCGGAAGCGGAAAAAACTCTCCCGCGCCCGACAAGAGTCACGTTGGCTCAGCTCAGGTCAGGTTACTCCAAATATCTAAACAGTTACCTGGCCAGGGTTAACCCGGATATCGCAGACACGTGCCCGTTATCTATCTCCTCCCCCCATACCACCAGACACCTCTTTGAGTGCCCTCTGCGACCAACGTCCCTCACCCCGGAGTCCCTTTGGACGAACCCGGTGGAGGCAGCCAGGTTCCTGGATTTGGACCTGGCGGAGTAGGCTCAATGATCACCCCCCCTTTTCTATCTCTTTCTCTCTTCTAAATATATTGTTTGTTTGTACTGTATTGTATTGTCTTAATAATCAATGTTTTCATTTTCTCCCTCCTACTATCCCCCTGAACATACTAATGTTTCTTACAGGCATGGCTATCACAACAACAACAACAACAACAACAACAACAACAACAACAACATGTAATAAAATAGTTGATATTTTTAAGTTTGGAATGATGTGTGCAGTAGAGAAAAATTTGCCTGATCTGTCTCGAAAGTGGCTTAAATAACGCAAATACACCAAAAACTCTTAAGTTTGAAATTTCAATCCGATCCGATAACGGCAACCCGGCCCGCAAAGGCCCTGAAGTTGGCCAAAACGGGCTAACACTTGTATGGGGGGAAAAAAATAAAACATAAATTTTAAGTTCGTTTTAGATTAAGAAAAATACGAGAAAAAAACCATAATTAAGCATTTTTGGCGGAAACCACCCTAGAATTAATTAAGATTAAGATTTTGAGATTTTTTGTAACATTAAAATGCTTAATTATGGTTTTTTCTCGTATTTTTCTTGATCTAAAACGAACTTAAAATTTGTGTTTTATTTTTATCCCCCATACAAGTGTTAGCCCGTTTTGGCCAACTTTTTTTTTTTGGACAGCTCTAGTGTGCAGTGTTTGTAACAGTTTCAATGTTGCTGAACTCTTTCGATAACGTTGTTAGAGCAAAAGCAACAACAACATTACAACTACATAGACACATTGAATCATTACAACAACAACAACAACAACAACAACAACAACAACAACAACAACATGTATTAAAATAGTTGATATTGTTTGGAAAAGAACAAAAAAAAGTGCCCACAATTAGTGAAGACACCTTTTCCAAAAGTCACCAAATATATTGAAGAACAAATTGAACACTTTATATGAAAAAATCGTAACTTTAAAATTTTATATCTCGGAAACCAAAATTTTATATCTCTTGCGACCAAAAATGTTTGCAGATTCGGTTTTAGGACGTCAAACAACATAATATAAAAATAAAAAAGGGCAAAAATCGAATGGGCCCTAAAGTACATTTATGCCAAAATATTTAACACAAATGACCCGTGGATTCAAAGTGAACAAAAGGAATAAATCAAATAATATCGTGCTGAGCGCAAATTTATTTCAAATCCGCTCCTGGAAGGCATATCGGGCTTGCCGCGCAGTTCGGTCTGCGCCCAATATTGTTCACGAATTTGAAAGTATACAGTCTCCAGTTGCTGTCCTTGCTGTGATTGTTTCCCAAGACAGGAACCACATTAGTCTCCAGTTTGGTTGCTGTCCTTGCTGTGATTGTTTCCCAAGGCAGGAACCACATAAGTCTGCGGTTTGGTTGATGTCCTTGCTGTAACAGTCTCTAGTTTTAAAAAACACCTAAACAAAACAGTTTGAAAAATTACAAAGACAGTTTCAGTATAGTTTGTGCAAGCAATTCTTGTATATTCGTTCGATAAAAGCCAAAATATATAAACTATCAACTATAATCATATATTTACTGATTGAATGATTTCCTCCAATATTTTTTCTAACTAAACTTGCATTTCTTAAATTTTCCGAGAATAAAGCAAATAAACTAATTTGTATATTAATTTTTCTGAACTTATCTGTTTTTCTTTTAATTTTGAGCCGACGAATACTGAAATTCCCACAAAAGACATCTAAAAATCCTTTTTTGTTTGTTTTGCACATCCATTGGCACAACATAATGCTTTATCTTGGGCATACACACGCCGGTTGTTGTACAAAATAAAATGATACATGTCTTCGCTTCGTTTCCCACCGTCAAATTCGAAATTAGCGACCGCAAAAAGTCCCTGCCTGAGACTCTGAGTTTCGATGATGATGATGATGCTGCCCAACGCAAACCAATGGGAATTTCTATTAAGAGTGAGCCCATTTTTGACGAACAACCACAAGTTGTAGCCGCACCTAAATCTAATACAGCCAAAGAACTTTTGATAGTCATATCAAGCTGAGACAACAACCATTTGGGAACAGGGCGAACTAAGACAACAACCATTTGGGAACAGGGCGAACTAAGACAACAACCATTTGGGAACAGGGCGAACTAAAACAACAACCATTTGAGAATGGAATGTGTCATTATACCCCCACACTCACTGTGGCAGGGTATACTAACTTTGTCACAACGTTTGTAATGCCCATAAGGAGGCGTGTCCGGTATGGAAAAGTATATATATTCTTGATCAGTATCACCTCCTGAGTCGATTTAGCGATGTCCGTCTGTCCGTCTGTCCGTCCGCACGATAGCGGTCGCAGTTTTGGAGATATCGACTTGAAACTTTTTTTTACATGTTTTTCTCGTGAAAACTGAGATCAAGTTCGAGAATCAGCCAAATCGGACAAAAACTGGGCGTGGCTCCCATACACCGAAAAAAAAGGTAAAAATTTTTCAAGTCTTTTTTATTGTTGTATTCGATTGGAAACGAATTTGACATGGTCCGAGGTTCCGAAGCCACATATATAAGGGTCTAAATGGGGTCTTGAGACCAATTTTTTTTTTTTGGTGGATTTAATTGGAAATTTTTAGAAATGGATTTTGGACATGGTCCGGGCTCCAAAACCACCTATAATTGGCTCAAAATAGGGTCTTGAGACCACATTTTTTTATGTTCGAGGTACTTCTTTCTACTGTGTGGGGGTATTTCAACTTCGGTATAGCCGAAGATTGTCCCTTCTCTAGTTTTATTATTGTAAACGAACAACAAAAGAAACGAAACGAAAAAAGTGAAAATGGCCCAGTATGGCCAGTCTGAAAGGCAAAACAATGAGAATTTCTAATATACTATTCACTTTATCATTAAGTGAACTTACCAATGTTAATTTTTCGGGTTCACCGAGATCCCCAATGGGAAAAGAGAGAATATTTTACTGTTTTTTTTTTCAAAAACTTTTCCAATCGTTATTTTAATGAGAAATAGCAAAAGAAGAAGTTGGGGAAGAAAACTTACCACAATTTGTTTGCAATGCAATTTTTTATGCGCTTATTAACACTTTAGGTGCTTTGATTGCTTGTGTGTATGTGTGTATCCGCTTCCGCTTCTTGTTTGAATTTTTTGTAGGGGTTAAAAGAGTTCTTTTTGCTACTTTCTTGTGACGGTATGGATCGTTTTTTTTTGTTTGTTTGTAATTCTTCGTATACGCCCAGCCAATAATTGAACGAACTTTTTACGAAGATCGTATTTTACGAACTTTTCTCGATCAAAAATATTCGAGAAAAGTCCGATATTCACTCGTATATTACGATAGTCGTAATTTCATCGATAAAATATCGTTTACGACTTCGCAATCGAAATCGTTAACGACTTAGTTAAAGAATTCTTTAACGACTTCGTTTACGAGGACATTAACGAACGAAATTATCGTTTTGAAAAACTATTTTTAGATCCAATGGTTTTCAAACTGTTAGAAAAAAGTTGTATAACGATTTCTCAGCAAGATAATTTCTATTTTTAGAATCAGTGTTTTTCAAACTGTTAGGAAAACAATTTTAAAACGTTTGTTAAGTTATACTTTGAGGCGCTTGTTCAATAATGGATGAGTTAGGTGAATGTGTTAAGCGCTCGGCACATACTTTAAAATCCGGAGGACGTGAGTTCAATCCCGGGTCCGACTCAGTGAAAAAGTTGTTAAAAATTATTCTAAGGAAAAGTCGGCCAATAAAAATAAAGTAAAAAAAATTCCAAGTTAAAAAAAAATATTTTTTTTTAGATTTGTTAAAAATATCGTAATGATGATCGTTTACGAGATCGTTAACGAATTCGTTAACGAGCACTTTTTTGTTCGATAACGATAACTCGTTTCGATGCAAAATTAAGAACGAAGTCGGACTCGTATACGTATCGTAATCGTGTGTCGCCTACGATTGTTTTATCCGCTTTTCGATCGAAAAAATCTTCGTTTACGAGCTCTTTAACGATAAAATTATTGGCTGGGCGTTTTCTGTCCTGCAGAAATACTTTTAGAAGAAATTGTTCTTCTGCGTATTTTTTTGTATTTTATAAGCTTAAATGCGAAAAATTTCACACAATTGCGAGAATTTTCAATTTCACTTGGATTTCTTGTGGTTGGTTGAGAAAATACAAACAAACTGCCTGAATACATGTTCCCTCTGGACTGTAAACATGTTCCCTCTGGACTGTAAACATGTTCCCTCTGAACTGTAAACATGTTCCAATGCAGAAGCGACGGAATTTTATTTTGGCGAAACGACATCAGTTGACAACAATGAAAATGGAAAATTCTCGCATCTGATTCACAAAATCGGATTTTATTTTCATCGGAAATAAAAAATTTTTGAAAGGTACTTCGTAGAAAAACTTTCAAGCAACAAAGAAGATCGCACGAACGAACGCAACTTTAGTTGCGAAGTCTTATCGCAAACAAAATTCCGTTCGTACAACCGTTTACACTGCCTGAATATATGTTCCCGAACACGCTGGCAGAGCTTGTAGGAACATTTTTTGAACAAGCCAATTACCCTCAATTTGGCATCACTGATTGAGATGACCTGATAAAAAAAGATTCAAAACAAAAACAGGGAGAGCAAAACACGCAGACGCTAAAGACCCAAAAGGAAAAAAAAAACAAATTTAAAGGACGAAAAGGAAATGTCAGTTTTTGTACTGAATTTTCTTTTCGACAAAAAAAGTTTAGCAAACTACTAAAGCCGCCTCGTAATATATTGAAATTAAATCTAATATATTTAAAATCGTGTCTATACTGTCACTAGTTACGCGGTCTCCAGGATAAACCAAAAGCGGTTATGGCTACTGGTGGGGGAGGAGAGGGAGGTGTCAGTGATGCAGTGAATCTTCAGGAGCTGCAGACATTCCATCAGCGTTGCGGACGTCGTATTACTTTGTCGAATGACAACCGCACTGCTACTCGGTCTGTTCGCGATTTCAGCCATGCCTTGGTATTTAGCGCAGATCCCCTGGTAGACAATGTCCTCTTCGAAGTGATCATAGAAAAAAAGGTGGATTTTTTGCACTCTATCGGGTATTTTATGTGTATACTAAAGTATTTCTTAACTCTGTAGAATCACTCCTGGGGTGGCAGCATTGAAATTGGCGTCACTGCAGAGCCACCGGACAAATTGGAGTTGCCGTCGTGTGCGACGGCTATGCGCAACGGCTCTTGGGTTATGTCCGGTATCGATGTGCGCAAGGATGGAATGTGTCTAGTTGAGTTTTATGGCACCGATTTGGAGACTTTGAACGAGCGCGATCGCGTAGGCGTCATGCGGACGTCTGGGCACGAACTTGTTTTCTACGTAAATGGTGAGTCACAGGGAGTGGCTGCTCGGAACATGCCAAAGACGCTGTGGGCATTAGTTGACCTGTACGGGCGCTGTGTGCAGGTATCTCTGTGCCCGACCGATGTGGGCGGGTGTGACGTAAGTGTTGGGGAAATTTGAAAATGTTTTTTTATAGCTCCACTAATGTCAGCATTTCGAATTCAGGATTTCTCGGAATCATGTTTACAGCAGACCCACCAAATCATTCAGAATATTGATGTGCCGATGTGCGTCGACGTCACCGTAGTCTCCTCCACGCCGCATACTGTGGCGAGCGCAACCATTGACTCCTCGTGCGCACCTGCAGTGGCTGCCATTGCTAACATGAGCGCTCCACTTCAAAGCGCAGGTGACTTTTTCGATATGGACCGTCTGCGCTTTCACACTCGTTGCGGCTCGCTTGTGAAGCTGTCGCCCAATTGCCGCTCTGCGGAGCGACGTCGGCCGTTGGACGAGTTCAACAATGGCGTCGTTATGACCCACCGGCCACTCAAAGATAACGAGTTATTTGAAATACGCATCGACAAACTGGTGGATAAATGGTCCGGTTCGATCGAGGTGGGTGTGACGACGCACAATCCCACTGGTCTGCACTTTCCCGCAACCATGACGAACATGCGTTCTGGAACGATTATGATGTCTGGCTGCGGAATACTGACTAATGGCAAAGGAACTCGTCGTCAGTATGGCGAGTTTAACTTGGATGAGTTGCGCGAGGGTAAGCGGGGACCTAGCTTTGACTCTAAATTGTCGTTAAATAAACGATTTTTTTCAGGTGACCGTGTCGGGATGATGCGCAAGGCAAACGGCAATCTACATTACTATATTAACGGGCAGGATCAAGGCGTGGCAGCTACGCGTGTTGCGGCCACTCTTTGGGGCGTCATCGATCTGTACGGCATGACAATCAAAGTAACAATAGTAGATCGCGACGAGCGTGAACAACAAAATCTTGTGACGCGCCGTAATAATTTGATTTCGACAGCGACTTCTGGCATCGGCAGTGGAAACTCGGCTGCACCTACACATGTGCTAAGTCTGCTTAGTCCACCAGAGAGCGATGTGAATGTTTTAGCAACGTCTGCATTAGGTGACTCCGCATTGATGGCGGCGGGCAGTCATCGCAATGAGGATCGATTGACTTTCCATCCGCTGTGCGGTTCGCATGCTACAGTGACGCACAGCGGGCGCACAGCACTAAGGCCCAAGTAAGTTTTTTTTCTTTTTAAAGTGGTTGCCTTTGATATATTTTGCAACAGCAAAAAAGCGAAAGGTGGTCGAATTCGATTTCGCTGAATTGCTCATAGTGGTTCAGTTCAGCAAGGTTAACATGAACTATGTACTTGCCAAGGCTGGCTAGGGCAATACTGGCGTACAAAGTGTACACGACATTCTTAGTCGAGATGGTGTCATCCTCCAAAGATAGCGTACTTATATTTTTCGTAAAATCACGACAGGATAGGCAGACATTCATTTGATCTAATTGTTTGCTCTTTCTCACTTTGAAGCGCTTCTGACGACTTCAACAATGGCGTTGTTTTAACACGTCGCCCACTGCGCCCCAATGAGCTGTTTCAGGTGCGTTTGGAACGCGTTGTTACTAAGTGGGCAGGGTCCGTTGAAATGGGTGTGACCACTCACAGTGCTGAAGAATTGGATTTTCCCTTTACGATGACGAACGTGCGGTGTGTGTCTCAATTTTGAGTGGCCTTGCCAACCATTCTCGTTTCTTATTCTCTGTTAATTTCTAAAACATCCAAAACCTAGGTCTGGCACCTGGATGATGACCGGCAACGGTGTCATGCATAATGGCATTACTGTAATCGAACAGTATGGTCAAAATCTCGATCGTCTGCAGGTGGGTGATCGTGTAGGTGTGGTGCGAAAGGACGACGGCACGCTGCACTTTTGGGTGAACGGCGTAGACCAGGGTGCGGCAGCGTCCAATGTGCCAGAACGAGTGTTTGGCGTCATAGATCTGTACGGCCAGGCGGCACAAGCGAGTATCGTCGATACGTCAGAGTGTGGCAGCCCGGACACCGGCAACTCCACAATATCCAATACAACACTTTACAGCGAGCCGCCATTGCGTTTCCATGCTATACATGGTGATATACAATATACACATATTTTCTATAAGTCGAGGGCACCCAATTAATTGCTGATATGTTGTACAGGTAAAAATGCGGGTATATCGAATGGTGGAATCACCGCGTCTCGCCCCAACTCGCTGGCCGAATTCAATGACGCAATCGTGTTCAGTAATCGTTCGCTGCGACAGCGCGAGCTCTTCGAAGTGGTGTTGGAGACAATGGTGCGACATTGGTCTGGTAACATCGAGATCGGAGTGACGGGTACGCGGCCTGATGACATTCAACTGGCCGCGAATGCTACAGACCTGGACGCCAGCGACACGATAATTTTGTGTGGATCGATGATCTTTCACAACCGCAAGACCATTCGTTCGAATGTGCTAATCGACCTGGATACGCTGGGTGCCGGCACACGAGTAGGCGTCATGCGCAATGGCGACTTTGTGCACTTCTTCATCGATGGCGTCGATCAGGGACCGGCATGCGAATGTCGCTTGCCGAATGTTTGGGCGGTCATTGATCTGTATGGGCAGTGTGCTCAGGTAAGCTTAACGCTAGCCCAGCCAGACATACGTGCCCCATATGCCACCAGCGAAAACTCGCAGTCGCAGAGCTGCCAGGCAACGTCAGTGATTCAGCCGGCGCCGCTGGAAACCAACCACCGTTGGACTTGCATTTCCGGCAATGTTACCTTGTCGCAGAACTGGACGGTGGCATCGCGCTTGACCGGCGCTTCTGCGGCGCTATCGCGTTGTGTGGTTTTCTCCGAGCGTACGCTGAGTGTTGGATCGCCATTTGAGATCAAGCTTATATCGCACAATGCTCTATTTGCGGGTGAGTCCATTACCTGAGCTGTACATAAATGCCATTTATGTGTTATTCGTTTCTGAAGGCTGTCTCAACATTGGCATCACCGATCTCAACCTTTCCGACGAGTACGTGCGCAAAAACATTCCGCTCAGTATGAAGCGCATCCCGGCAAATGTTTGGTACGTATCCGGTAACGAAGTCCGCCAGAACTCAACGCTGCTGCAACGTTCCATGGCCTCCTTGGAGTGGCTACGTGTCGGCGACCGTATCGCTCTGGAATTGACTCCAGCACGTACGCTGCGTATTCTACTTAACTCAGAGGACATGAACATACAATTCCAGAATGTGCCCAATGTACGATTCCAACTCTTGAAATCCAAATTTATTGTGTAAGAAACATTTTCTGTTCGGCAGGACGTCTATGTGGTTGCAGAACTTCAGGGCTCCACTATGGCTGTGCAAGTGATCTCCTCACAAGGTCCAACTTCCCCACTGCGTCCTTGCAGTCTGCGCCTGCAAGATTCGCTGGACTTTGGTGTGGATCCACTGAACAAACAGGACTCAATGCTCGAATCAATCGACTCCGAAACGCAAACGTACGAGTTCTCCGAATTCCACGGCAAGAACATTCGTCTGCTTGAGGAGCATCGCAGCGCAATACGCACCCAATCGTACAATCATGGTCTGGTCTATGTGATGAAGCCGCTGTGTACTGGCGAAAGTATTAGTGTAAGTTGTCTCTGGTCAATGATTGGGCATTTCTTTACAAAGTTTCTACGTGCAGATTAAAATAGACGCCGTCAATCTAAAGTGGAAGGGCACCATTGGTGTGGGCGTGGTTGGCGTTTGCCATCAGCTAACCAACCCGTCACAGTTACCGTCATCAATTGTACACTGTAAGCGTCCCTGCTGGGTGGCTACCCACGATTTTATTAACATTAATGGGCAGAAAATCGCCTCCAAGTATGGCGAGGCATTGGAGCAAATTGGAGCGGGCACCGTAATCACGTTGACCGTATCGCATGCGGGCATGTTGAGTAAGTCGATGCTGGAATCAACTCAATCGCTTACATTTCTCATTTGATCCTTTGCAGATGTTATGGTCGGTTCTGTAAATCTCGAAGACTTAGCGTCTGGTCTGCCTAACCACGTTTATCCTGTATTCGATCTGTACGGTAAGTGCGAGAAGATTACTATACTTACGGGTAGCGATGTTGGGCGTAACGGCACTCCTATAATTGAGGAAACTGCGGCGTTGGAACATGATGCTATGCTAGAGCAAGACGGTGGCGTACCACAATGTGAAAAGGCCGACTTAGAAGTGCATGAAAAGGAGACTGAGCAACAGCTGCAGTCGTTACAATTGAGTGGAAGTGCGACTGCTGCCACTTCATCAATGTAAGTGTATACGCTTCAATTGCAGGGTCCATGGCATCGAAAATAGGATATATATACATATATCAGAATTTATGTACATAATGCAAAATTGTCGATTGTACAAAAGATAAATCTTTGATTGAACAGTTAAGAAATCGAGTCAAAACAAATATTGTTCTCTTGGGATATTCCCCAAGGTATATTGTTGTATAACTTTAGGGTTATTGGATGAGTTGAAGGCCATTTATGAACATACATACTAATTTATTGTACGATATTCAAATGCGTCCTGATTTAACACTGTCAGTCGACCCATCTAGTTCCTAGATAACCAACATAACAAAGATGTATCGGAAAAAGGCCGAACTAAACTAACCGCTAACCGCTAACCGTTTAGAAGATAATGTTTTTCGGTATAGATACGAATACCTTTTATCCAATAAGTTTTTTTTATTCTGATTACGTAAATAATTGCGAGATGACAATTCGCATATTGATCTCGGAAACGAAAAGTGATAATTTGTCACACTCTTTTGTTGTACAATAAAAGAATACATTTCTTATTGCACTAAACTAGCTTATACCCGGAGTGTACAGCTTCGCTCGCAATAATTTTGTATTTTCACTTCAATGTATAAATGTTATACTAAGGGAGCTCACAAAGGTCTCATATTAATCATAAAGTCATAAAAATGCTGTTGCTTTATTCCATACAAAAAATTTCACGACCAATACAACTCAGCAAACTGTGTTCTTCGACTCTCATACTCACTATTCCTCTCATTTTAAAGTTGTTGCCAAAGAAGTTGTAGGAATTTGTGAAAATTGGACTTTGCAACTATTTTTAATGCATAAAACGTGAACGACTTGCCGAAAATATTGCAGCAAAGATCGTGGAGACCACCAAAACTCTTCCGACCATCAACTTTGACCAGATGGCCACTTGTACTACCGGGCACACGAATACCGGGCTCAGAGGATTTTGGAAGCATTTAGAATGCATTAAACATGTGCGACTGCTAGAAAATGTTAGCCCATATTCATAGTGAAATTAAGCTCCAACTTAACTTTAGTAATCTATTAAGTTGACAGATAATACACTGAATTGGCGGCTACGAAGCTGGTTCTAAGGTTTAGCAGCTACTAAATTTGACTATAAATATGCGCCATCGATTTCACCCTACTGATACGTTTAATTATGTACTTCTTTATTTATTTTTTCTTTTATTTTTTCGGCTTCGGTTTCGGCCAAAATTAAATTTATAAAAATTAGGCCATTTCGGTTTCGGCCAAAAAAAAAAATAATTTCGGAAACCGAAAGGTTTTGTCCGAAATTAGAAAAAGCGATTTTGGTCGGTCTCTATTTTAGAATAAAATTTGCCATGCCCACATCGAACGCCCAAAGTTTATGTAATGGCAAAATTACCTACATTTTGATATGTGTTTCATTAAAATCGGTGAAGTATTTCTTGAGTTATAAAGGGTCAACCCCACATACATACTCACGAAGAGTTTTATATAAGTAAAGATGTGTATTCAAACGCTCTATATATAGGAAAAAAATGGTCGGTAAAATTAACCGAAAAAAGTGGTTAACATACAGAATTTCAAAATGTATGAAAAATGTAAATTTTTTTAACCGAGTTGGTAGGTAGATTTAACAGACAAAAAATAGTAAAAAAAATAGTTGAAAAAACAGAAAATAATTTTTGTTTTATAGAAATTGTTCTTTTACCACAATTGGTGGTTAAATTTGAATTTTCACCAACTTGTGCAAATTACCATTCGCGCATCTTCAGTTGAATCGTTGGGATTCAAAAAAAGAAGAATTCCCAATCGTCTTATGAATGTTGTGCCTTATAGAGGCAGCTTGAGCAGAGTCAAACAGAGTTTTTTTGCTTGTAATACTGCATTCGTAATACTAATTTTGGAAAATAGGAGCTTGTGTCAGTAAATGCGCTCAAGCTAAATTTTTATACCCCCCACACTCACTGTGGCAGGGTATACTCACTTTGACACAACGTTTGTAACGCCCATAAGGGGGCGTGTCCGGTATTGAAAAGTATATATATTCTTGATCAGTATCACCTCCTGAGTCGATTTAGCGATGTCCGTCTGTCTGTCCGTCCGTCTGTCCGTCCGCACGATAGCGGTCGCAGTTTTGGAGATATCGACTTGAAACTTTGGGTACATGTTTTTCTCTTGAATACTGAGATCAAGTTCGAGAATCAGCCAAATCGGACAAAAACTGGGCGTAGCTCCCATACACCGAAAAAAAAGGTAAAAATTTTTCAAGTCTTTTTTATTGTTGTATTCGATTGGAAATGTTTAGAAACGTATTTTTGACATGGTCCGAGGTTCCGAAGCCACATATATAAGGGTCTAAATGGGGTCTTGAGATCAATTTTTTTTTTTTGGTGGATTTAATTGGAAATTTTTTGAAATGGATTTTGGACATGGTCCGGGCTCCAAAACCACCTATAATTGGCTCAAAATAGGGTCTTGAGACCACATTTTTTTAAGTTCGAGGTACTTCTTCCTACCGTGTGGGGGTATTTCAACTTCGGTATAGCCGAATATAGTCCACTCTCTAGTTTTTTTTGTGTTTGATATGTTTCTTTTTTTTTCAAAAGAAAAAAAAAACAATTTAACGAAAAAAGTTTTATGGTTTTCTTACTAAAAAATGTGTAGCGTAAGAAATTTTTGCGGTAAGTTTACAATTAAAATTGTAAACCAACAAATTATTAAGGTAAGCTTACCTCCATCATCGGTTAACTTACGTACCCTTTTTGTAATTATGCCACCAATGAAGTATACCAACCACTTCTCATCGGTTAGATTAACCGACGAAGAAGGGTTGAAGCGTTTTTAACCACATTTTTCGGTTAAATCTACCGACTTTTTTTTTTGTGTGTACATTTCATATAATTTTTTCCTCTAAGCTTTAGATCAGTGTCAGCCATCCAGACGACACGCGTGCGAATATTTCCTCTCGTGTTTTCACACGTATACGATGAAAGCAGTCGTGTTTTCACACATACACTACCGATCGTACAAGCGACAGCGCTCAGTTAATGTTCAGATTTCATGCGAGCAAGACCACGCTGTTCTATTTTATGATTTTAATTAATGCACTGAAAAAATGTTTAATATAAATTGGGAAGAGGAATTTTTATTTATCGAAAATGCTTTTGGAGAACTGCAATGTTTGGTTTGCCATAGAAAAGTTGCAATTTAGGTGTCATAAAAAATATGAGTCAATACTAAAGAAAGAAAGGATTAAATCTTTTCTTTTTTATAACCCTTATATTAACTTGCTTTGGGCGGACTATATATATATCCTCAAATCTGCGGCGAGCATTTTCATACACTTCTACATGAGCTAGAGAGCTAAAATTTGGAACACTGATAAAACTCCGGTGACAATTCTATTAAATTTTGGGGTCCATCAGAGGCGTAGGGGGCCGTGGGGGACTCAAACCCCTTTTTTTTAAACATGGCATAACTTCCAATTCCTTCAAGCTATAATGATGAAATTTGGTAGGTGGGTTCTTATTGACAAAATTAAGTTTTATACCCTTTGGAAAGGGGGTGTGGGGGCAAAGGGGGGCGGGATGGAGCCAATTTAAAGTTCTAACTCTCGTATTTTGTAAGCTACAAGGCTGAAATTTTTTACTTAGGTTCGCATTCGGGAAAAAGAAAAAAATAGGGAAAAGAGAAAAAATTTTTTTTTTTAAAAAAAGAGGAAAATAAAAAAAGAGGAAAAAACAAGTTTTTTAAAATATAACCCTTTAACCGACTAAAAAGCAGAAAATAAATTTCCTTTAAATTAATTTCAGCAATTTCTATTTAAAATAAAGGGTTTTTGGCGACTTCAAAATCTGCGATGATATTCAGAGGAAAGTACCCAAAAACCCTTAATTTTAAATGAAATTGCTGAAATTAATTTAAAGGAATTTTATTTTTTGCTTTTTCGTCGGTTAAAGGGTTATATATTTAAAAAACTTTAAAATTAAGGGTTTTTTGGCCAGTTCAAAATCTGACATTAGGAACAAACATGCGAAAAACCCTTAATTTTAAATCGAAATTGCGGAAATTAATTTAAAGGAAATTTGTTTTCTGCTTTTTAGTCGGTAAAAGGGTTATATTTAAAAGAACTTGTTTTTACTCCATTTTATTATTGTTTCTTTTTAATACTTCGAAAAAAATAACCAACTTATTGTAAGGTAATTATTAGGTGCGTTTCATATTTATAAGGTCACCTTAAATTTGGAAATACTACGAATACAATGGATAATTTCTTTCAAAATGTTAATAAAAAATTATCTACAGTAAAAGTACTCTCTAAATATGCTGTAGTTGTTGTTGCAGTTTTGTTGTTGGTGAAACTAAACTTTTTTTTTATATTTTACGTGTTTCATATTTATAAGGTCACTTTGAAAAAATTGGAAATTCTATTCTCAAACATGAAAACAGGTAAAAGTTATTTTTGTAAGTGATCGCCTTGATTTCGAATGACATTAAAAACACGAGTTTACATACCAGGTTTTTTTTATTAAATTAACACTAATTCTCGTAAAATATCGAATTTTAACTCTAAAACTGTTTTATCCTGGTTTTTTCTCGGTAACCTTGACTAAACAAAGTACCCTATAGATTCTCGACAGAATTACAGTTCGAAGAACAAGCAGACAAGTCCAAAATATCGATTCCGCAAACAAAATACCCATTTTTTAATTCAATATTTTTTTAATTTTAGCTTTGTCTTCTTGAAATGTGAACTTTTCGGAAGCATTGGCCCGGATATAAGACTGTAAACTCATCCCTTGACCTCGAAGGTAATCTACGCTCTTCATATTCGACGTAAATTCCAGTTCGAGACATTGGATGACAACCGGTTTCAGAAAATGCACCAAAATCATTACGTTTCGTCCCCAAAAGTTTCTTTTGGATAACACGTGTGGTTCATTCCTCAAATTTCTCAAAAGTGGCCCTTATGGAAGTCATGAATATTGCAGAAATTTGAAGAAGGATCGACTGGTTTTATCCAAAAGAAACTTTTGGGGAGCAAACATAATGCTTTTGGAGCTTTTTCTGAATCCGGAACTGGAATTTACATCGAACCGTATGAAGAGCGCAGATTACCTTCGAGGTCTAGAGAGGAGTTTGCAGCCATATATCCGGGCCAATGCTTCCGAAAAGTGCACATTTCAAGAAGACAACGCTCAAATTCAAAAAATATTGAATTATAAAATGGGTATTCTGTTCCCGGAATCGATGTTTTGGACTTGTCTGCTTGTTCTTCGAACTGTTTTTCTGTCGAGAATCTATAGGGTACTTTATTTAGTTAAGGTTACAGTGAAAAAACCACGATAAAACAGTTTTACAGTTAATCTTTTACGAGAATTAGTGTTAATTTAATAAAAAAAAACCTGGTGGTTGGTATGTAAACTCGTGTTTTTAATGTCATTCGAAATCAAGGCTATCACTTACAAAAATAACTTTTACCGGTTTTCATGTTTGAGAACAGAATTTCCAATTATTTCAAAGTGACCTTATAAATATGAAACACGTAAAATATAAAAAAACAACAACAACAAAACTGCAACAACAACTACAGCATATTTAGAGAGTACTTTTAGTGCAGATAATTTTTTACGAGCATTTTAAAAGAAATTATCCATTGTATTCGTAGTATTTCCAAATTTAAGGTGACCTTATAAATATGAAACGCACCTTAGTAAAATTTTTTTAAAACATTAATTTATTTTGTATCTCAATGTACTCAGTGAGATACAAAAGATTGAGAGAATTCTGCTGCTCTACGAGCTCTCTCGGCGCTGTACACAGGCGCAAAATTTGAATGTATGGGTCTTGGCTGACACTGCTTTGGATCAACCATGAGCTATATGGAATTCGGTGGACCGTGCCATTAGAAAATAAATTTGCCAACATATTGGCAATTATCGACGTGTATGACAAACAGTGACTTCACCCCATATTCATTTTCCGATATTTTACATCAGTTCGTTAAATTGACAACGAAATGCCAACCTGTTTTCACTTAACTGGCAACAGAAGCCATTGATTATGACATAATGAAAACCAGGCTTTAGAGCATTGAATTTTGTGTCAGTTCGACAGTGAAATCCGAGCTGCGAATGTACTTTTTCATATATTTTGTCTCTTGATATTCGTGAATGTAATTTAAATATAGTGCCAATATACATAAAAGTAGCACGAGTATTACATATATGTTCATAACGAACACAAAGAAAATGTTAGGCCGTAAAAAGGTATTCGAATCTTTACCGAAAAACATGTCTGTCATAGACATCAGAGAATAATACATTTTTTCCATGTGTCCGGCTCCTTTCACTTAATTTACTGGGGAGATGTTAAAATGAACGCAATTGTGTATAACAGTTTTAAATTTGATATCAAACGTTTTATCATAACTTGATCTGTGTGACTTATGTATGTAATTTGTTAACAAGAGTTCTTTGTCGATATCATTCATGAGCTCGTTTCGAAACAGAGAATGATGGCACTTCGTTTCGTAAATGTGTTGGCAAAGATATTTAAAAAATGTTATTTTCCATTTTCTAAGGAACCGTTCCGTCATGGAGAGCGTTTCGGAGAATTTACTTTTGAATATTTCGATTAAAAACCGAACCTTGGAACAGAGTCGAGCTGAGCCAAGTGCTTCAACTTCGTCGTGGTGAGAAAAGTGTCATTTAAATCAATTTTGTTTATATTCTCACGTTCTGCTGATAATTTGCAGCTGTCTTCGTGATTCGCTGCAACTGCAGCATAACACAAATCTCAACATACAACGCAGTCAAAGTACTCAGCGCTTCCAAAATGCAATGAACGTATCAGTGACAGCGGCGTCGACAACAGTACCAGCGGGTACATCAACGCCAGGAGCAGCAGCACAGCATGTGAACGATACCAACAAAGATTATGAAACATTCGAGGAGGCCGGTGCAGTGGGTGGTAGTTCTTTGTGCGACGATTTGCGTTGCAATTCTAAGGAGAATCTCCTTGATTACAACGAGGATAATAACTTGGCGCTGCAGCAACATCACCATCCAATGCAACGCAATGATTTCGATGTCGATATGACAAACGAAACTGCAGGTGCAGCCACCAACTATCCCGAGTCTCACAATGTCAACAATGCCACTACTGGCGATAATGATGACAACGTGGATGTCGTCGAAGACGGTGTGTGCGAAGAAGAAAATTGCGATGCTGCGGAAGAAGTCGAAGATGACGTTGACGATGACAATTTTGTAAATTTGCTGCTTATACAACAACTGCAGCTGCAGCAACAACATTCATTTGTGCGCCTGCACCAGCACCAACAGCCGTCTTCGTTGAATTTGGACATTTCTTCGGCGTCGTCATCGACGCAATTCGATTCGATGCAGTCGATAGCGTCCATAGAACGCAAAGATTGCGAATATCTAAAATTGGTTCAGCAATTTCGTACGTCGTTAGTACTGCCACACACATTTTTCCAACCGATGACGGTTTGTTTCTGCGCCCACTGCAACGCTCTCGCCTCTGAGAAACTGCACAGCTGGGTATATTTTAAGCTGAACCAGCAAACAGTAAACTCGGCAGGCACGCAACATGCACTCGATTCAGGTGAGTTTAATATTTATGTGCATTCAAATGTGGTTAATGATACACTAGAGTAGCCCAGAAAAAGAGAGTAACCGAATCGAATAAAGGTTTCGGTTTCACTACCACTTGACAATCAGTTTCGCTCCTTGATTTTGAAAAGATTTCGGTTTAAGTGTTAACAGGTTTCTAGATGGCCCAATATTAGGAAATTTTATATCAATTCAATATAAATCAAGGGTGCTGAATCTAACTACATTTACCGAATTTCCTTATCTAATCGTATTTTCAAACAAATTTCTGATTACATTTTTCGTTTGTATACCCCACACAGGGTATATTACCTTTGTCACAACGTTTGAAACGTCCATAAGGATTTTGAACTAATAAAACTAATAAAAATGTTGTATGGACCCAGAGTTCGCTTAGGCTAAAATGTTGGAGATTTCCCTCACATAGACCGTCTTTCGTGGTTATCCAGTCGTTCCTTTGTGGTTATCGAATCCGAAAATATTGGGGCATCCTGGCAGGCCAATAGCTCAATACACATTATCCACCATAGTAACAAATTGAGGGTTTATTGCCCCCGGTTTTTGACAAAAACGTAATTTTATCACCTTTTTCGGACTCCAGGCGAAGAAATCATTAATATCTTGATAATTTAAAACTTGCATTTATTGAACAGCAATAAACCAAAATGCAGCAATATAAAATGCTGACAGAAAAGTTTATTAAATGCATTATTTGATTTATATCTTTTAAAATATTAATATAAAAAAAGGTCCCAAATTATATGAAAACTTTTGAAAAACGGAGAAAGTTGTGCTAAACCCGGAGCCCGGAGATTGATTTCCAAACCCGAAGTCTCCAGTTCAAAATACCCCTGTTGGCAAGCCTGGTGGGGGGCGGCGACCTTTACATTTGCATTCATTAGTTTTGCTCACGGACAAAACAAAACTGAAATGTTATTTCGTTTTTTGCATCCCAAAAAAGGTGCCCAGCTACTGGCTCCCATTTAAAATTCGTTGTAAAAAATCGAAAATTAAGCATAAACATAAGTTTATTAATTTGTATTTTTTTGTTTATTCTTTCAGTGGTCCACACTACTGCAATGATAGATTTAAATTTTTTATAAAAATTTGTCGAAAATATGGATGAAAAATTAAAAAAATGCGACAATATGTGAAAATTACAATAAATGAAATAAAAACAGAGTAAAAAACAAGTTTTTTAAAATATAACCCTTTAACCGACTAAAAAGCAGAAAATAAATTTTCTTTAAATTAATTTCAGCAATTTCGATTTAAAATTAAGGGTTTTTGGGTACTTTCCTCCGAATATCATTGCAGATTTTTTAGTCGCCAAAAACCCTTAATTTTAAATCGAAATTGCTGAAATTAATTTAAAGAAAATTTATTTTCTGCTTTTTAGTCGGTTAAAGGGTTATATTTTAAAAAACTTGTTTTTTACTCTGTTTTTATTTTCCTTTTTTTTTGTTTTTTTTTTTTTTAATTTTTTTTCTCATCCCTTTTTCCCCCTTTTTTTCCCCTTTTTTACTCTTTTTCCCGAATGCGAACCTAAGTAAAAAATTTCAGCCTTGTAGCCTACAAAATACGAAAGTGAGGTCTTTAAATTGGCTCCATCCCGCTCCCCTTTGCCCCCACACCCCCCTTTCCAAAGGGTAAAAAATTTCATTTTGTCAATAAGAACTCACCTACCAAATTTCATTGTAGCTTGAAGAAATTGGAAGTTATGCTATGTTTAAAAAAAAAAAGTTTGAATCTCCTTACGGCCCCCTACGCCTCTGATGGACCCCAAAATTTAATAGAATGCATTGTCACCGGAGTTCTATCAGTGTTCCAAATTTCTAGCTCATGTGGAAGTGTATGAAAAAGCTCGCCGCAGATTTGAGGATATATATATATATATATAAATTTAAAAAAAAAAAAAATTTTATTTTTCGTCCATATTTTTATAACCCTTATATTAACTTGCTTTGGGCGGACTATATATATATATAAAGCTCGCCGCAGATTTGAGGATATATATATATATATATATATATATTAAATAAAATAAAATTTTTTTTTTTTTTAAATTTATTTTTATTTATTGGAAATTCTAAAACTTAGAACTAACAATAATTTTTAACGGTACAAATTTCACATTAAATACAAATTTCACATTATAATTTACTAGTTGACCTAATCCAACGATTTGGACAACCTATGTAGTTATCATTCATAGGGGCGTCATCAATTCGATGTTGACATCGATGTATGTTGGCATCATATGCGGTACATTGGAGTTGCTGAGGGTTACGGGGCTATCTATTCAAAAGCTATAGAATAGTTACGCTTTAGACGTAGGGGTCGGGTGGGTCTAAACAAATTTCTAGCTAGAATATTTGGATGCAGCTTAAGCTTATCTTTGTACTTTGATGTACGCTTAGGGATCTCATCGGAAATTGTCGGTATTTGTAAATCTCGATGGATTTGTGCATTTCTTATAAACCATGGAGCTGCAACGATTTGACGCAAAACTTTCGACTGCATTCTTTGTAGTTTCTCAACATTTGATGGAGATGCTGTTCCCCAGAGCTCGATCCCATATGTCCATATGGGTTTAATTACGCTTTTATATAAAAGGATTTTGTACTTGGTGTTGACTTTTGATTGTTTCGAAAGGAGCCAATTTAGTTCGATTTTTATACCCCCACACTCACTGTGGCAGGGTATACTAACTTTGTCACAACGTTTGTAACGCCCATAAGGAGGCGTGTCCGGTATGGAAAAGTATATATATTCTTGATCAGTATCACCTCCTGAGTCGATTTAGCGATGTCCGTCTGTCCGTCCGCACGATAGCGGTCGCAGTTTTGGAGATATCGACTTGAAACTGAGATCAAGTTCGAGAATCAGCCAAATCGGACAAAAACTGGGCGTGGCTCCCATACACCGAAAAAAAAGGTAAAAATTTTTCAAGTCTTTTTTATTGTTGTATTCCATTGGAAATATTTAGAAACGTATTTTTGACATGGTCCGAGGTTCCGAAGCGACATATATAAGGGTCTAAATGGGGTCCTGAGACCAATTATTTTTTTTTTCGGATTTGATTGGAAATTTTTAGAAATGGATTTTGGACATGGTTTGGGCTCCAAAACCACCTATAATTGGCTCAAAATAGGGTCTTGAGACCACATTTTTTTATGTTCGAGGTACTTCTTTCTACTGTGTGGGGGTGTTTCAACTTCGGTATAGCCGAAGATAGTCCACTCTCTAGTTTTTAATTTGATTTGTGTATTTTTAGCTTCGATGTGCCTTTTCCAAGTGAGCCTGCGATCGAGATGCATACCAAGGTATTTGGTTTCACGAGACTGTGGTATTACACTACCATTTATTTTAAGGGTGGGGCAAGTATCTTTCCTTAGGGTGAAGGTTAGATGAACGCTCTTAGACTCATTGACTTTAATTCTCCACTGAGCTAACCAATTTTGCAAAGTGATTAAATGCTGTTGCACGTGTTGTGATGCCATTTTGGGGTCTGAGTGTGAGCACAATATTGCGGTGTCGTCGGCAAAAGTTGAGATGAGGGTCTGATCATAAGTGTGCATATCAGCTGTATAGAGTATATACAGCAGGGGTCCGAGGACGCTGCCTTGGAATACACCGGCAAGAATATCAAATCTACGAGAAACGAAACTTTTATGTTTAACTACAAATTTTCTGTGGGTCAAGTAGTTGTCAAGCAAAATGTGCATGCTTGCGGGTAATAGTTTCTGTAGTTTGGATATCAATCCTCAATGTGGAAAATATGGATATATGTCTGAAAATGTTAAAAATATGGATTTAAATATTTTATATTTTAACTAGCCCCGGCGTTACTCGGAGTAATACATAAAGCGTTACTCGGAGTAATACATAAAGTAGTGAAAGTACCCTCCCGTAAACCTTTCCGTGAACCACCAGAACACCAGAGCATAACATAAAAAACTGCAGAACTCTAGGTTCAGCGATTTCGGCTGGGTGGTTATGAGTCAGTCTATCACCAATCATTCCATCACTGGGGCAAACACTTTTATATTTGTAATTACGTGACGCCTGATTTGAAGTTCTCATTTGTGCAAGTCGATTGGGACTGTAAGCGTCAGTTTCTAAGGCTCATATGGCTGCATGAATTTTCCCATCTCCGCTACTGCTTTTGAGAATGGAACGAAACGAAATGGAAATTGGGCGGAACAAAAAGGAATTGGAACAACATTTTTAATGCAATGGAAGTGTAACAGGAACAAGAACAAAATGGGATAGGACAGGAACAAAATAAAAATGGAGTATCGAAAAAAATCGAAACATTTGATTCCAATTTCATTTTGTTCCAGTCCATTTCCATTTTGTTTTGTTCTATTCCCATTTCATTAAATACGTAATTTCTAACCAAATACAAAAAACGGCGTCCAAATCGGTTCCGCATTGCTTAAGATAAAGGAAAATAACGAATTTTGGGAGGGACGTAGGCGTGGTATTTATCCGATATTGTCCATTTTCAATACCATCCAAATAAAACCAAAAATAATAGGAATTCTAAAATATGGATTTGGCAAAAAAAATGTAAAAGTGCAAATGAACGATTGAAAATGAAAAGTTCAGTAAAGTTTGTTTTCCAACCCTGATTTTAATTATTGTTGCACGGTACATTTTTTTCCATCAGGATACTTATGTTGTTTCTGTTGCTCTTTTTACGAAATCTATATACGGTGAGTGTCACCTTATTAGATGCAGTCTTAATTTTGATTCCTGTCAATTAAGTTTAGAGAATTTTTTGAAAAATTGGGTTTTTGGTAAAGTTGTTGAAAATTAGGAAATTTTGCCATTTTTAGCCAAAAACTCACTTTTTCAAAAACTTCTCTTTTTTTTTTATCAAAAACCGGGTTTTTTGTAAAATAGCCTTTCTTTTGACTAATGCAACTTTTTGCATTCCAAAAAAATGTAATAGCCCACAGGAAAAAAGTTTGAAAAGTAGGTAAAATTTCTTGAAGAAATTTTATCAAAACGAAACGTGCAATAGAAATATCCAAAATGAAAAAAGTTGCACTTGTGTGACTTTGCATTCGAATATCTCGAAATGGGTTATGAATACAATTAAAAGCATTTAAATGGCATTGTAAACTAATAATATTAAAACCTGTAATCTTAGGAATTATCGCTCACTTGTAGCTGTAGACACTGGGATGACAGCTAGTATTTTTAATATTTTATAAACCGCCTCAAAACTTACACGATTGCACATCTGTTAACAGATTTTACAAATAAATAAACACATTATTTAAATATATGACATATTTCTACTATGTATGCGTATTGTACAATGTTTAAAAGAAAAATTCATACTTGAAGATATTCCAGAGCGTTTGACTTTTTTAGTTCATTTTGCTCCACAAAACTTCGCCACAGTTCTATATTTCCAACTAAAGCAACCTCGGAACATTCCAATATTGATTCGTACATGTTGTACAAGTTGTGTGCCGCAGATGCAACTTGTTCATGATTAAGTTCCTTTTCATCTGGAAACATTATGTGGAAACTTTTTTAAATATTGTCATGCTTAACAAAACGTTCTTCCAATTGGACTAAAAATATATCTATATATTGCAGAAAAACTGTAATACGCCAGTAGTCCTCAGGTGTTTCTAAATCAATGATATCTCGGCATGCTCGGAGCCTCGGCTTTTTTATTTGAATTTCATATTGTTTGCAAACATTTCCGCTGCCACAAAAATTGTTTTAAAATGTGATTTTGCAGACTGACGAATTTTTTGCAATTTAGAATGTGCACAATTGGCTAAGTCAACTGCATGAACCAGATCAATATTCACAGTTTGAAGAGGAACAATGATGCTCTGAATTTAAATTAATACTTGACAAGAAATCTGAAACCAGGCATGGAAAATATATAAAATATATTTGTGTGCATAAGTTGGTAAAAGATTGAGAGTGTAAATAACATACTTGAAATTCTGATGTTAGAATCGACTTGCTTAAACAATCAGCACTGCTGGAGGTTTTTGAATCCAACCAAGTTTTTTTTCATCTAAGGCGCTTATAACGTACGGCTGCAGATCTACAAAAGTAGCTATAGCTTCGTGTTTTTCAACCCACCTAGTTTGACACAACATCTTCAGTCGAGTAGCTCTTGTTTTATTTCCACCTTACAAAAGTATTAAATATAACTACACAATACTGAAATATATTTGTTTAGTTACATGATGAAATAATACCAGGTAGTGTCAGTACATATTAAAATTTCAACGGCTCTCCCTACTGATATCACCTAGTATTATTGCATCATGGTTTATTTAAAAGCAAAACTTCATAAATATGCTTTTCCAATGCTACTTTCCTCTTAGGGGTATTAAAAAATACGGTTTTTACAATGAATTTACATTTTAAAACAAATAATATTTTTTAAATATGATATATTTCTTGAAAAAAATAAGTGTTTTTCCAATCTCAAAGGGAGGGGTTTGATTATCACCAAATTTGCTTCGCTCAGTTGTCGCTGAGATTCTGTATGAGCAGGTTCGCGCTAGAACAGTCTGTGATGCACTGAACAAAATGTTTTTGCAAGAATGGGAAAATTAATATTTATTTGCCGAAAAAAAATCAAAGACGAAACATATAAAGTTTATTCTATGTTCGGTCTTACTTATTCCTGTGACGTCGATTTTTCCACTCTAAAAATAATAAAGGGTAAATTAAGTAATCGTCTCAATGACAATTCAAAAGAAAATTTACTCCGGAATAAATGCTGCTACCACGCCTCATTTTGAGCGTTACAAACGGTGTAACAAAAACAAAACCTAACGAATATGCCAAAGCAGAAATCAATCTCTTATGAACACAAATTTCTTGCAGTGCAAACTCAAAATTCTCACCAACACACACGAAAAATGTAACAACATGTGTTTGGTAATCGTCTGTATTTTTGACGTGGGCAATGCCATGGGGAAATGCTAGTCTATATATATAAAAGAGACGTGTATGTTTGTCACGAGTAGACGCGAAAACTACACCGATTCCCTCCAAAATGTATATATGTGTTCTCTGGGTCGTGAGTCGTGGGATGGGATAGGTTTTGACACGCCCACTTTTACTGCTCACATTTTTGTGAGCAGTAAAAGATTCAAATACGGTAGTATATAACATAGTTACTTATTCTAATAAATTTTGCAGGTGATTGGCTGCCGCTATATTATATGACTCGTGTCGATAAAATTCGAGCCATACTGGATTATGGCCAGCCGCTTCCCATGGAGGCCACCAGCGAAACGCATTCTACATCCAGCAACCAAAAAGACGAGCCCGGCACAAGGCTCGAACTGCATTTTTCACCAAATGCTATCGGAATTTTGCCAACGAATGCACAGCATAAATACATCGCAAACGGCACGGCCTATCGCATCGGTACCGCTTTCGAGGTGTACGTGCGCAGACAATCGCTCTGTGCAGCAAGTAGTAAGTCAAATTTAGCAACGACCGCTTCCTCATCTGCTGCCGCCTTAGGATTCGCTGTCAATGTAAGCGATCGGCGTTCATCCAGCGAAGTTAATGCCGCACCTGGTGGCAGTGCTTTGCTAGAGCCGAGTACTTGCGGCAACAGTACTGCAAGCGCATCTGCATCGTCTACTTCGCTGAAGGATATGACATGGTTTACGAAAGAAGCAGGCGCATGTGTGATTACGGCGCTAATTTTGAAATTGGAGAAAATACCGGTTATTGCGTCAACAGAGCATGTGGTGGCTGGCACTGGTGATTTCAACTGAATGATCAAGAAGAAAATACACCAAGGCAATTCATATCGCCTCGGAAAAGCCTCGGAAATGCGCTGTGGTGTAGGTGCGCAGTGAAAACATATGATTTACAGTTATTTTATGAAACTGGGTGTTTCTGAGGGCTTCCGACTTTATATGAATTGCTTTATAAAAATTTTGAAGTAGAATTTAAACAGGTGTTAGTTCTGTTGACCACTAGAATTTTGTATAGTTTTATTTACAAAATTTATTAAATTAAAGTTGGCTATTTTATATTATTACATTATTATATTTTATTTATATACTTAAACATATTTCATGTCGATGGTTTATATTCAATACTGCATTTGTGCAATTCTTACAAAAGTTGCTTTTAAATATTATAACTTTTTTTTAAAATTTATTTTGATCACGCAATAATATCTCTAGGTCTAACAATGACTTTTCAATATATTTAAATAAATTCAGTTTAACTTTACAAATTCAACGTAAAACCATGTTGTGACATGTAATACTTGCTCTACATCCTGTAATTTGTGCAATAAGGATATGTCGTAATTAATATATGGTGAATATAGGATTCGGCTGTCTTAATAGGTTTCTAGCTACGATGTTTGGGTGAAACATAAGCTTTTGCTTGGACTTCTAGTAATATTCAATATTCAATAATATTTTCGTCTTTTGCTGTCGGCATATTAGAATTCCTTATATGAATACCAAGGAGTTCTGTCTATTTGTCCTAGGATTGTATAGCCTCTCTCACATTAAGGGAGAGGCTGTACTCCAGAGCTCAATTCTATAAGTCCATATGGGTTTTATTATACTTTTGTGAGAGTTAGATTTTTGAGTTAATCAAAGTGGTTTGTTTCTAAATTCAATTACCTTTCCAAGGAGCTACCAGATTTTACTTATGGAAACAATGTTTGGATTGAAAAATTGGAAAATCGATGAAGAGATTCTACGATTTGTGCCACTAGTAGCTTGTTGGAAAAATAACACTATCCTACAAAATTTGAACGTTTTGATACTCCATTGCAGATTTTGTAGCGCTGGCACTCTCAGAATTTTTCTATCACGTTTTTGAGAAATTCAGGATCAAGGAGTTAAAAGCAATGTTGGCAACCGAATCGAATAAAGGTTTCGGTTTTGGTTATCGGTTTCGCTCCTTGATTTTGAAAAGGTTTCGGTTGGTTGGAGCGATTGAAAAGGTTTCGGTTTAGGTTTTAAAAGGTTTCTAGATGGCCCAATATTAGGAAATTTTATATCAATTCAATATAAATCAAGGGTGCTGAATCTAACTACATTTACCGAATTTCATTATTTAATCGCATTTTCAAACAAATTTATGCTTAAATTTTTAGTTTTTATACCCTACACAACGTTTGAAACGCCATAAGGACGCATGACGTTCGAGAATCAGCTAAATCGGACGAAAAAGGCTGCCATATAAAACTACGAAAAAATAGCGAAAATTTTCCAAGTCTTTTCAAAAACCATAAAAATGTCTGCGCACACACAGGCGTTATTCGTGCCGCAGGCGGTTTCAAAATAATTTTGTCACAAATAATTGTATGTTTGAAAATATAGCGTTTTTTATACAGCCTGTTTCCACAGCAATACAATAAATAACAAACCCAAAAAGCCAGTTTCAAAACCAATTGGAATCAGTTTGAAAATAAACCTTTTGACTGTTTCCATAGTAGTCTAATAAATAACAAACAAAATAGTCATTTTCAGAACCATTTCAGTCAGACTTTTTGATTGTTTCCATAGCAATATAATAAATAACAAACAAAATCTACTGCGGTGAGATCGCTGCCTGTGTGAGACACTTTGCGTTTACGAAGCTAGATTTTTTAAATATGGAAATGGTTCTGAAATTATATAGCGAATATCGCCTCTGTGTGCGCCGACCTTATAAAAAGATTTTTTGAATATTTAAAAAAATATTTCCTATATTTTAAAAATATATGAAATAAATAAATGAAATACGATGAATTTTCTCTTAGGAAAAAAAAACTTCAAGTCAATTTTTTGTACGAAAACCTTTTGAAAACCGATTAAAAACCCGTAACCTTTTCAATTGGTTTTGGTTGAACCTATTCAATCGGTTACGACGAATCGGTTTAGGTTTCGCTCCCTAAAATGAATCGGTTTCATTCGGTTTCGGTTTCGGTTACGGTTTCGGTTGCCAACCCTGGTTAAAAGTAATCGAATTGGCAAAATCCAGCAATTCATTAAAACAAACCGAAACTTTTAGTGCTAACATTTATCTTCAAAGCAAGAAATTTATTACTTTTTTGTTTTGTTTTGTTTAGTCAAGTGTCATTAGTTTTTTTGGCACTTTCGAATTACAACGAAAGCGAGGTACTCCAAAAGATATGCCTATTGATTCTTAAAGATTTGTTGATGCTTAATACGATGGTGTCTACAGAATGGCTCTATGTCGTTTGGTTTTTTTAAAGAGCATTTCGGTATGAGGTGTAACATTAAAAGGATTTGCCAAGGTCCTTTTAATTTCACATTCTCCAGACCTATTACTTTTAAAAGGATTTCGGACGCTTTACAAGATGGTGTCCGTTTTTGGAATTTTAGTCAAAATTCAAGGGTGGGAAACCCCTCGAAAACGCGCAGTTGCTTAAAAGAATTGACAAATTTCATATATTTTGACTGCTCATCTGCATAACTGAATCGTTTCCGAGGGGTTTCCCACTTTAAATGAATCGCCCTACTATGTAATCAAAAATGGTAGTAAATATTCATCAACCTATAGCTTACAGCAACTTTGAGAATAATCCAATTTATTTGATCAATATTTCGAAATCTTTCATTTTTTGACTCTTTAATCCCGAATTCCTCAAAAACATGAAGTCATTGTGTTCAGCGTCCAAAAATCTATTAGAATACCTTAATTTGATTTATGGAGCAAAATCTTGTTGGGTTGAGTAATTTATTTGTAGAATCATTTTGTATCAACATTGAAAATAAAATTTCAGCCATTGCAAAGGTTAATCCCGAAATGGCTGGACTGATGAAGTTATGCGACAGCCGTCATATTGAACAATTTGAGAGTGGAATTGTATCAATAGTTTTACAAAGTGTATTGAATGTAAGCCACTGATATTTCGGTTATATATCTATGAAAATTTTGGAAATTAATAAACTCCTTCCTTCTCACTTTCAAAATGAAAATTATAAAACGCCTTGCATACAATTTGGAAGAATGCTTGTAACCAGTATTAGAGTCAAAACTTTTATACTTATGAAAATAGAAATTTCCCGCTAAAGCTATTAAATTTAAAAAAAAATTAAATTAACGAGAAACGTAAAAATGCAATATGCTATTTGTTTTATCTATATGTAAACTAGAGGCAATTTAACATTCACTCATCATATTCAAAGACCACCCAATCAATGAGTCGCAACAGCTAATCACCGCATAATCGCTAACGGCTATTAAGTAAAATATGTACTACATACATGTAATTTATTGAAAAAATAAATAATTTACTATTACACAATAGCAAACAATTCACCGTTATTCACTTGTAAACAACAAAGATGTAAACGTGTTATTAATTTGGCTTAATCGATATTGGGCATTACACACCGTGAATAAATATGAATGACCCAATAAATCTATATTTACATTGCATTAGAGTGACACCCTCAAAATCGAGACTTACACCCGTATTCTGGAAAACCCTGACATTCACATTAGTGTGAGCATGTACTATACTAGGCGAAATCTTTAACTGTTGTCAGAATATTGTCACTTTTACTGTTGTGACTATTTCAGCCAGCAATTAGCCACAGGTATAAGATTAATAATCAAGTAGTTATGCAATTTGAAATAAGGTAGTATTATGACTTTAGCCACTAAGCTCACGTTTTAGTAAATCAACTAAAGGAAAAATGTCGTCGGCGGAGTTCACATGTATTCGAAGACAAAGGCGTTAATAATAATGAAGCAGAATCACCGGTAAATATTTTGTGTGGTTCAGAGACTGATTTTATTAACTAAAGAAATTCTTGAAGGTCTTGCTCCTTCGAAACCAATATGCAATTAAAATAAAAGTTAACTTTTCCAAACAAGTACTTTTTTGTTGATAGTTTTAATTCTATATTCCGAGTTAAAGGTCAAAAACATAGAAAGGCTAAAAAATTGGATTCATACAATGAAAAGGTGATCCTTTTATCATCGTTTGTGCAATCATGAAAAACGGGGAACGATTTGAATTAATTCATTTATTTATTATTGTAATAATGTTATGAATCAAAAACAAACAAAAATTTAAATACATTGATTACTTTGGTTTTTTATTGATATTTCATTTACCGACACTTACTATTGGCCACTCTGTACATAGCCACAAGGAAATTTCTAAACTCTTGAACTTTTCAAGAAAAATGCGAAAAATTAGGGAATATATGAGAAAATATGCAAATGTCAATCAATGCCATTTTAAAGGTATACCATACTAACGTAATCCTTATCTAAGATATACAACCTCCTGACAAATTAGGCATTAGACTGGTCGTTAAAAATAAATTTCAAACCGCCGGGTGGAATATGTTTCCTTTTGGCCTAAAAACGTCCCTAAAAAAAATTGGGCCCGATCGGACAACGTTTAGGGGTCGCGCCCAAGGCTTAGGGGCACACCCCTAAATATTATATGATCGGCCAAATTTATTTTGGAAGTATGTTAGGCCAAAAGGAAAACTTATACAAATATATAAGCAGTTTGAAATCAGAACAAGCAATTTTTTTCTCTTTTGACCATTAAGAGGGGGCAATTGCTCAAAATGCCCCAAAGGGGCGCAAAATCCAAAAATTAAAATTTTTTGTTTTTCCCAGTATATTTGTGATTCCGAAACGTATTTTTATTTATTTTATTTTTGTACCGTTTCCGCAGTAGGAGCTACGTTTTACATGCACCAAAAAAGAGGTATTATGACCCCTTAGGAGGGTCGTCCGCCAAAAATGGACAAAAATGTTTTTTTCACGTATTTTTCTGGATCTAAAACGATTTTAAAAATTTTTTTCCCTAATACAAATGTAACCCCGTTTTGGCCTGTTTTTTGCTCCTTTTAGCCTTGTGCCCAAATTTTGTTTGGGACATTTTTAGGCCAAAAGGAAACATATTCCGCTCGGTGGTTTCAAATCGGAGAGAAAAAGTTATAGTACCGGTCAGTCTAATGTATATACATAAGGGTGCTTCACGACTATATGGAGAATTTTTGTTGTTGTGTTTTTCTGACTCCACAAGCTTGGTCCAGTACGACATGTACCCTTAGCCGCTCCGAATTTGTAAATATACGCGAAGACCCTCTGTAATTTACCAATCGATGTTATGTATTTGGAATTAAGCGACAAATCCAAAGTTCTTGAAGTTACAGACAGAGCCGTTTTGCGCCGCTCCGGAAAATCTATGACACTTGATGGCATCACTGGCCACTAAGGCATTCAATCCCGAAGTGTTTTTGAAAATCCCGGGATTCCGAAATCACAATCCCGGGATCCCGGGATTTGTTCGGGATTTTCCAATTAAATACAATAGTTAATATAAAATTAAAGAAAAAATTGTTGCAACAATATTTTAAGTTTAATTCAACAAAGAAAACATATTTAATAATATTACATTTAACAAAACAAATAATATTTAAATAAATATAGTCAAACAAAAAGTAATTCATTTTAAATTAGATTGATCGAACAAATTTTTTTTTTTGCCACGCTGAATCCGAATATAATCAGAAAATTCTGCCAGCTCCATTTCATGCTAAACACGAAAAACTTACTTTCAGTAGTTTTAGTATTATAGCGGGAACAGCTACACCAATTGTAGTTTAAAACTATTAAAATTCGTGTCCATTCAAAAGTGAAACACACGCAAAACCATTTACCCAATTCGTAAAGTTTTCAATATACGGTCAACAAAATAATTTTAACATACAGGGTGGCCCAATTGAACTGCAACCAAATTCAAACTGCTGCAGTTTTCAAACCGCTGGTAGCACAGAGCCCATATTTCGCCAAATGACAACTGATTTCATTGTTTACAAGCGTGCGTGAAATGGAATTTAAACGCAAAAGGGCTGATAGGGCTTTATTTGAGCGGAAAATCACAAGTGTCAATTGTTAGAGCCCTCGAACACCTCAATGTGAATAAATCTTTCGTGTCTCGAACAATAGCACGTTACAACGTTACTGGCAGTGTTGAAAAACGCTATGGTGGTGGTCGGAAAAAGACTGCATCATCGCCAGAAGTTGTTCGCAAAGTGAAGGCTCGGATTGAACGAGTGGCAGAAAAATGGCTGCTGAGCTGCACATATCGAAAACAACCATGCAACGAATATTGAAAAAAGACCTCAAAGTAAAGCCTTACAAATTCCAAAAAGCACAGGATCTCACCGATTCTCAAAAAAAAATTAGGCTCGACAGAGCGAAGGAGCTGTTACGCTTGCACGATCGTGGTCAATTCGAATATCGTCTTCTCTGATGAGAAAAATTTTCCAATTGAGCAATTCGTAAACAAACAAAATGATCGTGTCTACCTTCCAGAAAGGTCATATGAAAATTTGGACATTCGATTGGCTACCAGAAGTCAAGCACCACCGACCACCGTTTGTGATGGTTTGGGCGGCCGTGACGGTCGATGGCCGATCCCCTTTGGTGTTTTTGGACCGTGGCGTCAAGGTGAATGCGAATGTGTACCGCGAAAGAGTTTTGGAAGGTGCTCTGAAGCCGTGGGCAACCAAATATTTCGGCGAGAGAGAGTGGACGTTTCAACAAGACTCTGCGCCGTCAACCAAGAATGGGTGAAAGACAACGTTCCACACTTCATTTCGTCGAAACAATGGCCCCCACGGTCACCGGATGCAAATCCGCTCGACTTCTCGGTATGGGGCATTTTGCAGGCCAAGGTCAGCACTAAAAAATACCAAAGTGTTGATGCGCTCAAGAAAGCCCTTCTTCGTGAATGGAGGAAGATTCCGCAGGTTCACATTCGTGCAGCGTGTGACTCGTTTACAACACGACTCAGAGCCATAGTTCGCGCTAAAGGCGGCCATATCGAAAACTTCAAATGAAGTCGAAAAATTTAATTGTTTTCCAACATTTTTTTCTTTTGGATCAATAAAATATAGTTTCAAATTAAAAAAATAGAGCGTTTTGAAAAGTTGCAGTTCTATTGGGCCACCTGTATATCTTTTTTGAAAAAAAAAATTGTTTAAATTGAAAAAATTTGTTTGTTAACCGTTATTGACAAAAATCTTGTAAATTTGTTTTTAGCACTAAATCTACAAAAGTGGGTTTTTTAAATTTACCAATTAGATTGAAAGTAAATGCACGAATGTATTTTTGTGGAAAAACGTCAAAAATATCAATGCAGGCAATGCATAAAAAATTCATTTTTGAATCCCGGGATTCCGGACTCCAAATCCCGGGTTTCCGTGATTGAGAAAACTTCCGGGATCCCGGGATTTCGGGATTCGGGATCCCGGGATTGAATGCCTTACTGGCCACTCACTTCGATTTTGCATCAGGTAGAAGGGTCCGCACTTCCATAACGACGAATTCAGCAGTTCCTTGGGTGTTGCACCTCTTGAAAGAATATCGGCAGGGTTAACATCAGTTGGCACGTAATGCCAAGACATCTGATCTGTTAGCGACTGAATTGGACTTATACGATTCGATGTTATAGTTTGATGACTCCTCCACGACAGAACTACGGTAGAATCGCACATGAGTTCAGCGAGCAGCAAGGCTGCCGACAATTCTAATTTAGGGAGCGTTAATGTCTTGAAGGGAGCGACCCGAGATTTCGAACATAAAAGGTGACTTTCGACAACGCCATCGATTTCTGAACGAACGTATACACATACGCCATAGGCGGAGAGACTTGCGTCACAAAATGCGTGAATTTCTGTTTTTGCGCACGATACCAAAACTAATCGAGGAAACGCATATCTGTTCACAAGTTCGAATTCAGCACACATATTGACCCAGGACGACTGTAATGACTGCGGTAAGCTTTCATCCCATCCAAGTTTTTCTTTCCATAAAAATTGCATGAAAATTTTAGCTTTTACTATGACTGGGCCTATTAAGCCGAGTGGATCGTAAAAAGCTATGATCGACAGCACTACCCGTTTAGTAATCCTTTTGAACTCTGCAAAAGGTACAAACGAGAAAAGAAAATGGTCGATTTTCGGGTCCCACACAAGACCCAGTGCCTTTGTGACGTCACTCCCATCGTGAAATTTTAAAAACTTCTCTCTGTCAGCATCTGCTACTTCATTCAAAATCGACGAGTTATTTGAACACCATTTTCGAAGTTGGAAATTCCCTTTCTTTAGCAGCTCAGTAGTATCCCCGAAAATTTGCAACACTTCTTCAACTGTATTGCCGCCCGAAATCAAATCGTCGAACTTGTCCTTCATCGGCAGCAAGTTGCTGCATAGAGCGAATAGCAAGAAACGAGGCCGGCTTTGTGCCATATGTGACTGTATCTAGTTTAAAAATTTGAATTTTATCTTCGGGGCGCTCTCTCCATAATACGCATTGTAAATAATTATCAGGATGCGATACTTTTACGCAGCGGTACATCTTACACACATTGCCAGTAAGCGCAATTTTGAATTCATGGATCAATTCTTAAAACCGTTTAAATCGTATCTAAAAATATCGTGAAAAATTGTATCATTCGAACCTCTTTGAGTCTTATGTTAGCAAACGCTCAACCATTTGATTTGATTGAAATGAAAAAAACAAAGCTGGGCATAGTTATTCGAGAATGTAACTTCGTTAACCCGGTAATAGTTAATCAAAAATTTAACTTTGTTAAATTAAAAAGTTAATTTCGTTGAAAAGTTAACTTCGTTAAAAGTTAAAATAAATAGTTAAATTCTCTATAGAAAAAATTTGTTTGCCTGCACTTACAGAACACATCGGTTTCAGCCTTCTACACTCAGGGAAAAATACTATAAAATAAATAGGATTTTACTATTAATTACATTATTTTTACTATTAAATTTGGTCAATGGGGTATAACTCATTATAATAATAACTTTGAAACTATTGTTCTAATAGCGCGCTGGTTAAGGCATTCAATCCCGAAGTGTTTTTGAAAATCCCGGGATTTCGGGATTTGAAATTACAATCCCGGGATCCCGGGATTTGTTCGGGATTTTCGGGATTTTCCAATTAAATACAATAGTTAATATAAAATTAAAGAACAAATTGTTGCAACAATATTTTAAGTTTAATTCGACAAAGAAAAAATATTTAATAAATATTACATTAAACAAAACAAATAATATTTAAATAAACGAAAAACTTATTTTCAGTAGTTTTAGTATTATAGCGGGAACAGATACACGAATTGTTGTTTAAAACTATTGAAATTGGTGTCCATTCAAAAGTAAAACCCACACAAAACCATTTATCCAATTCGTAAAGTTTTCAATATACGGTCAACAAAATAATTTTAACATATCTCTTTTTTGTAAAAAAAAATTGTTTAAATTGAAAAAATTTGATTCAGATCGATAAAAATTGTTTGTTAACCGTTATTGACAAAAATTTTGATAATTTTTTTGTGTTTTTAGCACTAAATCTACAAAAGTGGGTTTTGTAAATTTACCAATTAGATTGAAAGTAAATGCACGAAAGTATTTTTGTGGAAAAACGTCAAAAATATCTTATACAATGCATAAAAAATGCATTTTTTGAATCCCGGGATTCCGGACTCAAAATCCCGGGTTTCCGGGATTGAGAAAATGTCCGGGATCCCGGGATTTCGGGATTCGGGATCCCGGGATTGAATGCCTTAGCGCTGGTACTATTGATTTAATAATATTTCAGATTAAAACCAATTGTACGTCCTATTAGTAAGGCATTCAATCCCGGGATCCCGAAATCCCGGGATCCCGGACGTTTTCTCAATCCCGGAAACCTGGGATTTTGAGTCCGGAATCCCGGGATTCAAAAAATGCATTTTTTATGCATTGCTTAAGATATTTTTGAAGTTTTTCCACAAAAATACAGCCGTGCATTTACATTCAATCTAATTGGTAAATTAAAAAAAACCCACTTTTGCAGATTTAGTGCTACACACACACAAAAATTGACAAAATTTTTGCAATAACGGCTAACAAACCATTTTTATCGATCTGAATCAAATTTTTTCAAATTAAACAATTTTTTTTTTACAATAAAGATATATGTTAAAATTATTTTGTTGTCCGTATATTGAAAACTTTACGAATTGGATAAATGGTTTTGTGTGTGCTTTACTTTTGAATGGACACCAATTTCAAAAGGTTTAAACAACAGTTCGTGTATCTGTTCCCGCTATAATACTAAAACTACTGAAAATAAGTTTTTCGTGTGTAGCATGAAATGGAGCTGGCAGAATTTTATGATTATAATCGGATTCAGGTGGAAAAAAAAAATTACTTGTTCGATAAATGTATTTTAAAAAGGATTACTTTTTGTTCCACTATATTTATTTTAAATATTATTGGTTTTGTTTAATGTAATATTTAATAAATACTTTTTATTTGTCGAATTAAAATTAAATTAAAGTAATAGGCTATTACTCAACAATAGTTCGTATTATTATTTTAACTATTGACCCCATTAATCTAATAGGACAACCTAATATTGTTTTAATAGGATGGTCCTATTAATCTAATAGGAAAACTTTATTTTTTTACTATTTATTCAATAGGCTGTACTATTAAATTAAAAGTCCAAGTAACTATTAAAATAAAAGGATGGCCATATTGTTTAAATATGATTAGCTAGGATTAGATTTTGTACAATTTATTAAAACTCCACATATTTCACACATATTTTGGTAGCCGCCAAAACAAAAATTTTTTAAATTAGAAAATGTGCAGATTTTACCATTTCGATGAATGTTTCTATGATGCGTCCCTTGATTTTGTAGACTTTGTTGGACTGGTATCCAACAACTGGCCCTTCGATATGTACGACAGCGTAGCAGTCTTGGTGCAGGTGGCCAAGTGGCAGTATTAAGATGGTACTCTGCCACTCGCCGTCCATGCAGATATAGGTGCAGCAGCCGTAACCGGTGAGCCATTGTGAGCTGCTATTTATTAAATTACGGAGTTTTATTTTTTATATTTTCCTTTACTTCACTTTTTTCCAAATAAAGACATTTTTCCCACAAATTGTTGTGAAAAAAGTTGTGAGTGACAGAGATGGAACCTACTTCAGAACTATGTACTATGTATATCGATTTCATTCTATCTTATGCTGTAAACGGAATTTCACAATAGGTATATGTACAATAGTTTTGGACTATTGAAATAATAGTACAGCTTTACAAAAATAATTACATAAATATTATTAAGATAATAGTAATTCCTATAATATTAATTATGCATCCCATTAAACTATTAATAGTTCATACCTTATTGTATCAATTGGACACATTTTCTCAAAAACTATGAAATTCATTAGAAAATAATTGAATTAATAGTAAGAACTGATTGGAATTCGTACTATTGAATTAATAGGCGTCCCATTCACAAGTTAATAGGACGTTTTTCTCTGAGTGTATATGCAAATTTGCTTTAAATTTGCTTTCTTAGAATTTTAAATAATTATAATGAAACGAATGAAGTTTGGCTAAGAACAAATATCACAGGCTAAACACAAAAGCGTTCTCAGTTTTTCGCCATTTTGAGAAATTTGGGAAATGGAAAATACGATGTAAACCTCACGTGATGGCTGGGAACGTCATTCTAAAAGAATGGTTCATACATAAAAACTGTACGAAAATATAGAAGTAGTCAACACTTCGAAATATATCGTCCTGAGTATTTAATTGCTTTGTGAAATAATTTTCAGATTAAATGTCAATATCAATTCGAGATTAGTATGAATTTTTACTTTTTTTTTACATTCAATAATAAAAAAAAAATTGTTTCGTTTCAGCTATTGCTTTAAAATGTCTACTATTCTATACATTTTAATTGCAACTGCAACTGAAAAATTGTCAAATCATAGCGAACTCTAAATATTATCCGATTGAGCTCGAATAGATTGGACTAAGGGCAGACTTGTGGAGCACATCATTTCAATACTTTAAAAAAACGAAGCACCCTAATATACATTACAATTTGATATAAATAATCACTCGATGTTTGATGCACATTTTTTTTCTGAGTGTCAAACCTCGCTACGAAGTAAGACAACATTAACCTTGAACAAAAATATTCTCAATAGGGGAATTCTTCCTTGGCATGAACTTGATTTTCAGGCACAAAGGGCTGCACACGGTATCTGTTTGCTACCTGTTCTATTGTAGTTGTCTCTACGCAAGTAAAAATTGCCCTAATTGGCGACCTGTTGTGTGCAGTCAATAAATTTATGTATATTAAAAAAAAACCTGTATAATTTCCCTGCGGAGTGCAGCAATCGCACCCGCACTGGGTTTGCTTAACCCATATTACAGCCATTTCCCGCCATTACGTGTCCATATGCAAAATTTTTAAAATAATATTTATCTTGGGCAGAAAATCAACAGAACTCATACAGCTAATTACAATGTAAACATGAACTGAGTACCGTTGAGCGACGCAGAGGAATATGGGAGAGGTACATACAAATATGTGCCAAAGAGGAGAGGAAAAACGCCGATAGAAAATCCTTTTTGTAGGGTTTCTAGCGAAAATGTCCTTAAGTCGATTGTAGAATCCTCATATCGATACCTTAAAGCACAACCATCCTATGTCCACTTTTTCAAAACTCTAGAAAATGAAAAATAAGTTTTGAAATTGGTATGTTTTGTATGGAAATTGATTTTTATTTCCTCATTTTTCAATTACTTTCATTACGATTCCCACAAACAATAAAGCCTGTCTGATACAGCTTCTTCTCAAGAAACCAAAAATGACAAATGATTTCATGAAAACAGACATAGGATGATTGTGCTTTAAGGTATCAATATTTCGTTTGATGTGAAATCAATCCATTTTATTTTGGAAACATTTTAAATTTTTTCAGGTTTTGAATTGGATTGTACTATATATAAAATTGTGTGAGTGCCGAATTTTTAAAAATATTCTTCTCTACACGGAGTGAATTGAAATTATGGATCAATATTATGACTAGAGACTGACCGAATTTCGGTAAAAAAAAATGTGTTTCAGATTCTTATTCAAAAAATCACTAAATGCTTTTTTTTCTAAAATGTAATCTGGAGTCATTTTGCGTAAGCCGATACTCGACTATCACAGAATCGATAACTGAAACCGACATAATCAAACCGATAGTTCAAATTTGGTTCGAGTAAGCCGATACAACAAAAGTCAATTTGCTATTGAGTCAAAAGGTGTCGATTTCAACTATCGATAATTTCCTTACTTTTTTATCTAGTATCAGCAAAATCGATACCCACACTGTCGATTTCGTTCACTATCGGCTTAAGCGAACCCCTGTTTTTCTATACCCCTTTTTATACCCTGCACACCGTTTGTAACGCCCATAAGGAGTCCGATAAAATTATATATATTCTTTATCAGCATCCTCCTGAGTCGATATAGCGATATCCGTCTGTCTGTCCCTCATTTCGCTAGTAGTACAATATTTGATTACAGTACATTTATTTGGTTTTTTCGCTTAACATATAACTTTTTTATGCCGAAGCTGAAATACCCCCATTTAGAAGCACCTCGAAATTAAAAAATCTTGTCTCAGAATCCCATTTTGACCCATATATACGTGGTTTGGGAGCCTTAGACCACGTCCACAATCCGTTTCCGAAATCGCCAATCGAATCCACAAAAAAAATGTATCCTCAAGACCCATGTGCCCAACATGTGCCCAAAGTTTCAAGTCGATATCTCCAAAACTGCGATCGCTGTCGTGCGGATGGTAGGACAGACAGACGGACAAGGCTAAATCCGTTTTCGATGCGGATTAAGAATATAAATACTTTTCCATACCGGACACGCCTCCTTATGGGCGTTACAAACATTGCGTCAAAGTTAATATACTCTGCCAGTACTCCCTTGCAAAGCAAAAACACATTATAGAAAAAATTATGTTTTCGAGAAAAATGAATTTGTTTGGAAATTGTTGAATTTAAGCAAATTTTAGCAATACTGGTAAAAACAAGCATGCGAATAGTAAGATCGCTTCATGGGATATATGTACTGTCTTTAAGGAATCAAATTGTTCCATTGTGGCGGAAGAAATTCCATTTTTAGTCTTTTTATTTGTTTTTATGGAAATAAAAATACAGAATTACAAAGCAAAAACACATTATACGTCTTTGAAATGTTTTTGTGAAGCTTTTTCGATTACAAAATATTCTACACATTGCAAAATAAAAACGCATTATAAAACCATCATTTTCCTATTTTATATCTTCGTGATGGTAACAGATTTTGGAAAAGTTTTGATGCAGAACTATCAAATGGACATTGGAGATTCAGAAAATGTATCCAAAGGAAAAACGCATTATATGACTATTATGTGTTTTTTCATAGCAGGGGAGAGTAGTGTGTAGGAGTATACAAATTAAGAAAGTCCATTTAAGCAGTCCTCACACATTGCTGAATGCAGGGACTTACCCAGGAAGGGGGGATTTGGGGTGTTTGCCCAGAAATCTATGAAATAATAGAGAAATGTATGGAATGTTATGAAATTTAACAGAATTCAAAAGAAACTTCCGTATCTTCCGTGTTTTTTTATTTTTATTAAAAGCTTCCCAAAACTCAGCTTCGGCATAGCCCCTACACAATATGACCCATTTCGAAGTACCTCGAACATAAACAAATTTTGCTTTAGAACCCCATTTTACCCATTTATATGTGTTTTGCTTTAGAACCCCATTTTACCCATTTATATGTGGTTTTGGAGCCGCTGACCATGTCCAAAATTCATTTCTAAAAATTTCCAAACGAATACGTCAAAAAATAAATTTGGTCTCAAGACAACATTTTGACCTACTTATATAAGGTTTCGGAACCTCGGACCATGTCAAAAATCCATTTATAAGCATTTCCAATCGAATACAGCAACTTTGAAAACTTTTATTTTTTTGTCGTTTTGTGTGGGAGCCCCGCCTACTTTTTGTCCGAAATGTAAAGTATAAATTTCTTTATTATTATTTCATGTTTTTTAGTAATTTTTTTTAAATTGAAAATTGTATACATAAAAGGCCAAGTCTAGAAAAAAAAATTATTTATTTAATTATTTAATTATTTAATTTTTTTTTGAAATCTCGTGCACTCTTAATGTGTATATATATTATGGATTGTCGCGAATTTTGTGAATATTGGGTATCACAGGAAAGGTCTAATCAATACCTTTCAAATGGGCTGTTTTTTTGGATGAAATAATTAGTCTTACAGCACCTAATTGGAAAGGTATTGACTAGACTTTTCCAATGATACCAAATATTCACATTATTAAATTTGCGAAAACCATAAATATGTACACATTTATTGTGCACTAAATAAACTATAAGCCACTGTAGTTAAAATAATATTGTAAATTAAAATTAACATTAATATTATACAGGGTGTAACAGTCGAGATGGTCCATAAGTTAGAAATCGATTGGGTACCAAAAAAATAATTCGACACTTATTTCATTTTTAAAATTGGTAAACTTTTTTATTGATACAAATTTTTGTTTTTAGGTTTTTGTGAATTACTTTTCAACCATATAAGATAGAAATACACGTATGAGCTCATTGAAAAGGCAATCAAATATCATTTTCTACTGTGCAAAGCTTTAACGTGAATTCGTTATATTTGTATGTTAGAACTATTATAAAGGGGTAATTCCATGTCCTTTTAAGTTGAGCATACTATAGACCGCTACTTGAGCTGAAGTTATGAACTAAGTTAGAGATTGGAGAGCCGATAACTATATTGGGAATTTCCCAAAAGCTCAGAGCACTTGGTTCGGTCGAAATAATCGAAATTGTCGAAACAATAACTAATTAAGTTGTGTCTTGCAAAATCTAACCAGTTTACTATAGAACATTTTTGTATTCAAATATTTGCTCCTGTGAACTGTAAACTGATGCGATCTTTGTACTTGTATTCTATTTGAAAACACTTTGCGCCGCCTTCGCCTTCTTCGAAAGTCATCCTTTGGATCAAAGAAGAAAATGTACACTAAATTTAAGTCGAAATATTTTATAGTAAAAACACCTCAATTATAAATACAAGAAAGAGTATTTTTAATTTGGACCTAAAGCCCATCAAACCATCACATTTAAAAACTAGAGAGTGGACTATCTTCGGCTATGCCGAAGCTGAAATACCCCCACATAGTAGGAAGAAGTACCTCGAACATAAAAAAAAGGGGTCTCAAGACCCCATTTTGAGCCATTTATAGGTGCTTTTGGAGCCTGGACCATGTCCAAAATTCGTTTCTAAAAATTTCCAATCAAATCCACCAAAAAAAAAAAAAACGTTATATACATAGAAGTTCACTATAGAGAAGTTCGACTGTATCAGGAATTTTAATATGTGATATTCACCTCAATAGATTCAGAAGCATCAAAAGATTGAGGTAATGCTTATTGGGTATCTACAGGTTGAGTTGGGGTAGCCTCCCCTCGCTTCGCTTTTCTATGTTAACCAGTAGTACGTGTTGTGAAACTATTTACATTTACTCACTGTGGGTGGACTTATATATACAACAGCGGCTAGTGTTAATTATTTTATATTCCTGAAGAAATTAGTAATTTCTTAGAAAGACTTTCTACAACCCCAATATTTTGGAAAACTTTTAAATATCAGACAATAGTCCAGTCAGCTTGTTCCATACAAAAAATACAGAAATTATCGTGCGCAATTTTTTTTCCTGAACTCATGTAGGGGCGTGTCCTAAGTTTAATTCCAAAATGGTGGGACTCTAGAGGCTGTGCTTCAGCTGATATAAGGAGAAACGAGTTTCCACTAATATCTCGTTAATAGGTTTTTCGTAAAATTGATCGCATACGCTTATTTTTGTAAAAAAAATGCTAGAATGACTACAAACACATACAGAAAACCAATTTTTTCCAACTCAGTGTAGGTGTTTTCAAGTGGTTCGTAAACGATAGCACTTCTTCGAGAATTACGAAAAAATGCTATCGCTTTTTTCTCGAAAACGATGGTTTTTAATAAAAATATCTATAATAATAAACTCGTAAACTCGATGTTTTTTAGTTCGTTTACAAAATTTTTTTTGTATGTTTAGGAACAGGAACTTCTAAGGACGGATTTCAATTAGAAATTTCTCCTCCGTCAATTCCTCCACCTATAGAATACGATCGCCATAAGCTTCATATCATTGAATCCAAATTGAAAAACACGATAATGATATTCACGAGGCCCTGTTAAACAGTAAGCTAGTTCATATTCGTTTGTGGGATTCTCAAATTAATTTTTTCTTTCATCCCAATCCTCTAAAATGTGGTAGTGGACCAAAAGATGATATTCACAAAGTTTCATCAAAATCGGATAACTCCATACCACTAATAAATATTTAAGGTGCAATTATTATATTTTGTAATGAACCTCCTCATATATGAGTTGTGCCGAATAGGTTGACTCGTCGATGTCAGCCGCAGCACGGTGATTATATCGAAAACAACAAACTAACAAAATGCATCTAATACATGAAACATCCAATGTAGGTCTGAGCCGATTTTCGACCAGAATCCCCCAACCCGAAAACAAATAATCTAATACATGCAACATCCAAATTGACATCCAAGTGACTGTGTGGTTGCTATTTTTACGATCGAATAGATTTTCTTTCTCGAACTACGGCGTACAAAAAACTAAACGAAAAGTGTGGGATTTATCTGGGCAATCGAAATCCGTGTTGAACCGTAGGCCCTGATAAAACCCCAAAAATTGTTGTCCCGAACTCATCAATCGTAGGCTCAGCTGCCCTGCACGTATCCATAATTTATAATGTTGCAATAATAAGTAAATATCGCATTTATCAAACATCCTCACATACCGCGATGGTCTGAGTTTTCTGTATAATTACTCATACGTCAACGCATTTCACCTCAAAACTCCTAACAGCAAGTATTGCGATTTCACCAGATACCGGACACTGAAACCATATATACTTATAAAAACTGCAACGAACTCTCAATTAAGTTTCTTTCAAAATAATCGATTACTTAGGCCTAAACATGCATCTTTTAAATCCTTTCCGATCCAATTTTGAAGCATAAACCACCATGTTAAGATAGCAAAATTAAATAAAAGTGATCGTGAGATTAAAAAAAATTATCCTTCTGTGCTGGAACCAGGGCAATTAAAATTTCTTTGAAAAGCTTGAAATTTCGTTAAAAGCTGCTACCATCCGTGCACATTTTTATACCCTACACCTAGGGTTACCAGACGTATTCTTTAAAAGAGTAGAGTACTCTTTTTTAGGCCCTCCTCTTTTTTACTCTCACTCTTTTCCGAAAGTACTATTAAGTACTCTTTTTCTTATTTCTGGGACTTTCTCGTATAATAACACTAGTTTACAAATTATTAAAAATTTCGTTATCTTCAATTTTTGATAATCATTTCCTATGTAAAAACCCACGCTGAATCCGAATATGAAGTAGAGCCCGACCGATAAGCATTTTCAGGCCGAAGCCGAAGCCGATGCCGAAGGTCAATTGGCAGCCTATTACTTCGGCCGACGCCGAAGGCCTATA